>CM034237.1:11881156-12481156 GCA_019916065.1 Vitellaria paradoxa
GGGACCTATTGTCCTAAGTTCCTTCAGCCCGCCATTCGAACCAACTCAACTACCCCTTTCAGGGCAGCTTAGGATTAGATCTTGGTATAGGGGTATATTGAGGAAATCGCAAAGGGAAAGAAAGACTCACACATAGAGAGAGCAGATGTTGCTCGCTACCAAAGTCGGTGCTATCCGCTGGAGTTGTTGCTCGCTACCAGAGTCGGTGATCACCGTCGAAGTGGCCTGGAAAGCTTGGATCTGCTTGCATTGGAAGTTGGCACTCGCAACTGCTGTGCGTTCTAAAGTTTAAACTTGGTTTCAATAGTTTTCTATATATTATTATTTTTTGAATGAACCAACCCGGTTTTTAAACTAACTACTAGTTCGCCGGTTCACCAATTGAACTGGTGGGTCACCGATTTTAAACCGGTTCAACTTTTAAATGGTTTTTACTTGTTAACTGGACTGTTTCTTGAATCGATTCCCAGTTCAATCGGTTAAACCAGCCAATCTGGTTTGATTTTAAAACATTGGTCTGGAGGTTAAAGTGCTAAGTGCATTGGATTTTAGGGAGTTACATTATATTTTTGCATTGTATAGATTGAAGTGTATTCATTAACGGTAATGATTTAATTGTATTTCAATAAGATATGTCTATTCACATGTTGCATTGATCACATTTCAATTAGGTTCTTTTTAACTTTCAATAAGATAAGAATATTGCTAAACAAGAAAGGAAACGAAAAAAAGTGTACTTCTCTCGTACGCACTCCGTTGACATTGATAGAGAAAATGAGTCAAACTATAACCTCGTAGCCGCCAAAGTATCTTCTTGAATTGCTTTTACCAAAAGTAACTATCAGAATCATATCAAATGGGCACTTTTAAAACATGGTCCAATAGAATTTATTTATTTATTTATTATTATTTTTTTTTGTGGGGTAAGTTATTGGACCAATAGATGTCTAGAGGAGACATACAGATGGTGATGACTGGTAGCATCATTCGCAATTGCTGAATTCTTGGATCTATGAGTATAATGCTGTCGTTTTTATTTTTATTTCTATTTATGTTTAATTATTTTTATTTTTATTTTTTATTTTTATTAAAATTGTTTTTCTTAAAATAAAAAATTAAAATTACGTTTAAAATTGTAAGTTTATTTACATTAATTATTTTTATCTTAATAAAATATTTAATTTGAATAATTTTTTCAAAAAATTAACTGAATTTAATAAATATATTTGATATTAATTATATTATATTATATTAATTAATTAATTTTTAGTTTATTAATTAGGATAAAATATGTTAATTATATTGTTTATTATAAATAATTTAATAAACATATTTCTTATTAAATTAATTAATTACTAATTTATCTAATTATATTATTTATTTAAAAACTAATAAAATATTTTATATTTTAATTTAATTATATTACTTATTAAAAATAATTTAGTTTAATAAAATATTTGTATAAAATAATTTATTTTAATATAATGCAACAAAAATGAATAAAGTAATAAAATTGACAAAATATTTACAAAAGAAAAAAAGTGAGAATGAAAATATTTTTTTTGTTCCTATTTAAGTTTTCATTTATTTGTAGATAAAAAATAAACATTGTCATTTTTAAAAATTTAAAAATATAAACAGGAAAAAATTCAACATAGACGTGGCTTACTATTTAAGCTATATTTATTTACGAGATATGGCAGGGAATTAGAGATATAATGTATTATTTTTTAGTAAGTTAGCTTTAATCCTCTATTTGATTTATAGTATTGAAACTCTTAATTAGATTTTATATCTCAAAATAGGTGGTAAGTAATACCACAAAATGGGATGGAATGACTAATTGCTTCTTAACGAAATCTAAATTTCTCAAATTAATTCCTATCACATTTTATGTCAAATCATATTTTTTATCCTATTTTATATTTACCAACCAAATACATAAAAAAAATCTTACATAAAAATTAAAAAATTAATTCTATATTATATCTAATTCTATATATTATTTTATAATATTATTTATAATCCTTCTAATCAAACATATTCTGTTTCTATACTTACTAGAAAACTAGCATAGATCAATAAATTAGACTCATGAAATAATTAATCTTTAATTACGACCAAACTGTTAGGGTTCATTTAACATGATTTAAAACGTTTAAAATTTTTAAAAATTATTTATTTTTTATTTCACTGCACCAATTACGAATTCATAAATTATTTCATTTTTTATCACTTCAAACCCCTCTAATTCTTCTGCTTATTTGTAATTACAAATTAACATATGGGGCCGATATACATCTTTGAATACGAAAAAGTGATTTATTTGGATAAAACAATGATGGTCAGTGTAGTGTTTAGGTAGATGCCAAACGAACTCTAATAATTTAGAATATTATGCTTTAAGACTATGGTATAATTTTCGTAATCTTAATCGCGGCTCAATTTTTTTTTTTTTTTACCAATTTTACCATTAAAATGTGATAAAAACTAATTTTGAATGCGGTATCCAAAACCATCAAATACTATAAATTTTTCCCGTCATATAATCTAAAAATTAGATTTTTATTACTAACAAAATAGAATTGGAGTTCTATTTTTTATTGTTAATCTTAATATAATATGGAAAAATTAGAAATAATTAAGGAAGTGATTAAAATATATTCTTTAAATCATCTCACTTTATTCTTTATATTTTTAAATTATCTTATTTCATTTTTTCGTCTATTATTTTTCAAAAATTTGACAAAAAACCAATAAATATATAATACTTTTCATCAACAAATTTAATAGAAGAGGTTGAGACAATTTCAAATATATGAGCTAAGGTGCTATTAAAGTAAAGTAAGATATTAATTATAATTTATTCAAATTTTTAAAACCATCTTACCTACCTCTTGTTTATTAAAGTCAAATACGGATCCCCACATTTCAAACTTTGGGTGAAATTGATTTGAATATTTCGTGTGTTTGACTATGAGTTAAAGTAATGCACATGGAAACTTACCTACCTCCACCCAAATGGGTCTTTATAAATTATAAATTAAGATTTTTTTTGACATTTTCAATAAATGGTATTCAATTTTGATACAATATTAATGTAAAAATTATTTATAGAAATAAATTTTAAAATATCAAATTACAAAATGATCGTATGTTGTGTTACGATGTACCCCTTATGTAGAATTTAGTTTACAATGACATAGTATGAAGATTAAACTCTAATTAATATTACCTAATGGATCAATGACTGTCTTTTTTTTTTTTTTATATATCTGAAATTGAGTTACAAGGATGCAGTTAATCATACGTGAATTCTCTTATTTGAAGCATTTGATTGCATTTTTTTTCACTTGTACATGAATTCCCCTATTTGAATCATTTGATTGTATTTTCATTTTAAGATTTTAAATAACATACATCTTTTATGTCTAAAACTTATTAAGTGCAAGTTTGAAATGATAAAAAGTGAGATAAAATAAGATAAAATGAGATAATTTATGAGTTCGTAATTCGTACAATAAAATAAAAAGTTAATAATTTTTAAAAATTTTTAAAGATTTTTAAAGATTTATACCAAATTAAATAGAACCTAAATGTAAAAAGTAGGAGACGTTCAATCTTTTGCATATAATATAATTTTATTTATCTGATTATCAAATTTTCTTCCTAATCTCACTCACATCTCTCTATTTCTCTCTGATTCTGTAAGAATTCTTAATAAATTTGGATAGTTAAGTTTAATTTGACAATAAATAATCACTGCACTTATTATTCATTTACTTTTGTCTAACATGATTATTTTACCAAATCATATATATATTTTTTGTTTGATAACTTTTCAATAGATTATTCACATTATTTTACAAAAAAAAAAATAATAATAAATCACAGTGAAAAAATTTACTTTTCAAAAAAGAAGCCCGACTTTTATCTTATTTGGAAGCATTTATTGGCACTTTTTTTGATAAATTTAAATAATATGTTCCCTGCCTAACCCACCCCTTCTCGGCCATGTATGTTATCTTACTGTTTTTTTTTTCTAAGAGGATCTATATAATAATATAGTAGATTAATTTGATATTTGTATATTTTTAATTGTTAGATTTATTCAATAGTTAAAATTACTTCTTTTTCTCTATACTTTGGTTGTCTTTTCAGTCACTTTATATGAAAACATAATTCATCATTCTACGCATATATTTTTTAAATACTTTTATATATAAAATTTTTTAAATTAATATTTTAAAAAAATGCAATAATATATGTAATAAATAATAAAATTGTACACATTTATTAAATAATATATGGATACCTATTAGACAAAGTCAACTAAATCTTTTTATTTAAAAAATATATTTAAACTTTAATTTTCTTTAAAAATTAATTAAAAAATAAATATCTAAATTAAAATTTCAATTTTAATGGGCTTAAATTTTAAATATATATTTTTTTATACTCTTTGTGTTATTTATATTACGAGTGAATAATCCGTGTCTACGGTACTTCTCGACTAAAACAAAATATGCATCTATTTTTATATCCTCTCTACTTCTTTATTGGGTAATATAATATTGAGAAGTAAAATTTTTATCTTTCTTAATGCAACTCTTTAAATATCATCATTAAGTTCAATTTAATAGTTTATAAGAGTATGAAGTGGCGTAAAGATAGGGCATGAGTTTGAGGGGGAAAATTGTGAAAGATTCCAACCATTCATTGAAGAATAAAACTCAATTTTGACATTTGGATTTTAGTTTGTAAGAGTAATATTTTTATTCAAATATTTGTAAAAATAAAAAAATAGAAGGATGAATTTAAAATTTTAATTATTTTTATAAAAATAACTCAAATAAAAATATTATTGCTATTAATTATATATGCTTTATAAAATAAAATAAATACAATCAATATGATTTATTTAAATTTAAAATTAGAATTTTAAAAAATAAATACCACTGAATTTATTTAATGTTCGATATTTTTTTCTACTTTTAAATGTTAAAAATACTAAGAGCTGTTGTTACAAGAAAAATAATCTAATTATTATTTTAACTTTTTCAATTCGTGTTTCTTAATTCAATTCCATTTATTATTTGTATTTTAATTTAATTATTAATATAATTGAAATATATAAATTAATAACAATATTCAATTTTTAACCCAATGTGAGTCTGTTTTTGGAACCCACAAGAGGTGGGTCCTTTTTAGAACCCAAGACGGGGGTCTTTTTCAAAAACTCATGTGTTTTTACATTTATTAAGATCATATGTCACAATTCTAGTAATCTTATAGGCAAAAAAAAGTGAAAGTTGTAATATTTTGGTGATGTAGGACAAAGAAACAAAAGTTTTGGTGAGAAGTTCTGGTTATGTAAAGATTTCAGCCACTCATTGAAAAATGAATTTAATCTTAGTCGTTGAATCTTAATTTATGAGAGGAACATTTCAAAATCCATCATGTCTTATTATATTGATATAATAAGGAAGCTTAAATTTTTGAATTTGGATATGTTTAACCGTTAGATTTGCTCAATGAGAGGATTATTTTTCTTTTCTCTCTACTTTGATTGTCTTTTCAGTCATTTCATATGAAAATATATTCTCTCACTCTTTCCATATGTTTTTAATACTTTTTATATAAAAGTTTTTAAATTAATATTAAAATATGTGATAATATTGTAATAAATAATAAAATTTATAACCTTTATTAAACACTGTATGGGTAACTTATTTTTTTTTTGATTAATAATTTTTATTTTTATATGAGTGCAAAATCTAGAGTTAGCAGCTACTAGCGGTGACAAAGTTTTGATGGTAATTCTTAAAGAATCACTGCCAATAATATGTATTTTTTTTGGATGGAGATTAAAAAATAACCAAATAAAATATATAGTATGCGAAAATGGAATCAAAAGACAAAATTGTAAAATGTCAGAGGAAAAATAGAAACACTTTACTCTTGTCACGCCCACTCTTTCCATATGTTTTATACTTTTTATATAAGGTTTTAAATTAATATTTAAAATATTGTATAATATTGGTAATAAATAATAAAATTTTTATACCTTATTAAACACTGTATGGATACCTTAGTCTTTTTGATAATAATTTTTATTTTTATATGAGTGCAAAATCTAGAGTTAACAGCTACTAGCGGTGACAAAGTTTTGATGGTAAATTCTTAAAGAAATTCAACTGCCAATAATATGATTATTTTTTGGATTGGAGATTAAATAATAACCAAATAAAATATATAGTATGCGAAAATGCAATACAAAATTGTAAAATCTCAGAAGAAAAATAGAAGCATTTTACTCTTGTCACACCCCAGATCTCATGACCTGAGGGGTAAGTGAATTATGTTTTACATAATATGCGTCAAATATACCCATTTTCCTGATCAGAGTCATGTCATCCTAGAGCAAACACTCTTAGTCCATAATGATAATCTAATAGTAAAATAGTAGCTAGCCTTGATTTAATTAGGCCACAATGCTCTAATTATAGTTCCAACAGTAACTTAAAAATAAAATAAAATATCTTGGCCTTATAGCCTTGCAACCCAATCGAACTACTCCAAATAAAAATTTAATATAGTCCAGACTAGTTTAAAATAAAAAAAAAAAAAAGAAATAATAATAATAATAGAAAACACCCTAAGGCTAGCCTAATGCAGCGACCTCACCTAATTGCCAGGTTCTGTACTTACAACACAATCTGTAGGGACGTGAGCACTAATTCACTTGTGCCCACGATGCATAATAAAGGCGCATATGATATGTAACAAAATAACATGAGTAGTAATCCATACTAGATTAATCGACAATCCTAACTCATTACAATATATCATCCTTCAAATCAATGCTCAACATCAGCGTGAATCTCAATAGTAATTCAAGTTTATTAATGTTATTAATCTCATCATCATTACATTGCATCCACCGTTACATTCACGTTTACATTCATAGAGTGGGTACTATTAACATTATCTTTTATGGGCCAACACCCAATAGAAATGATAAACCAAACACATCGTCATTTAGGGCCAAAGCTATGAGCCATGATTAGCCAAATACACGTCAAGTTGTAGGCTACTAAACTACCAATATGAACATTAATCCCTGCGTAGGTTTCGAGTTTTTTAAACCTAAGGTAATCTCCGTACCATTCCTATTTTCTAGTATTCCCATCTTGTTATTCATAATCTTAGTCTCATTTCACATTCTCTTTTCATGCCTAGAAGATCAACCATGGAGGCTATCTTTCTCTCGAGGAGGTTAATGGAACAATATAGAGAAGGTCAAAAAGATTTACATATGGTGTTCATTGATTTGGAGAAGGCATATGACCGGGTTCCTAGGGAGATTCTATGGAGAATACTGGAAAAGAAAGAGCATGTGTCGCATATATTGAGGCAATAAAGGACATGTATGATAAAGTCATGACATCTATACGGACGACTGGTAGAGAGACTAACGAGTTCCTTATCACGATTGGTTTACACCAAGACTCGGCGTTAAGCCCGTACTTGTTTACTTTAGTTATGGATAAGATTACAAGACATATTGAGGATGAGGTGCCGTGGTGTATGCTATTTGTAGATGATATTGTTTTAGTAGATGTGATGAGAAAATGAGTGAATGCTAAGCTAGAATTATGGCGGGAAACGTTAGAGACAAAAGGGTTTAGGCTAAGCCGATACAAGACAGAATATATAGAATGTAAGTTTAGTCAAAGTAGGATAACGGGTAGTATAGAAGTAAGTTTAGGCACACAAAAGATTGTAGAGAAAGATAAATTTAGGTACCTTGGATCTATAGTACAACAAGATGGAGATATTGATACTGATATAAGTCGTAGGATTCAAGTCGGGTGAACCAAATGGAGGAGTGCTTTGGGGGTCTTGTGCGACCAAAAATTCCCCCTCAAGGTGAAAGGAAAGTATTATAAGGTGGCGGTTAGACCAACGCTACTATATGGATCAGAATGTTGGACAATAAAGTATAATCATGGTCAGAAAATGGCAGTTACGGAGATGGGAATGTTAAGGTGGATGTACGGGATTACAAGGAAAGATAGTATTAGGAACGAGGAGATTAAGGGCAAAGTAGGAATAGCACCGATTGAAGATAAAATGAGAGAAAACTGATTAAGATAGTTTGGTAATGTTAGAAGGCGTCTAGTGGAGGTACCTGTTAGAAAGTGTGAAAGTATGGAGATTGTCAGGAGTAGGAGAGGTAGAGGAAGACTCAAGAAAAGTTGGAAAGAAACTATTAAGCATGACTTGGCCTACCTAGATCTATCGGAGGACATGGGCCTAAACAGATCTAATTGGCGTCGACAAATTCATATAATTGACCTCACCTAGTGGGAAAAGGCTTGGTTTGGTTTGGTTTGTACAAAAACTCATCATCATCTACCATTATCACACTAATATTAATTATAAAAGTCTTTCATATGGCATTTTCTATTTAATTAAAATCATCCGAATACTTTAAAATCACACGTTTCTCATTTTTTTAGAAAAGAACCCATCCTTATGAAATCGTTTTGTTTAGGAAATTTTTACTAAGAGATATTATTAAAATAAGTATAATAAAAACTATCTCATAGGCCGAACTATGATTCCTTACAACTCTAGAGATAAAAATTGTAATTTCTCAAGAAAACTTAGGGTTACTTCGTAATTATTCAAAACATTTGGGGTCACTATGTTATCATCCAAAACCTTAGGGGTCAAACCTGAAATTTTCAGTTGCTATGGGGTCAAACTGAAATTTCTTTTCTTTTTTTTTTAAATATTTGGGGCTAGTTTATAGATATGTAATGTTGTTAGGGTTAAATAGTAATTTTAAAAGCCTTTAGGGTATATGCTTTAATATAAGCTCATTCCAAGTTCCTAGCAAGCTTCCTGTAACATCTCAGGTTTGATTTGGACAGTATTCATACAATGTAGTCTAAATTTAATCACATTTATGCAAAGTAAGGACATGAAAATTATCAAAATAATTTTTACATCTCATATATGCAAATAAAATACACCAAATCCTTACCTCAAACTTTCAAGCAAGTGTCGGCGGGTTACCCACAATCTTCTTGTATACTTAAGTTTTCAGCACTAACATCACAAAAATTTTAGCAACAATCTTAACATATTTTTAACCACGAGATCTTAGAATATTTTGAGATTTGATAGAAGTTTGATACACTTACCCGGTATTATGTTGCTATTCTACACTTTCAACTTCTCCTGTTTTCAGTCGAATGACATCTAGAATATTTTTCTCACTTCCTCTCCATCTCTCTCTATCTTACTCTCTTTTATTTTAGATCATCATTTTTCCAATAGACATATATGCACCCGCCTATGTACATAGAGATGCTTGGTGTCCAAGCATTGTTTGTCCAGGACTGCACCGTTGCTACCCCTATACTGTCCATTCGACTTCTCCTTTGTGAGTCACTTACATTTTTTTGGAAGGTCTGCAAAGATAACCTACAACTCCTCAAGTGTCCACTTTATTTTTTTTTCCTCGGATGCTGCAAACAGGCATTACGTATACTTACATATAGATGGCCCCTTTGTAGCCTTAAAGGTTGCAGGCTTAGCTTGTAACCATTCTTCTTATACACAATTTTTTTTTTTCAAATGAGACAAAAGCCATATACATACGTTTGCCTATATACACACACACATATATATGATCTTTAGCTCCTTAAAGGTTGCAGGCTTAGCTGCAACCATTTCTTCCTCCCCTTTTTTTAGTATTTCAAAAAGGCAGGTTATTACAACTCTCTAGAGTTTACTGCTAATAAAAAAAAGTGATACCTGTTAGTGTATTATAGTTTTTCGTTAAGAACAATATTGTTAATAGGATGAATAATATTATGCTAAGATGCCATTATAAATAAAAAGTGTACTGAAATAATGAAATACAAAGAAATAAAGGTCAGAATTAAAATTAAAAGGTCAAAAACCTTAAGTACTAGTTCAGAATGTAAAAGAAAAGGCTTTTATGATGGTTGTTGTGGTGCTTTGGAAGAGTAAGGCTCTGAAAAAAAAAAAAAAAAAAAAGCATTAGAAAGCTTTGATTAGAATGCAGAAGAAAAGACTCTTATGGTGGTTGTGAGACTCTGAAAACAAAATAACACCATAGAAGAATGTTCTGATACCATTTTTTTTTTCAGAGTCTTGCTTTACTATAACACCACTACAACTATTGCAAAAGCCTTTTTTTTTTTTTTTGCATTCTGAATCGATTTATAAGGTTTTGTGACCCTTCTAATTTCAATTCTGAAATCTATTTCTTCGTATTTCATTATCTCAGTATACTTTTTATTTAGAATAACATCTCAACAGATATTGTTTGTCTTATTGTTTTTCTTGCTCCATCTTCCTACAACATATATTCTATCTAGTTAATTTTGGTCTCTAATCCAAAATATATATATATATATATACTAGTGGTAGCGAAATTTCTTTAGAAACTTATTGTTAAAACTTTACCGTCGCTGATAGCTACACCCGCCCTCGCGCATTCAACTACAGATCGAAATTTTGTACTCATAACTTATTTTGCTATCCTTTTTTTGGCATTTTCTTATTTTCAAACTCAAGATTAGTTTACTATCTTGAATTTGTGGAGGATATTAGAATATTTTATATTAAGTTATGAGATATTCTTTATATGTATACCTATTATATTGGAATATTCTATATCTTAATATTTAATCAGTAGTTATATTTATTTTTGTATGTAGATCATCACTATACATACCCTATATGTAAGCTTATTTAAAGGTTTTCTTAACCTTTACAATATATGCATATGTAGAATTTAGGGAGAAGTAGTGTATACAATTTTACTACCATTAATTAAATCAATTGGTTTTGAATATTGAATTCACAATTATACCAGTTTCATTTGATTTTATAACAAGCCAATTTTGAATGATTTTTAGCGAGCTAAACACAAATCAAATTCATGCTGTTTGATCCGTTTAACGACTAGTAATTACCTATGCCTTTTTTTTTTTTTACTGAAATATAATTTGGCATACAAATAACTTAAATTCAAATTTATAAAGTAAACTTATATAAAAACTCTAAGAATAACCTATAAAAATAAAAATTACTAATTAAAAAAGACTAAAGCATCCTACAGTATTTATTAAATATATAAATTTTTAATTTTTATTATGAATCTTATCACATTTTTTAAAATATTAATTTAAAAACTTTTATATAAAAAGTATTTAAAAAAATATGAAAAGAGTGGGAGAGTATATTTTTATATGAAATAATTGAAAAGACAACTATATTAGAGAGAAAAATAATCCTGATCATGAGTAAATTCAATTGTTGAAAATATCTCAAATTCAAAATTTTAAGTTTCGTTATTATATAAATAACACAAAGAGTGTAAAAATATATATATTTAAAATTTAAATTTTAAGCACATTAAAATTAAAATTTTAATTGAAATATTTATTTTTAAGTAATTTTTTAAGGAAAATTAAAGTTTAAATATAATTTTTTTAAATTAAAATTTTAATTGAGTTTATTTAATAAGTATCCATGCATTATTTAATAAATGTGTACAACTTTATTATTTGTTTCAAATATTATCAAAATTTTTAAAATATTAATTTAAAAAATTTTAGACATAAAAAGTATTCAAAAAATATATAGAAAGAATTAAGGGATTATATTTACATGTGAAGTGATAAAAAATAATTAAAATAGAAAAAAAATAATTTTGACTATTAAATAAATCTAACGATTAAAAATATATAGATGTCAAATTAATAAATTATATTCTTACATAGACTTCACTCCTGACCCGCGAAAGAACAATTTTAGACCTCATCCTTATTTGATTGATGCTAATATTTCTTGCAATAAAATAATATATTCTTGAAAAAGAGGAAGGACATGATTATGGCCATTTTAATAGTTTAAATACAGGCACTATGTTCTCTTGGCTTTGTTGTTTAATTTTTATTATTTATTTATTTATTTATTTTTTTGTTATTACCATAAACACCGTTAATTAAGCTCAGTTCAGAGCCAACATGGAGAGAGGGAGTAAAATAAGTTCAAGAAAAGTGCGTAACAACCCAAATGATGAAATCTACATCACAGCCTATGATACCCACCTTTTGTTTTTTAGTATTTTGTATGGGTAAATTACATTTTTGTATTATTATATTTTTTATCGGATTTTATTTTAATAATTCAATTTTAAATTGTGTTATTCAACCCTTTATTCTTACTACTAATTTTTAATGTAACTTTTACATCAATTATATTAACATAAAAAGAAAAAAAAAGTCACAGGTCCGGTAGGTGTCATTGATGTATGATATTTTATGTCACATTTATTTAATGATATTGATAGAATGATGAAATTAAAATTTAATTGTAAGTGTAGAGATTATAAAGGTAGTATTTGACACAAAAAATAAAATAAAATAAAATAAACTAGTTTTTATCAACTTTTTTTTAACGTTTATCAAAATTTTTTAATTTTTTTAATTTTCTTCAACTTTTATAAATTTTTATTAAACATTCAATTAATCACCAAAATGTCATGTGTTAATCTTACATACAAAATTGCATTTCTTGGTGCCATCAAATGGCCTCTAAGTTCTACAATTGGAAATAAATTGTGTATTTAGGGTGATAAAATGTGAGATAAAGTAAAATAAGTCGTGAGTTTGTAATTTCTGCAGTGAGATAAAAAGTGAATAATTTTTATAGATTTTTAAAAGTTATAGCAAATCAAACGAAGCCAAAAAAGTTGAACCGAGATCCAGTGTAACGCATAACAATGAAAAATATATAAACTTACCCTTCTTGTTTGTTTGTAACCGAAATGCAAATTAAACAACAAGTAGGTCAAAGCGTGAAATGGGTCCATAATTGTCTTTTCGAGAAAGGGATGGATAAAAAACAATGCCCAAATTAATTATTGGCAAGTGTCCCAAACTTCATAAGAAATCAATCGTTAAAGATACCTTAGCCTCAATGACCCTAGAAATAGAGATTGCAAGGTGGAAGGCATCATTTTTATTCATTGGGGAAGCTCATCCATGTCTAGTTCCAAGGGGACAAAAAACCTTCGCTGTGTGTGCTCCAAACTCTTTTAAGATTTTTTTTTTTCCCCCTTTCTAATTGGTGTGATGCAAATCCGCAGCGATCATGAGACAGTCCATTCAGTTCAGTTCGGAGAATTTGTTAAAAAAAAGTGAAAGCGATCAGTGTAGATCAATTGTTTTTCTGAAGTTAAAGTGATTCCTCTCTCTCTCTCTCCATACACAAACACATGCCACTTTGCGGCGGCAGTCTCACCGGCTTTGCCAATGCCAATTATGAGGATAATTAGGGGTAGAAAAGTGAAGAATCTCTCTTTTACTTTTTCATTTTTATTCTTTTCTTTGGAAGAGAAAGGAATAAGAAGTTTTTGCATAAAGAGCAAAACCATTCAAGTGAAAAGCAAAACTCTCCAGCCTCTTCACAAAGAAAAAACATGTATGTATTTCTTAATTTATGCACCAGGTGAATACATTATTTTAAATTATATACTCAATCTCATTTTTTTTTTTTTACGGTAGTTCATTTGTTTCTAACATATATTCATTAAATTTTTTTATTATGTTTTTAGTTTCGTGAACCTATTGTTTTAAATGACGTATTCAAGGGTGTTTGATACATCTAAAAAAGTCAAAAGTTATCAAAAATTATAAAAAATTACTAACTTTCTCCAATCAAATTTTACCACATATCGCTTTTACACCAATTTTTTATACTCTTCTTATACTTTTTTTTTTTAACCATCCAAACACTCTCTTAAACAAGACAACATATATAAAGTCATTCTTATGAATGACGATTTTAATTAGCATTTTTCTCGCTTCCGTCCTTCAATTGAGTACTCACTTCAAACACTTGAATATTATTTGAATAATTAAGCTCTTAATGAATATTTGTCTCTAACCAATGTATTTGATACATTGTTCCGAATGACAAATAACAAAAAATTTAATGAATATATTGTCAAGAACAACAGAATCGGGCGAAGAGCACCAAATATATAAATTAGGAAATATTTTTCGTTTGTGAACGCATCCAAACTATTTGCTGCTTTAAAAAAAAAAAAAAAAAAAAGCGCTGCATTGGGCGAGAATTTCATACAAATCCAATGATGTTGAATTGTATACCTCTTCTCTACTAGAACTGGCTGTAAAGCAGGCTTCTTATATATCATAGTTTTATCCCTCAAATTCTTCAAAAATTTTGAAAAAATAAATAAATAAATAAAAGAGATAAATTACATGAAACACTATTGTATTATACTACTAACTTCGCTTCAGGATCTATACTTTAAAGTGAAATCCCACTTTTCTCCTTCTGCCAATTACTGTAAAAAAAAAAATCTAACAAAAAATGCTTCGTGTCCATCGCACCCAATAAGATGTGACTTTTCTGTCAATAACTTTGATAGAATGGGCCAAAGCAAGACAATTTAAAATTAGGTCGGTCAAAAGGGATAATTTAAAACTAGAGGGGCTAAACTGAAATTAAAAATAAAGTACACGAGTAGCAACTGTACCCCCAATCCTCCCCCCCCCCCCCCCCCCCACAAAAAAAAAAAGAATCAGTTCTATTAACTGAGATCAACAATGGAAATTTATTCACAACCACAATTGTACAAAGATTTACAACCACACCAAAACGTGCTAGCTGTGTGTTACGTAGCCCTCTGGAAATATAGAACTGAGAATATATTCATTGAAAAAATTGTCACCCTAAAACTTCCAGCCAAGATTTATCCAAAAACAATCCATGATACGGTTCAGCAGCAGAAAGTTAGGCAAGAGGTTTGTTTTGTCAATGGACATACGAAACAATGATTATTGGTCAAAACGGTAAACCGGACAGCATTTTAGAAATAGAAGGACAATAGATCTAATTTACATGATTTACAGTCTCGAGCCCAATGCAGTCGATTCCTCCGTCATCAACTATCACCAATCAAGTTAGTTGGGTCACTCAAAACATACTTTGGTAATTCGTACTTTGCACCTGCAACAAAATATGTGCTTTTAGTTAAACGAATGTATCCTTGAGAGAGAATAAGTGAGAGACGTATAAAAGGTTGCTCACCGGATTACTTACCTCTTTCGTCATAACAAATTGTCAAGTCAGAGGCTTGAACGATGACACCAGCGCTATCCACAATTGCTTGTGCGAGGGCTAGATCGGCCTCAGCAGCTGCTCGGAGTGCATCCCAAATCTCTGATGAAAGAGTGCAATATTTGGTTCAGATTTTTCTATTCATTTGCTAACCCTAATTATGCTTTCCTCATATGCACAAAACAATGATATAGTCCTACATCTATTGATGATATTTAAACAAGCAGTGCAACAACTACGAAATTTTCCACATTCCATATTAATTAAGTGATCCGGATTAAAAAGCTTACCCAATGCCATTAACAATAATTAAATGAAGAAAACCAGCTCAGCGGACGCTATCAATATCTATATCTTTCTTGACAGAAATTTTTCTCGGATGAATTTGATAAAGCCACAAACAATTTTTACCAAGGATCATTTTCTCATCTTCCAAACAGTTCAATTATCCTTCCCTTTGGTAAAATCTTCAAATGACAGCAAAAGAATATCATAACACTTACCAACTCCGAATATAAAATTTATCAATCAAAACAACATGCCATTTCACTTCTCATCTTGATCCCTATGGGCCCATGGTTCTATTTTGTACGAAATCTTAAAAAGAAGCGGAAGGGCCTCTTGAGATGTTATCTCCTCTTATCACATCTTCTCAGCTCAACTAAAATTCAGGGTCGGTTATATCATTTTATCACATATCTTTCCAAAATTTTACTTGCATCCTTACTGAACTCTCCCAATCTATACTCAAATCTCCCTCACAGTACACAATACAAATTTATCATTGCCCCCGCTACTCTCTGAGTACTGACCGTTGTTATTTCACCACTTCCCCCTATCATTTCTAAACCATTACTTTCCTCTGTAAGCAGGTGTTTCTCAAATATGTTCCCTATTCCACCAACTGAAAATCAAGGGAACAGAGTCAAGACCCAATGCACCCAAGAAGATAAATATCACATTGTCTGTAAGCTCCATTACCAGTCCAAAATGAAAAAAATGAAAAATCACCAAAGACACATCTATTTAAGCAAGTAGTGTGACATGTTTGGATTTTCCACATTAACTAGCGGTCTGTGTTCAAAAGCTTACCCAAAACTATTAATTAGATGAAGAGAACTCTCTTAACAGCTCTTTCAATATCTACAAATTTTTTCCACCAATTTTTCTCCGAGTAATTTAATAAGCCTGCTAAAATGATTTTAGCAAGGAAAGAGCAATTTATCTATCTTCCAAATAGTTCTATCATTCTTTCATTGGGTAATTTTCAAATGACGGATTTTAAAAGAATATTGCAAAACTTCACAACTGCCAATATAAAATCTACCAATGAAAACCACATCACATTACACTTTTCATCTGGATCACCATGATTCCATTCTGGGCAATCTCAAATAGAAGTGGAAAAACCTCCTTAAATGGTATCACCTCAGATCAAACCAAACCAAACCAAACCAAACCAAGCCAAGCCTTTTCCCACTAGGTGGGGTCGGCTATATGGATTTGTCGACGCCAATTAGATCTGTTTAGGGGCATGTCCTCCGATAAATCTAGGTAGGTCAGGTCATGTTTAATGGTTTCTTTCCAGCTTCTCTTGGGTCTTCCTCTATCTCTCCCTACTCCTGGTAATCTCCATACTTTCACACCTTCTAACAGGTGCCTCTGCTGGACGCCTTCTAACATGGCCAAACCATCTTAATCGGTTTTCTCTCATTTTATCTTCAATCGGTGCTATTCCTACTTTGCCCCTAATCTCCTCGTTCCTAATCCTATCTTTCCTTGTAATCCCGCACATCCACCTTAGCATCCTCATCTCCGCAACTGCCATCTTCTGACCATGATTATGCTTTACTGCCCAACACTCTGATCCATATAGCAGCGCTGGTCTAAACGCTACCTTATAATACTTTCCTTTCACCTTGAGGGGGATTTTTCGGTCGCACAAAACCCCCGAAGCACTCCTCCATTTGGTCCACCCAGCTTGAATCCTGTGACTTACATCAGTATCAATCCCTCCATCTTGTTGCACCATAGATCCAAGGTACCTAAATTTATCTTTCTCTACAATCTTTTGTGTGCCTAAACTTACTTCTATACTACCCGTTATTCTATTTTGACTAAACTTACATTCCATATATTCCGTCTTGCATCGACTTAGCCTAAACCCTTTTGTTTCTAACGTATCCCGCCACAATTCTAGCTTAGCATTCACTCCTTCTCTCGTCTCATCTACTAAAACAATATCATCTGCAAATAGCATACACCACGGCACCTCATCCTGAATATGTCTTGTAATCTCATCCATAACTAAAGCAAACAAGTACAGGCTTAACGCTAAGCCTTGATGTAAACCAATCGTGATAGGAAACTCATTAGTCTCTCCACCAGTCGTCCGTATAGATGTCATGGCTCTATCATACATGTCCTTTATCGCCTCAATATATGCGACACACGCTCCTTTCTTTTCCAATACTCTCCATAGAATCTCCTTAGGAACCCGATCATATGCCTTCTCTAAATCGATGAACACCATATGTAAATCTCTTTGACCTTCTTTATACTGTTCCATTAACCTCCTCAAGAGAAAGATAGCCTCCATAGTTGATCTTCCAGGCATGAAACCAAATTGGTTCTCTGAAACGTTTGTTGTCCTTCTTAGTCTTCTCTCAATAACTCTCTCCCATAATTTCATCGTATGGCTCATCAATTTAATCCCGCGGTAGTTCGCACAGTTCTGAATATCTCCTTTGTTCTTGTATATGGGTATAAGGATACTTTTCCTCCATGCATCAGGCATCTTCTTGCTCTTTAGCACTACATTAAAAAATTTTGTCAACCAACTTATGCCATCCTCTCCTAAGCACCTCCAAACCTCAATAGGGATACCATCTGGCCCAACTGCTTTCCCATTCTTCATCCTTTTTAATACTTCTTTTACTTCTTCCCTACTGATTCTCCTATAAAACATAAAATTTAATTCTTCCCTAAAAGTGGTAAACTACCCCAAATGTATGTCACTACTATTACTTTCGTTAAATAACTTGTAGAAGTAGCACTTCCAACGCTCCTTTATCTCCTCTTCCTTTACTAATACCTTTTCATCCTCATCCTTAATGCATTTAACTTGGTTTAAATCCTTGGTCCGTCTATCTCTAGATTTAGCAAGCTTGAATATCTCTCTTTCGCACTCCTTAGTGTCAAGTCGCCTATATAAATCCTCAAATATCTTTGCCTTAGCCTCACTAACTGCCTTTTTGGATTTTCTTCTAGCTTCTCTATACCTCTCCAAGTTCGCTTCATTTCGGTCGTTTTGCCAAGATTTAAAACACTCTCTTTTAACTCTTATCTTGTCTTGGACGGCCTCGTTCCACCACCATGCCTCTTTCTGTGCCGGGGCACTCCCTTTGGATTCTCCTAAGACTTCTTTCCCTACCCTTCTAATACACTTTGCTACCTTATCCCACATAATATTTGCACTCTCATTTACCGTCCAAATATTTTCCTCTAGTACTCTTTCCCTGAATGCTACTTGCTTATTACCTTTTAAGTTCTACCATTTAGTCTTTGAGCATCTATACGACTTTTTTTTTCTAGCCCACTTTTGAAGCTGCACATCTATGACCAACAACCTATGTTGGGTAGTCAAGCTCTCCCCTGGTATAACTTTACAATCTTTACAAGCTATACGGTCTCTTTTCCTAATTAAGAAGAAGTCAATCTGTGTCTTTGAGGAGCCACTCTTATAAGTCACCAAATGTTCCTCTCTCTTCCTAAAAAAGGTGTTCGTCACCATGAGATCATAAGCCACTGCAAACTCCAAAATATTCTTTCCTTCTTCATTTCTATCACCGTAATCATATCCCCCGTGTACTCCTATGTATCCATCTATGTCGCGTCCTATATGACCGTTCAAATCTCCTCCTATGAAGACCATCTCTCCTTGAGGTATCTCTAATAGCATTCCTTCCAAGTCTTCCCAAAACTTCTCCTTATGTACATCTCCTAAGCCCACCTGGGGGGCATAAGCACTAATTACGTTTACTATCTCTTCTCCTAACAGTAACTTAATTGCAATAATCCTATCTCCACAGCGTTTCACATTGACTATATCTTCCTTTAGGTCCTTGCTTACTACTATGCCGACCCCATTTCTCGATCTATTAAGTCCCGTATACCATAACTTATACCCAGTCCTCTCAATCTCTTTAGCTTTCTGTCCCACCTACTTTGTCTCTTGCAAGCAAGCAATTGCGATTCTTCTCCTTTCCATTGTATTCACCACTTCCATAAGTTTCCCAGTTAAGCTCCCAATATTCCAAGTACCTAATCTCAACCTTCTATTTTGGACTAGCTTCCTTGCCCCCCCACTCGTCCAGGAAAGTGCGAGGACCCTTACCTATTTAACACCGTACCCAGGCGCCGATGCAGCGGTCCTTGCTTATTTAACATTGTACTCGAACCATACAGCGCGTCGCTAAGTAGGGAACGCCCCCACGAAATCTCATTAGGTGTCAGAAAATCCATAAAAAAATTCGCCAAAGTTTTACGCTGGCTGTCGACTACCTAACACAACCCTCCTCCTTTATCCGGGCTTAGGACCGGCCATGAAAAAAAAACATAGGCGGAGTTATCACCTCAGATCAAACATCCTTCCAAAATTTTACACGTGTCCTCAATGCACCCTTCCAATCCATCTCTTCACAACTACTCATTACCCATGTATCATTGCCCAGAAGTGCTAATCTAAGAGTGCCTTAACTTTTATTCATTCACTACTTCCCTGCATCGTAAGCAGTGCCGCTAAACCACCACTTTCCTCCATAATGGCATTTGTCCAAAATTTGGTGCTTTGGAAACAATTGTTCAATGCACCAATTTTAGCCCACTCAAGATTGTACTTGAACTCAACTCATCCCCCATTTATTGGCCAAAGAAACTTCCCTCATAATTGAAACTGGAATCTTAAAAATAAAAAGTGGTGCCAAAGCTGGGAACTTGGGATGCTAGCTCAGATCAAATAATGTGGAAGGATCTCTATTCCATCCACTTAATATCCTTTAAATCCTCTGGAACTTGGGATGTTGGCTCAGATCAAATAAATGCTGTGGAAAGATTTCTGTTCCACCCACTGAATATCCTTTAAATCCTCTTCATGACTTTTTTCCCAACTCTTTTCACCTGATAAAAATGCAACTGATGGTAAGAAGGAGATAGGGTTTCTAATTTACAACCAAATATTTCCACAACACCCCCCCCCCCAAAAAAAAACCCCCAAAAAAAAAAATATTTTCTCATGCCAGAACTAATGCTTTCACTTGAGTTAATGTTCTCTAGAATTACCTCAGAGAAAGTAAGTTGCTTCTTAAAAACAAAGTTACACCTTTTCTGCACCCCAGAAATAATTAAAAAAAAAAAAAAAAAACAATTGCATCACTAAACATGAAACAAATGGAACAAACGTATCTGCTTTCCTCCTGTCCACCAATTTATCCATCAAATTTTCACTGAATCATTTGCTAGATCCATCCATAAACACAGTGAGAAGTGAAAGCAAGGTTTGTGTTGTTGACGATCCCTTCAAAAAATAAAAAATAAAAAATAATGGCAACAAAATCTCCATTCACCAAGAAGGGAGAAAACCTAGAAATGACTCCAAAAACACATTCTCTTTGGATGATGAAGAAAATCCCAATTAGAGCTGTTATGGGTTATTTTCACTTTTGATATGCAAATCGATCCCAAAGCCCACTCCTTCGCTTTTAATCCAAGTATCCATTGAGCGCACGCAAAATTTGTCTTACCTTAAGGTAAGACATTTTGTGAGAGACAACAAGTCATCATTGCCTTGGTTGATATTTCTGCTAGAACATTAGCAATGCCATATGGAAATTGATCCATGAATATAAACCAATGAAATAAAAATTCAAAACTTCAAAATTGTGACAAATTGACTAGAGTGCACAAGAACCAATGGGAAATAAACATTGACAACAAGACTTGAACATAGAATCTCCAGGAATCGAAGTTCTAATACTGGTAAATCATCCCAACACATCCCCCCACAAGCAACCCCCACTCACATGTGGATAGGCAGATAGTGCAATGATCAAGATAATTGGACAAATGAGAGATTGAGAAGTGAAACGAAGGGAGAGTCCTCCCAGACCTAGCTTTAATATTATGTTAAAAGAGTTAGCTACCATCTTACCTAAAAAGTTAAAGTGCTAGGAAATGAGCCCAACAATATATATATATATATATATATATCAAGCTATTTCAACAGTAACACTAAACTACAGCTGCTGAAAAAAATCAAAGAACTTTTCACCAAGTAGACAAGCTCAACATGGAGTGATGCATGGATTTGGCATGAAGATTAGAAAACATGGAATTTATTTGTTGCCAACTTGATATAAAACAAACTTTTATACACAATTATCCACAAAAAAATTTTTGCATGAAAGTAGAGATATGGAAGCAAGTAGATGAATACCGTTAGAATGGTCTAGAAAGTCTACAAATCTAGTGGATAATGGCTGTGATTGTGATTTGATTTGTTTCCTTTATTATAAACAGCAAAGGTTGGGCAATGGTTTTTGTTTGTATTGTATCCCTTTAGTACACATACATACACTACGAGGGAGATAGGGAAATTAATCCCTTCTAATCTCTTTTCGTTTTTCTCTCTCAACAAATACTATCTTTGAAACACTATATGTCCATTGCTTTGCAAATAATGTGGCACTGGCTAGCAAAAAGCCTCGTGGACCCCAACAAAAATCCCTACAATCAACATAGAGTCCACTCCATTGTGTTCAACCATAATTCCTGATCGCATATGGCATATTTTAACATCTATTTACCATTGCCTGACTCCCTAGTCATGCTAGCAACCTTTTGTCACACAGATTTGTTTCCTTCCATGCAACTAAAAGATGCAACATGGCATCCATCGTTTAAATGAGGTTCTCAAAATAAGCAGCAAAGCAAACAAAGTTGTTTTCCATTTTATGAATAGAAAACCCTATAGAGTCCCCTTCAACCAAGATGTCAGACTACTTCAAGCATTCTATCTCACTTTTCACATTTTTTTGCTAGTAATTGTCTTTTCTGCGTCTAGCTATTACCATGACATGTATAAAAGAGGCAAAATTGAAAAAAGGAAAATAAGAGAAAGAAGATCTCTGTTACAGTTGTAGCTTACACTTGTCACTCAAGCATCAACAAAATGGCACATGCCTAATCAAGTACATTACACAGAGAATGTAGGGGGTATGAGAGGCTTACCCCCTCCTATTATTGTACAACAATGTAGGAGCTCACTGGGAAAAGCCAGGAGCATGGACTGATAGTCTGAAGCCTGCTAGGTTCATTGAGAAATTCAGAGAGCACATCGTTGCAGCATGGTGATTGTTGGGAACAATAGGAAGCACACAAAATGGTAGCAAAGCTTATCGCAATGAGTGGCTCAATTCTAGAATTTTCAGGGCGGTTATTGAGTTAATTTCGGATTGGATTTCTTGTTCTTATATATATGGGACGTATTATACACCTATACTAAGTTGAGATTAGGGTTTTCTAAGTTTCGGGTTGAAAGAGAAAAAATAAGAGCATCTATTATTGTAATACTTACTTCGTTGTTAGAGATTTATAGTGAAAACTCGAGATACTGTACGATTGGATATAGTCACATTGACGATCCACATAAATCTTGTGTTTCTCTTGTACTTTTTTTCTTGTTCGTTTGTTTACCTATATTCACTTATGTTGTTAGGATAGATCCGAATTCCGGATTCCACACAAGTTCTGACTCTAAGAAGTAACATTCATATCAACAAGCTTATCGTGTCCATTTCTAATCCTACTATTAGAAATAAGTAGTAACCATAATACACATATGTTTTTTGATATAATGACAAAAATGACAAGAGATTGTGAAGAAGAGTGTCAGGGTTATTTTCGAGTCAGTTTCAGACTGGATTTCTTATTCCTATATATATCGAACGTATTGCATAACTATATTAAGTTCAGATTAGGTTTTCTGAACTTTGGAGAGAAGGATTTCTCTAAGGGTCTCTTTTAAGTTTCTTTCTTTTACTGTCGTAATCCTTACTCTATTGTTAGATATTTATAATGAAAACCCAGTATATTCTACCCTTGGACCTAGTCACATTGACAAACCACATAAATCTTATGTTCCTCTTGTATTTGTTTTCTTGTTTGTTTGGTTGCCTATATAGACTTCTAAATTGTGTTACCAGGGTAGATCTGAATTTTGCACAGCCAATTCCGACTCTAGGAAGTAACATTCTTAGCAGCAAACTTATCATCCCATTTCTAATTCTATTATTAGAAACAAGCAGTAACCATAATGCACTTACATTTTTTGATATAATGACAAGAAACTGTGAAGAAGAGTTTTAGGGCTGTTTAGAGTCCGTTTCGGACTAAATTTTCCGATCTTATATGTGTGGAATGTATTCTAATCCTATACTAAGTACATATTAGGGTTTTCTAAGATTTGGGTTAAGAGAAAAATTAATAATAAGGTGAGAAAGATTTCTCTAAGGGTCTCTTTAAGATTATTTCTTCTACTATTGTAATCTTTACTCCATTGTTAAACATTTATAGTGAAAACTCAATATATCGTACCATTGGACGTAGGTTGTTGACGAACAACATACACAAATTTTTTGATATAATGACAAGAAATTATGAAGCAGAATTTCAAGGCTGATTTCGAGACAATTTTAGATTAATTTTCTTGTTTAAATATCTATGGAACGTATTATATGCCTATACTAAGTTCAGATTAGGATTTTCTAAATGTTGGGTTGAAAGAAAAACTAGAGTAAGAAGAGAAGGATTTCTCTAAGGGTGGTCTTTTTAAAGGTCTCTGTTCTACTATTTTAGTCCTTACTCTATTGTTAGATGTTGACAGTGAAAACCTAGTATACCGTCGCACTGGACGTAGGCATGTTGACGAACAAAATAAATCTTGAGTTCCTTTTCTTGTTCGTTTATTTGCCTATATTCACTTGTGTTACTAGGGTAGATCTGGACTCCACACAACAAGTTCTGACTCTAGGAACATTCTTAGCAGGAAGCTTATTGTGCCCATTTTTAATTCTACTATTGGAAATAAGCAGTAACCATAATGCACATAACATTTTTTTTTTATAATGACAAGATATTGTGAAGGAGAGTTTCGTGCTTGAACATATTAAAAAACAAGGAACAGTTTATTGAAAGGCCAAAGAAGACAGATTATTTTTATCAAGCCCATGAATGCTATAATTTCGGCCACCCGGGCTGTGGGGTTCATCTGCACATTTTTTTGCAAACATTCTTTACCAACAAATTAAAAAAAAATGACCAAAAATAGATTTCCAGGATACTTTATCAGGAAAAGAATACCTTTACGACCACCGTAGTGTGGAGCAGTGTCCCAAAACTCTTCACGCATCTGTTTGAGTTGTGCTCTTGTTATTGGTTCCGAATGTTTCCAGGGCTTTGGCTTTCGTATTTTCTTAATGTTTTCTGTGTTGACAAAATGCTAAGTGACTAAGTATAATGATTTTAGCTCCTGCAAATCATTTATTTTTTTATTTTTATTTTTTTTGGATAAGAAATCTTGTAAATCATATATTGAAGTTTTAAGTACAAAAAATAAAAATAAATTTCTAAGTTTGTAAAATCCAGCAACAAATTAAATAATCAAAACATGCAAGCATAATGTCAATTCACACCCCCACGCCCCTCACACACGTGCCCAAAATCATGTTAAATGAAAACATAAGGAATCACTTACTTATTTATCAAAAAAATGATAAATGAAAACATATCACTAGGAAATTTCAACACTTCACCAAAGTACTACTTTGACCAAGTTCAATAAAATGAGAACCAAATTTATGCATTTCTCACATTTTCATAAAATTATTTGTTTCTTATGTTTCATCTGCTGATTTTCATCTCAAGATAACCTTTTTTCTGATTAAATATCTTAGGGTGGCACAAGATTTTGACAAACTTAAAAATGGCCAGCATTCCTTACCATGTAAAAGGTCTACTTTTCCCACTCACTTCATGTTGTGCAGATTTTAGTTTAGGGGAATCAATTAACATGAACAATAGCCTATTCACACAGATGACTCAAAAATGAAGACAACAAAAGTTAGATAAATCGGAATTTTATGTAGCAATAGTAGGATAATTTCTTGGAAAATAAATAAAATATGATATAGATGCCAATTGCAAGTCATAGTGGAAGTTTTCCACAATTTGATAATAATACAAGTCTGTTGCGTCTACTAGTCAACTGCAAAAAATGAAAACTGGAATCATGTTAACAAATCTGCATAGCAAAAGGAAACTTCAAGAAGCTTGGGGGGGGGGGGAGAACTGATTTTCACATAGTGACTTATTTTTCAAAACCAAAAAGAGGCTACAGGTTCACCTTTATAATGGAGCGCTCCATCACAAATAAGTTGCGCAATGCAACAATGGCGTTCAGGCCCACCAGATGATAGATTGTGATATGAGAAGGTCAGAATAGTATTGGAGTACTCAGGGTACAAGAAAGAAGTCCATTTAATTCACAAAAGTTGAAAGGACATTTTACAAGTGTAGAAGGTGATTAAAATAGTACGTCAATAAGGGGTAAAAGAAGGTAAAGAAAGAAAGAAGAGAGATTTTTGTTCTCCTGGGTAAAATTCCACAGTTGAGAATCCTCCAGGGGAAAAAAAAGACAGAATGGTATCTCAAATTTGAGTCATTTTAACTACTAAAAATAACATGAAACAAAATGGTAAAGCATGCGCCTGCACACAGGGAAGGTAACATAATGGAGTGGTAGCGGTATAGTGATGGTCATCAGGCCATGGCAGTGGTGAAGATAGTCTTGGAATTAGTCCAGGCAAGAATTTATAATGATAACATATGGGAGCAATGTTAGCAGCTATCACAAAAGCAGTCTAACTAGTGGTCTTGGATGTAAATGACCTTTCAAATAGAAGTTAGGTCTTCAGGTTTCACACATTACAAATTTCCCATATTTTTGAGTGACATATTACACCAAAAGCATTAATGTCATTCAGCCTGAGTGGCAAAGTAGCCCAACAAACAATGCAGGCTAAATTTTCTTCCTTCGGCTCCCTTGGATTTCGAGCTTTTTAATAGAAAATTCAGAATAAATTGAATTTTTTCTAATGTCACAAGTGGTTAAAAATAAAATAACAAGGATAACAGAAACTGCAGTTTGGTAGTCGTACTTCAGCTGAAATTTCCTGAAACTACCAAAACTACATACTTCATAGTACAATGAACTTCCACAAAAACAACTCATACTAAATGTTGGAGAGAAAATATAAATGCAGCCAAAAAAATTCACAATAACAAAACGCATTATCAATCAAAATAGCCCCTTGAAGGCAACATATCCGTATGAACAAGAAACTGAGCATGAAAAAAAAAATTCTCAATTGGTTTCCCAAAACGAATATATACATGAAACACAAGAAGTCCACATAACTAGAAGTGTTCTAACAATCACGGAATCGAGCTCGGGAACAAAATTACAGTACTAAATTAAATCCATATCTATACGTATATATTATATATGTCGTAAAGGATCAGAATCTGACCGTCTCCTTTGGAACGCGACGATCCAGTGCAGCCCATGGTGTTCAGTCACACGCCTATCGAACAGCAAAGCTCTACGCCCGCAATATCTCCGGTGGAATTTCCGGTCGCTGAATCGGATTGGAACGGTGGAGAGATACGATAATTGATCGGAAAAGTAAAAGCAGTGATGTGATGATTATCTTTCAATGATAGCTATACATACAGAATTTCATATCTATATATCAAATATCTCACCGGCCATTCGCTCTATAAAAAAGTTCCTTATACGGAGTCGTAGAGAGAGAGAAAATAGAGAGATCGAGAGTCCATTTTCTTTCCGGCGTATTTCAAAACCCTCGAAATTATATCTGGGGTTTACACATTGTACGAATTTTCTGTGTCCCCCATCTCAAAAGTAGACACGTGGAAGCCAGGATGGTTCCCCTTTCCCAATATCACCCTTTCTCTAGGCATCTTGTGTTTGGTCCTGTCGCTCTAATTATTTTTTTTTATAATTAAAATATTAATTATTTTTTTATAATTAAAATATTATATAAAGTTAAAATATTTATGCCTTTAATGATTGTCCTATTTAAAAGCTTACTTTTAGCTCAAGTTTATTTTGGTTTCCTATAATTACATAAAATAAAAGCATAACAATAAAATATCTTGCATCACTATTCAATTTTGATATATTTGTAGTTTTTTTTTCACACAAGGAAATAACTTAATTTATGGTGCGTTTAGTGCATTGAAAAAGTTAAAAATCATGAAAATTTTTAAAAATTATTTACTTTTTTATCTTACTAAATAAATTACGTACTTATAATTATCTCATTTTTTATCACTTTAAACACCCACTTAATTTGAATTCTCAAGATTACAAGTGTGTTTGGATACCAAAATATTAGAATTAAATTATTCGATTGCATGTAAAGTTTGAAATATTAATTTCATTAAAATTAGGGGTGGCAAAATGGGCGGGTTGGGCAGCTTAGTCATGGGTTTAAACGAGTTGGAAGTTAAATGGGTGCAATCCAAACCCACCCATTTAAAAGGTAAGTTAGATATGAACGGGTTGAATACGAGTTATTATAAACTCATGAATCCATATAACAACCCATTTACTTATAACCTAACTTACTTTAAAAAAAAAATTAAAAATTTATTTCAATTAATGTATATATATATAAATACGTCAATATTTATTTTAATTAATATAATATTATATATTATATTTACAATTTTCAGTTAATTTTGAATTTATACAAATCGATTTATTTTTTATTTAATTTTAAATCAACAACTCTCTCTCTCTCTGGGTGTGCGCGTGTGCTCGAGTGCGTGCGTGCGCTGTGCGCATGTATGTGCGTGTGTATATGTGTGTGCGCCCACGTGTGTGTGCATGCACGAGTGTGTGCGTGTGTGCACGGGAGTGTGCGCGCGCGTGTGTGGTTGTGTTTTGCGTGTGCACACATGTATGCGCGATGGTGTGTGGGAGCGTGTGCGCACGCATGTGTGTGGGTGTGTTTGTATGTGTGCGCGCGCGCGTGTATGCTCATCGGTGTGTGGCAGTGTGTGCGCATGTGTGTGTGGGTGTGTTTGCGTGTGTGTGTGCGCGGGCGCGCACGTACGTTTGTGTGTGCGCGCGCGTGTATACACGTGTGTGCACACGCGCACATAAATTTGTGTGCGTGTGTATGCACGTGTGTGTGTACGTGTGCACGCCCGTGTGTGTGTGTGCGTGTGTGTGTGGGTGTGTTTGCGTGTATGTGCGCGCGCGTGTGTATGCGCGCGCGTGTGTATGCGCGTGTGTGTGGGAGGGCGTGGATGCGCACGCGTACGTGCGTGTTTGTGTGTGTGTGTACTCTTTTTCTCTGGAGAGAGAGAGAGAGAGGTGAGAGAGAGAGTAGTGTAAAGAGGGGGATTAAACTAGTTTTTTTAATTTAAATGGGTGTTTTAACGGGTCCCATTTCACAACCTAATTGCATCTGTTTATAAATGGATATTTTATAAGTTATCTAATTACAACCCAATTAGTAAAATAATAGGACACAAACCCATTTATTATGGGTTTAATTAGGTGGGTTGATGAGTTTGGGTCAATTTTACCACCCCTAATTAAAATATATAATGAAATATGAAGAAACTTACCAGATTGTAATCGTTCTATTTTTAAGTCTAAAAGTTAGAACTAAAATATTAAAGTTTGATTTTCCTTTATTACAATTTATACATGACAGTAAATTTGAATAAGTTTAAGCCGCGTCAAAATAGGCTATCATGTATATCGTTCAATCCAATCACATCTATTTAGTAACTGGTCAACGTTAAACGAGTCAATTTGACCCTTTTTTTTTTTCCTAAATGAACTCATCAAAATTTTTAATATTAGTGTTTATAATTTTATAATTATTAAAATTTTTTTTTAGACTATTAAAAATATCTACAACAAATTTTAAAGTACAAAAATTGTATTAATTAAAGGTAAATTTTGGCATTAGAGGATCCATGAAAAAAAATAAAAGAAAAAAACAACTTTTGCTTTCAATTTTCAACAGTTTTCTATCTATCATTGGACAGGCTAAAAAGATAAACGCTATATATTAGTCAAAAAATAAAACATAAAAACACCTTTACAGTTTATATTACTTATATTACTAATTATATTTTAACTTTTAAGAAATAATTTTATTTTTTACTTAAAAATTTAACATCGTTCATGTTTTTTTTTGGTTCAAAGTATAACCAAACCAAATCAAACCAAACCAAGCCTTTTCTCACTAGGTGGGGTCGGTTATATATGGATTTGTCGACGCTAATTAGATCTGTTTAGGGGCATGTCCTCCGATAAATCTAGGTAAGTCAGGTCATGTTTAATGGTTTCTTTCCAGCTTCTCTTGGATCTTCCTCTACCTCTCCTACTCTTGGCAATCTCCATACTTTCACACCTTCTAACAGGTGCCTCTACTGGACGCCTTCTAACATGACCAAACTATCTTAATCGATTTTCTCTCATTTTATCTTCAATCGGTGCTATTCCTACTTTGTCCCTAATCTCCTCGTTCCTAATCCTATCTTTCCTTATAATCCCGCACATCTACCTTAGCATCCTCATCTCTGCAACTGCCATATTCTAACCATGATTATGTTTTATTGCCCAACACTCTGATCCATATAATAACGTTGGTCTAACCGCTACCTTATAATACTTTCATTTCCTTTCAGAGTATAAAAAGTATAAAAGTAAAATTTTAAAAGTGTAGAAAATGTAAATAATTTTTACCAAAAGTGAAAAAACAATTATCCCTCCTTTTTAAAAGTGAGAATTGAAGTGTGACAAAATGCTGTCACGCGAACAGCAACTGGAAAAAGATATAAATATGAGAAAAGAAAAGATAGTGGTCCAAATTTGAGGATCACGATTATGGGTCCGTTTGGTTTGCAAAAATTTGCTAAAAATCTCTAAAAATCTCTATAAATCTCTGTTAATTTTATATCACATCAATTTTTTTTCTCTCACTGCACGCATTACGAACTCCCCCAAACCACAATTTATCTCAATTTATCTCATTTTTTCTTACTCCAAACAAACTCTATATATGTTGAAATCAAATTCTTTTAATAACTATTGATTAACACAATTATCTTACAACTTGCGATTTAAGATTGGTCCCCAGTTAAATAATAATAATAATTATAAGTGGTTGCAACCCAAGTTGAGCTCTTGCATGCTCCACACAAGAAATAAAGATTCTTGATATTACAATAATAACCTTGCACAACATCCCTTGCATTTATAAAATAAATAAATAAAAACTTTCACAATGATCTGATTGAATTTGAAACCCTAATAATAGACTAATATGACAGGGGAACATGGGGCTACCAACCCCAATTATATGATAATATGATATAAATATGAATATGCCCTCACGGCCGGCTTCATTCTGTAGGTAGTAGGTCAGGCAATCCCCTCACCTTTTATTTCCATCCTACCAAACAGAGTACAGACCAACAACAAAGCCATTCTTTTAATCAAAATACCAAAAGCATTGCACCTAGCGATTTGTCCACAACAGCACTTCACCTACCTTGGCCAAAAATACTTCAACCTCCCTCTAATTTAAAAAGAAAACGAGAGACTAACATAATTCCGTTACATTTGAATTGATCATCATTAAATTTACATTTGAATTGATCATCATTAAATTAAAATTCAACGGTCCAAATACATTTATATTATTTTACTTCAAAATATAAACATGAATACATTTAGATCATTATATTTATAATTAATAGTCCCAATTACAAGTCACATTATTGCCGTAACATTGCTACGTCAACTCCCTCAAATCCATTTAAAATCAATACATAATCATCTCATAATTTAGGCTTGTATGTGATAGTCCAAAAAAATATTATTTTGAAAAATAAAGACAAATTAAGTTTTTTATAAATAAAATAATATTTCATTTAGTATAAAAATGAGTAAAAAATGAATTTTTAATTTTTTTAAAAAGTATTTTTAAAGTATTTTTTTTCAACTAGCTTTCACTCATGAAGCACAAATCATTTAAAAAATTTAACAAATTCAGTCAATTTTACACTTTAATTCAAGACATAAGAGGGTTGTGTGCTTATCTTTAAACTAAGGGGGGATTATGAGTTTTTAGGCCAAATTCTAGAAGGGTAAAGTGTAATTACGTGTAAAATCAATCATGAATCATGGACCTTACTGCAAATGGAAGGGCAGTCGCTGAAATAAAATACATTATGAAGTGCAACATAAGCTTTAAAGAAACCTACCACCGGCAAAACAACAAATGGAAGGGCAATGGGTTAGCCTTCCGGAATCCAGATTTCCAGTAAACCGAAACTATATTTGCAACCCCTGTACACTGCAGTTTTGGGTCCACATCACCCTGCAATGGCAGATAGCTGCTATACACGTATTGGATTATTGCAACACATAAAGATATTAACATACTCCCAGCCGCACTCTCTGGGGCTCTGTCTAAGTTCTTCCCTCACAACAATCCCCAAGATTTACTGTCATAGAACAAATCCTTTGATGGTACATCGCTCTGTGTTGAGAACACTACCGCCCCTGAATTGGGGGAGGATGTTAATTGAACGAAACCCACCTCGTAAAAGTTCATGTGGTATTCAACAGCTCATCTGAGGGGTTGCAAACACTCTTCAGGGTTGGCATAGAATAATCCTCCTCTTTAGGTCTGTCTGGAATCACCAATCTCTTAGTAGGTTTTCCCATGCAATCTGCATGGGCTTTCTTTACAGCAGATGAAAATTCATCCCAACTCAGTGACCCAACATTATATCTGTCTATCAGATCAACAAGAAGCCTTCTGTCCAACAGAATTGTCTTCTTGAACCCAAGGTATCTGAAAAGCAATGCAACACAAAGCTGACTCTCAATTCAAAATGCTGTGTCTATGTGAATAAAACAAAAAACACATGATTCGTATTAACAGGGATAAGAACCTAAATACTAGAAGCTAAGGTTGCCTTTGTATTTATGGATTTGAAACGAAGGGATTTAACACTAATGAAAAAGTGCACATATGTATGATAGTGGCTTTAGTGTATTTCAACTGAACTTGAAATAGCGGGCATGATCTCTAATGATAGATTTTAGTGGATTTGAAATAACCTTTTTTTTTTTATGATCAACAAAATTTATTAAAATAGGAATTAAGGAAATGCCAACCGTGTGAGACTGGATTTGAAATAATCTGGCAGTAGAAATTTGAATTCCATAGCATAAATGGTTCAAGTTGTACAAAAATTGTAACCAGATAGCTTTTCAATTGCCTTATAGTAGTTACATTCCTTGAATTTCTTTAAAATTTAGTCTCAAAACCAGTCATTTGAAATCCATGTTTATCCAAATGGGACCATAACATTACCCTTAACCAAAATAACAAGCCTTACAAAGTATCCACTAAATGAAACTAAATTTCACCGAAGCTAAAGTTCAACACAGAGTACGACAATGATATGGGTAAGATCCCACTTGGTTAGTGGCTGGTTAGTTTGATAAAACCTTCCAAAGTTGACAACCTATCTGCTACATGATTCTACTTGATTTGTGGCTGGCATTACACATTATCAACTTCTCTGAAAAATAGATCATTGTCGGTTTTTTCTACCATATATCCTATTTTGACACCAAGAAATGAAGTGCTTTCTAGAACTAATTTGTCTAGGAAATATGGAGTTGAAAGGTCTAATTTCTAATCCTACATTCCTTTTCGCCACAGTATGTCACTTGAAATAGGCAGCCATCATAATAAATCATTTCACAAAGGCAATTAACACAAGTTGACAAGAAACAGTACCTGCGGTGTCCTTCAACAACTTTGGCCATGTTTCCATCATACGTAGGAATAAAGATATCACTCTCCAGTGCAACAAGGTAATCCAATGCTGCCATTTGGGATGAGTGATTCTGGAAAAAACCAAGGTGTGAGGGCTCCAACAGCGTCTCCTTCCTCACCTGTTGCAAGAGAGAAAAAAAGCAACTGTTAAATGCATGCGCGCGCACAGAATTAAAAAAAAAAAAAAAGAAAAATCTCATAACAAAACTTGAAGAATTGGTTTGAGCATCATTACTGACCAATTTTGGATAATTGGCTGCAAGCCTAGCCATTCTCCTTTGTCCACTATATTTCTCCAGCAGCGATGTAGATCTGGATATTAGGATCAATATCCAATGCCTTAAGAGTAAGCACAGTTTCCTCAGGTGTCAAAGGGCATAAACCATCTTTTCTCTTCAAGTCAGAGTTAATAATTTTCTCTTTCCACCAAGGGTAAGCATATCTGCAAAAATAAATAAGTTAGCAAAAGGATAGAGAATGAAAACTGCTTGTTGGAAAACAAGTAGTGCACAAAATAATATGCCCACCTCATTCTTGTCAACTCCTCTACCTCCTCCTTGTTGCAGCCTTGAGTACAGCCAGAAAAAGCCAACATGTCCATTTCATATCGGAGATGAAGTACTAGGAATGGGCCATTTTGCCTTAGAAGCTTGATGACCCTTCCGGCCAGCTCCTCTATCTGAGATGTGAATCTCAGAGCACTATAATTCACCCGGCACCTCAGCTTCTGAATATCAAGGGGCTGGTCATTATTGGCAAGCCGGGCATCAGTTCTGTTCAAATGCACAACTTTGTACTTCTGTACCAGAGGAAGAATCTGCATGCAACAAATGAATTAAAATCACACTTTGAAAGGAGTCTCAATGAGGGAAAAGAAACAATGAACAATAATACCAACCTGATTATGATAGTAAGAAATGTCCGACCAACTAATCGGTGCCATGGTATAAATCATTCCTAGTTCAACTCTCCTCTTGAGTCTGGGAGGCAGCTCTTTCAATATACGAACCTCATCTCTCAAGGATGTTATGAAATGATCAACATCAAATATGTCTTGAAATTCACTGTCACGTCAATTCATAGTAACATAAGAATAAAGCTCAAATGAAAGGGGCGGGGGGAATTGCAACTGTAAATTTTCAGAACTTCAGAAGCTCGGTGTTTTCAGGTGTATTAGAAGGACTGGTCAATTCACACACCTGGGATCAGCCCAAAAAGAAGTTTTATCCAGCTCAGGAACTATTAGTGTGACATTTAGATATCTTGCAATTGCAACCATGTCACAAATCTGTACATCGAATGAGGACCATTAATCCAGTGTAAGTAATTAAGTGCTATAAAGCAGAAGAAATGAAAAGCGCATGCTTGGTCTGACAGACAAGCCACTCACCGCTGCCCGCATTTGATTTAGCCCTCCATTGCACGAAACCATCAAGTAACCATTATTCTTATAAACCCCTAACAGCAACACAACAAATTCAGAACACATCAGCAATTAAAATGTTGTTTTGAGAGGGGAATGTTGCAGGAAGAATTTTAATCATCATTAGTAAAGACGGACAGGTTAGCATACACAAAAAATAAAAACTGTAGTAGAAACATGTTTATGGCTAACAGAAGAGGGGGAAAAAAATGGAATAACCAGACGCTAGCCAGCGATTAAATGCAATGACAGGAGAGAAAAGCAGTAATTTCATAACGCAAGGATAATTAGGTGGAACTGGGGATATGGATTCTCAAAACACAAAAATCTGAATGAGATGCAGTAATTTCGAAATCTCTCATTACCCTTTCAAGTATTCTTCAGAATTTTGCTATGCAGCAATATCACTCATACAGTTTCCAGAAATTGCAGGCTCTTCTACATGGTAACGAAATTTTATCAACTTAACACAATTTCCTCTCTAAATGGTAGAACATACAGAAAAACAATTTGAGCAGAATGACCATTTCTAAAATTTATTTTATAATAAACAACATGGTTGAGAGAAAAACACTAATATCAGAAGCAAATAGTGACTTTTTTAGAAAGAAAATTTCAAATGATGCTTCACCTATCTGAAGAAAGAGTAGAAAAATAGTCATATGAATGGGTAAGTCTATGTACTTGTGTCTGTGTCCATGGACAAATATAGAAACTTACTCTTCGGCGGAAGCACTCTCGCCGGAGCTGCAGGTGACAAATTGACGTTCAGAGCGTCCGAATCCTGAGAAAAACAAGAAGGCCAGCCTTTCAAAACCCTAGGTCCCCACGTCTCCCCTAACGCCGTCAACTGCACTAAACAAGTCCACACCAACACCGACGTCGTCGCCCTGATCATCCAGAGCTTAATCCGTGGCCGCGAAACTATCGAACTCTTCAGCCTCTCCACTCTGCTCTCTCCAGCGTCTTCAGCCCCATCACCACCCAACTCCTCCTCCTCCCTCTCTCCGTGTCTCTCCTCATCCTTTCTCTCTCTACCTTGCACATGTCGATCCACTCCCCCATACATTCGCACACCAAAGCCTCCTCACCTATAAAATCATCTGATCACAAACCAAACAATTACACAGACGAATTGATTAACTTCCGCTAAAAACATACAAAATCACCTCTATGCCGATCAATGTAAGATCAAAAAAGCACCGAAAGAAGGTATTATCTTCAATACCCAAAATTGCTACATGTAGAAATTGAACCACGGTAGATGTCAAATTTAATTCACATCTCAACAAAACTTGACAAAAAAAAGCAACATTACGAGTCCGTTCTACCCATAAACGAATCCCCAAAAAAAAAACTTCGACTTTGTTGCCCTTGCTCGAATGTTCCTTCCCCGAATAGCACACGACAGCTCTTATCCCTCTCGCACATTACCAAAACAATGTTGGATGTTTGGCAGTCAAGCAAGCCCCGATCGGAGGGAAAAAAAGTACCCAATTTCACCAAATAGGTGACAAAAGTTCGAATAAGATCGTACGATTTGGGAACCAATTCGAATCGAAACGGTCTGAGACTCTTCGAGATCTGACGTATTTTTTTCCGGCGAGAAGGGGGGGACGTAGTCGGAATCTGATGCTCCTTCCGGTGCCGACAGAACAGCTAGAAGGAGAGAGAGACGGAGAGATGAGAACACCGCGACGTGGCACAAAGGAAAAGCGAGTGGTTGGCACAACACTCGATCGCTACTTAACGGCGGCCGACACTCCACCCTCGTTGTTCATTATTTATTATTATTATTAGTTTTTTAATATTTTTTATTATTTTGCAAATTTGTTCATCCCTTGATGGTGTTTGACGTAATGATTCAACGTATCAAATTTTTAATTATAGAATGATTTTAAAATATAATAAAATAAAATATATTAATAAATTAGTCTTTTAAATAATATTCTTAATTTTAAATAACTTATTTATTTTTATTTTAAATGTTACCTTTGTGATTTCTTTTTTTAAAATGCTAATCTAAAAGGGATAATTAGATATATGTTTTTTTTTTAACTTTAGTTTATTTAGAGTAATAAAAAAGTGAGATAAAATGGTGTTTAGCGTAATAAAATTTACTGAAAAATTTTAAAAATCTCTAAAAGTTATTCACTTTTTATTTCACTGCACGAATTAGGAACCCACATCTTATTTCATTTTTGTCACTCTAAATATCCCAAAATTAAATAAGTTGTTGTTTGTAATTCATGCAATAAGATAAAAAATAAATAAATTTAGAGGATTTTAGAAATTTTCAAAAGTTTACAGTATCAATAATTAAATTTTTTAAAATTAACACAATAAGCACTATAAAAATATTTTGGATTTTTATATTTTATATGGAAGAGGAGCTGTTTAATTTGTTTCTTTGGTTATAATTAAACAAATTTGTTGTTATATAAAAACTTTATTGATATAACTTCTTTTCTATCGATTTTTATTCATTTCTCTTGGAGAAAACTATGATACAGCCTACCTCCTCTATTTTATTTTTTTCTAATTTTTTTTATCCATTTCTTCGTTCGTAAGTGACATGTTACGTCAAATATGGGCACTCAATAACTGCTCTCGATGAATCAAAGCAAAGTTGTAACTAGGGTTGTACGAAATGAGCCAATAAATGTGAGCCACCGAACTAGCAAGGTTGCCAATCACACGAGCCCACAAATATCAAGGCCCTGTCAGACAGGTCAATAATCGTTTTTACATCCTTTTATGTATGCGTTTTTACATCACGAGTGTATTTAGAGTGAAAAAAAAAAAAAATAAAATAAAAAAATAATTTATAAATTTATAATTTATGTAATAAAATAAAAAATAAATTATTTTTAAAAATTTATAGACATTTTAAATTTTTTAATAATTTTTAGTAATCAAATACACCCTATGTCTTAAAAGTAAATCACACAAACATTACCTCAACGTGAGGGTAAATACGGCCCGTCGGCCTATCAAAATTTATCAAATTTTAATTATTTTTATATTTTTTTAATAAAATTTTAACACACATTATCTTTATATCATATCTTTTTATTTTTATTGTATTTTTTTCTTTTCTTCTAAACAACCTACATAAACTTTCTCTCAACATTTAAATTTTGTATTAACTTTTCTTATTTTAAAATATTTACAAAAATTAGGTCATTTGATGAGTCTAACTGTCAAGTATTGACAGAAAATCATGGGTCATAAAAGTTAAAAATGTTATACATGTTTTACTTTTTAAATTAATTACAAAAAGAAAAATAATGATAATAGTATAAAATCAATATAAAATATTATATATATATATATATATAATATGAATGCGTTTGGAATCTCAAAAAATTTCAAAAACTAACAGGTTCTCAGATTACAAAAAATTTCAAAAGTCGTTGGAACGGACCAATTTGGTGTGTTCTAATAAATTTTTCCAGAATTAAAAAAAAAAAAGTGATCTGACATTCATATAAAAAAATTACACAAAACTTCAAAATTTTTCAAAATCCTCCACTAAAATTTTAACACGTGTCACTTTATATACTTTTTAACAATTTTATATCAAATCAAATATAAACATTTAACAATCATTACACAATGATTTCAAAACTCGCTTTTAAAAACTTTTAGAGATAGTTGGAGCTCCAAACTCCCCTTATATATTGATTTGTAACAATAATTAACCAAATTAGTGATTTCCTAAGATAAAAAAGAATAATCTTAGAAATTTTTTCATTTTGCTTCACAATCGCATTGAATTAACGCATTATCATGTTTGTCAATAGCAATAGGCAGGATCTTCTGCCCCCAATTTCAAATCAGTCTTTCTACCCATACGAAGAGAGTATTAGTAATCGTGAATCTCCATAAATGCCCTACACTCGCCAAAATCCTCAGGCTTGGAGGGCCGAAAGCCACCCTCTTTTAGATACAAAGGCATTAGAGAGGAATTGATAGCCATAGATTTCTAAATCTTAGCAGCATTGTACCTATGCTTGAACTCAAGATCACTAGAATAATGAGGATAAGTAGCGCCCAACAATTTCACCCGGCAAAAGGAGCTCCTTCCTCGATTGATGCAGGTCTTCCTTGATTCAACGAGTTGTTTCTATTGGTTCCAATATAAGAGATTTAATCTTTAACAAATCATCGCAAATTACCTTTAACAATTTTAATTTTGTTGTCATTACTAAAAAATGAAGCTCTAATACCAATTATTACATATCTACTTTTTAAATAAAAATTAAATGAAAGAATAGATAAGGAAACTTACTTCGAGGAGGCATAAACTCTTATTGATTTAATTCGAGAAGAATCTGAACCCCCAAGTTAGACAAATTGACAATTATGAATGGATAAATGTGCTCCTATATTCATTAGATGAAATTTAATTACCAACTTTTTACCATACATATAAAAGTTTTCAATTATTGACTTTTTGGCAAAAGTTAAAAAAAATTAGAGATTGTTCAAATACCAAATAGATTCTATATTAACAAACTAATAAAATTTCATATCTAAAAAAGTAATAAGGAACCCTCATATTCAATTAGGATTGATTATTTCTATTCTTGTGTCCCTTCCTTTTCTTCTTGTCCCTCAAAGGATTTCTTTTTTTGAATAAGTATTTTGTTTTGATGTTTTCCCTAGATTTATTTTTGGATTGTATTGTTTAATAATGCGAGATATGTGAGTTAGAATAGAAAGTATAAAAGAGAAGTTAAAAAGAGAATTGTTCCTTCTTAGAGCTATAAATTATTTGTTAAAAAAAGAGTGAGTTTTTTATTTTCTCTCATGTAGGCAATTATTAAACCACATAAATTTGGAGTATTTGTGCTTGGCTTAATGTCTACTGACCCAACTACATCATCTCTTTCACTTAATTAAAGAAAATTTCTAAGAGACATAGCAAATATATAAACAATATTTCTTTATTATACTCATGTCTCATACTGAATGTTAGAAAAGCAGAATAATAATGAAGAGAAAATAGAAGAGTGTATATTAACGTATTATATATTTACAATAGAAGAAAGAACTCTAATTATAAAGGTGTACAAAATACAATTTAGGCAATATAAATAATTTTGTTACTTAGAGTTAAGGATACTATATATTATATATATGCCTAATATATATGACAACAAGTTAGGTAAAAATATTCTAATACAGAAATTAAGTTGGTGTTTGGAGCAACAAAAAGTGAGTTAATTTGTAAATTTGTTATTTGCGCAATGAGATAAAAAAGTGAATAATTTTTAAAAATTTTTAGAGATTTTTAGAATTTTTCAACATTTTTTGGGTGCGTTTTAGACATTATAAAATTTAAAGGGAATACAAATGAAATTCATTAACAAAAAATTAGATGAATGAACAGTTATTCACACATTTTTTTCAATATGGTGTCACATTACACGTAACATATATATATATATATATACATATATTCGTAGGTGGATCGTCACGTGCGACGTAAATGCGAGAGCGGTGGAGCGTGGTGCGGATTGGCTTTCTTCTTCTTCCTTTATTTATTTTTTTTTTAATTTTTATTAAGCAGAAAAAAGTGCAATTTTCGGTCAACTTCAAAATCGCTAATCACGCCCCCCCCCCCTCATAATTCTAAGCCACAACCAAAAAGACAAAAAGCTCTCGCCCTGGTAAGTGAATTAATAATTGAGGAGTAAAGTGGGGTCGCGGGCGACGCCGGACCCAATCTTGGATTCTTGTTTCCTCAATCGACCGTTTGCTTTCTCGCGAGCCAAGCAGGGATGTGCTCAAAGAGCATTGGAGATGACGTTTTGATTCGGGTACCTGCGTGTGGACCTTTTCCAACTTCGGGAGCCTTAGAGGACGTTCGGGTGTGTCAGAAAAAAACAATTTTCTTTTTTTTGTTTTTTTTTGGGGTAACTTTTGTTCTGGACCTCTTGGTATTATCATGTATCATATAAGACAAGTTGGAGAAAGTTAATGCAAATTAAAAAAAAAAACTTGATAACAATTTAAAAATATTAAAATTTTTTTTTTTGCGAAGAAAATTAGAGTGAGTTGGAGATTTTTGACGCTCCAAAGCTACACCTTTTCACAACCATGCATATGATTCCACTAACACTCCACTTAGAAATAGTAAATTTGATGAGATTTGATTTCATTCAATTAAAATTCTAATCAATTCTTATGTTTAGAACTAAAATAAAATTTTATGAGTTGAATTTGATTTCACTTTGTAACTTAAAATTTGGCATTTCTATAGAATTTGAAATCTAATACAAAATAATAGGATTTGATGAGAATTCATTATTTTCTTAAACAATCTAAGTAAGTGAATAAATTTATCTTTTTTATATTATGTTTGCCATATTTTTTTACTTTCTTTTCACATGGTCAAGTTTGGTATTTCACTTTAACCAAATCAATTTAATTCTTAAATTAAAAATGTATTCCAAATATAAAATTTTATTTATTAAATTAAATTAAATTAATTCTTTATTTTAAAATGAAATCAATTTTAATAATAGAATGTTTCCAAATGAAATGTAAGAAAAACAAATACAATTTTGATGGTGTTTGATTCGTAAAAAAAAAAAAAAAAAACACTAAACGGTCGGTAAAAGTTACACGTGATAAAATTTAATTATAGAATTTTCTGTAAAAAAAAAAAAAAATCATGCTTGGGAGGATCAAGCACCTCCTTTCTTTTCTTATTCGTTTATTTATTTGTTATTATTATGAGAAGAGGTGGCTTTCGTAACGGTAGTTCAGTCAAAAATCAAATCTAAATTATTGAAAATCTTTCTATTTATTTATATATTTCTAGAGATAATAGAAGTTTCCTCTAAGGCCCGATTAGATGATGCTAAAATTTCAGGAGAATAAGTTTTAGAGAGGGTATAAGATAAGAGGGATATTATTTTTAAAAGGTTGGCTCACATTGATGTGATGTTTATGGGGAGAATAACTTTTGACTTAGTTTGGATATTTTATAAATAAGATAGAGTGAATGATGGAAAAATCAATCAAATGACTTTTTTGTCTTTGTGGTGTCTCAAACTTGGTTATCCATTAAATTAAATATTAAATTATAAAACTCACTCTATTTAATTATTTTTGGACAATTTGAAGTTATATGTGGAGTACAAATAGTAATTCCCTTATTTATTTCATTGAAAATTTAATTTTTTTATAAATTTATTTAAAAACTTTTTTTTATATATGTACTTTTGAATGGTTGGTTATTATTCAATTTTTTTTAATTATATTTATTTTGACTTGTTGGCCTATCTATTATTTTTTTACTAGCATTATATTTATTTTAATCAAGTTAACAATACTATTAACGATGGCTAAAAACGTCAAAACCCCCTACTTAAAGGAGGATAATTTTTGGCTAGCCCCTAAAGTGCTCAAAAATTATCCCCCGCAGGATGGAAAATGGAAAGGGGGTAAAACTAAGAAAGGGGAAGAGAGGGAAAGAAAAGTGTTGCCAAACCATGGCAAAATGGTGGGACCCACCATTATGAGAGGGTAAAACTCTAGAGGGGATTTTACCCTCATCCAATCAGGGCCCTAGGGAAGAAAAACACACAGTATTTATAAGGATAAAAAGTTTCTTTTTCCACCGTTAAGGGATAGTTTGGCCTAAAAAATTACTAAAAATAAAAAAAAATCATCAACTTTTTTTTTAATTTTTTCCAATTAAGGGTATGTTTGAAGTGATAAAAATGTGAAATAAAATGAAACAAATTATGATTGGGAAAAACTTTTGTATTTTGTGTATACATCTCAGATCACATTTTTTAGAGATAAATAGTAAGATTTCTGTTCTGACGAATTGAATTTTCGTTTGGACGGATTCAAAATTTTGTATCAGTCGTGACTTTTTTGCACTGTAATCCGTCGAAACGGTTTCTACAATTTGTTTCGACAGAAGTTGACTGTGCGAATCTGTCGGAACGATTTCTACAATTTGTCGAAATGGTTTCTACAATCCGTCGAAACGATTTCTACAATCCGTCGGAACGATTTCTACGACCCCATAAAAAAAGTCAAAGTAGATGTCATTCAGTAATTTGGGAGTCAATAGTGAGAATGACGAAAAAAATTTTACTATTTGATTAACTGAATTCTAATTATTGACTTTTTTAAAAAAAATATTAAATTTTTTTTGAACTTTGAAAAGATAAGAATATATAAAAATGTATAGAAATTTTTAAAAATTTTAAAAAAATTTTATTAAAATTTAATATACCAAATGGATCCTCAATTTTGTGACATATCATTTTTACATTATTCTTTCGTTTTTTTTTTATGTTTTTTTATGTTTTTTGCCCGACCAAAGTGCGTGTAAGGGTTTTGTACTGTGGTAGTCCAGGCTGCGTCCAATCATGCGTCTATCACCAGTACGATTTTTCCTTTTTTTCTTTTCTTTTCCTTTTTTTTTTCCGAGTGTTTGTTTTGGGAAGCACCCCTTGTTTTCAGTCAGGTCTAAAACCGGTATATATTTTCAAATCCATTTTATCTGCGCTTTTGCTTCGTTTAACCCTAGTTAAAGGTTTGTTTAACGCGATCAAATTTGTTGAAAAAATTTTAAAAATTATCTATTTTTTATTTTATTATAGAATTTATGAACTCACAAATTATTTTACTTCAAATACCCTAGTAATTGTCCAATTACAAGAGCAAACCTTAGGTTTCATTCAGAAATCCATGAACTCCTGCCTTTTTTAGCTTTTCAATTTTTTGATTTTTTTTACAATGATCAAATTTATTTTTTTACATTTTAATATTCTTTTAAATCTTCAAGAATAAAAATGTCAAATTAACAAAAAATTAAAAAATTAATTAGTTTATTTCTCTTCCTAAATACAAAAAAAAAAAACTAATTTTTAGTAGTTAACTACTAGTTACCTAAAAAAAAAAAATTAGATTTTTTTTAGTTCCCAAACAAAGTCTTATACTCTCTCATGTCTCAAAAGTAATGCACTGTCAAGATGGCAAGTCTTTGAGAAGGCAAATGTTATATTTCAATTCAGTTTAATTTAACTTAGGATAAATATTTTTTTTAACTCTAAATAAAGATTGGTTTATATTTCTTGACAAATGTAAGAAATTATTATTTTTATCTATTTACTAAATTAAAGAGATAAAATACTTAGTAAACAATTTTAAATTTTCTCAATATTCTCTATTCTTCCACTAAGAATAGGGTTGATTTCATGGTAAAAAAATTACAATTACAAAAGACAAAGAATACAAGAATATGTAAAATTTTAAAGATATTGAATTTTTTTAAATTTTGAAAAGATAAGAATATGTAAAAATGTATAGAGATTTTTAGAAATTTTTAAAAGTTTTAAAAAATTTTATCAAAATTTAATACACCAAACACACCCTAAATTTTGTGACATATCATTTTTTACATTATTCTTTCGTTTTTTTTGTTTTTTTATGTTTTTTGCCCAACCAAAGAGACGCAGGAGCAGCAGTACGCTAGTTACTGTTGTTGCAGCAGTAGCCCAAAACGGGTGCGTTTTGGTAAAAACGGTGGCGTTTTGACAAATCAGAAAAAATAAAAGAAAGCTAGCGAAATGTAAAAAAAAAAAAAAAAAATTAAGTCTGTAGAGCGCAAAAAAAAAAAATAAATAAATAAAGTGTGTTTGGTAATTAAAAATATTAATTTTTTATAAAAAGTCACAAATTCAATAAAAAGTTAATTTTTTATTTTGTGTTTTCTCAGAACATAAAAAATAGAAAACACATTTAATTTAATATTTTCTATTTTTCATATTTTAAAATTTTTCTTATTTTGCATTAAAAACGTTCAAAATGATTTTTTGTCATTTTTTATTTTATGTATAAATTTATTTTTTATTTTCTAAAATAGATTTTAAAAATACAAGTAACCTAAACAGAGAGTGTGTAAAGTGCAAAAAAAAAAAAAAAAAAAAAATCTAGGGCTGTAGAGTACAAAAAAAATAGCTTAAAACGCATTTTGTATTTTTTTAAAATAAGGAAAACAGTTCAAAATACATTTGATTACTTGTATTTTTAAAATCTATTTTAAAAAATAAAAAATGAATTTACATGTAAAATGAAAAAAAGACAAAAATTCATTTTGAGGGTTTTTAATGTAACATAGGAAAAATCTCAAAATACGAAAAAAAAAAATTAAACTAAATTTATTTTATGTTTTACATGTTTTGAAAATTTCAAAACATAAAACACAAAAAAAAATTTGTATTTTTAATTACCGATCACATTATTTATTTATTTTTTTTTGCGTTCTACTGTCTTAGATTTTTTTATTTTTTATTTTTATTTTTTACGTTTCGCTGGCTTTTTTTTGTTTTTCTGATTTGTCAAAACGCCACCGTGTTTGCCAAAACGCGCCCGTTTTGGGCTACTGCTGCCCCCGCGTCTTTTGTACCGTGGTAGTCCAGGCTGCGTCCAATCATGCGTCTATCACCAGTACGATTTTTCCTTTTTTTCTTTTTTTTTTATTCCGAGTGTTTGTTTTGGGAAGCACCCCTTGTTTTCATTCAAGTCTAAAACCCATATATATTTTCAAATCCATTTTATCTGCGCTTTTGCTTCGTTTAACCCTAGTTAAAGGTTTGTTTAACGCGATCAAATTTGTTAGAAAATTTAAAAAATTTTTAAAATCACCTATTTTTTATTTTATTATAAAAATTACGAATTTATAAATTATTTCACTTCAAACACCCTAGTAATTGTCTAATTACAAGAGCGAACCTTAAATTTCGCTTAGAAATCCATGAACTCCTGCCTTTTTTAGCTTTTCAGCTTGTTGATTTTTTTTTACAATGATCAAATTTACTTTTATACATTTTAATATTCTTTTAAATTTTTAAGGATAAAAATGTCAAATTAACAAAAAAGATAAAAAATTAGTTTCTTTCTCTTCCTAAACACATTTTTTTAGTTCCCAAACAAAGCCTTAAACTCTCTCATGTCTTAAAAGTAATGCACTGTCAAGATGGCAAGTCTTTGAGAAGGCAAATGTTATATTTTAATTAAGTTTAATTTAACTTAGGATAAATATTTTTTTTCATCTCTAAATAAAGATTGGTTTATATTTCTTGACAAATGTAAGAAATTATTATTTTTATCTATTTACTAAATTAAAGAGATAAAATACTTAGTAAACAATTTTAAATTTTCTCAATATTCTCTATTCTTCCACTAAGAATAGGGTTGGTTTCATGGTAAAAAAATTACAATTACAAAAGACAAAGAATACAAGAAAAGAATAAGAATTCGAATAACCATTACAATAAGTGGAGGATTTTTCATTACTATTAAACTCTCAAATTAAAATCAAAACCTGTAATCTTTGAGATTAAGCTCTTAAGTTAATATTTAATAGAAGAATTAGAGATTTTTATTTTTATTTTGGTCATAATATTTTTAAAATTATGCTCACCTTCTTCAAATTTGGGCCATGGATGGTTGACCCTAGCCCAGCCCAATCTCTAATGGGGCAGCTAAGCCCGAGTTGGGTCAGGCTCTACTTTTCTCTCTAGCTGTGTTTTCTATATATATATATATATATATATGTATTTTTTTATAATATTTAAATTTATTTATTTAAAATTCACATCCATCAAAAAGCTGGGGTAACATTTTTTTTTTTTTAGAAAATTAGATGAAAAAAAATACTTTTAACATTATTAAAATAGCTACGGGTCACTATTGGGAAAAGTTACTCTATAGAGATGTAAATATTTTGTGAGCACATCGTTCTAAATAAAAATACTCATTAAATATATTTTAATTTAAATAATTTTATTGCTACATCATTTCAAATTTTTTAATAGATTCTTATGGGAAATAAATATTTTTTTATTATCAAAGCCAAACAAAGGGATATGAGGCCAACTATCCAACAAGTAGAGCTGTGCAATGGGTCGTTCAAGTTGGCATCGGGTTTAATATTTTTATCTCGAATCCAAACTTATATTAATTTTTAAATTCTATGCTAAGTTAAGCCTACATAATTTGTAAATTAATTTTCTTTTACTATTTATCCTATATTTCTTTCATAATTTATATAATTAAAAATAATTAAAATAAAGTTGAAATATCCAATTAGTAATTTAGTAGTTTATTCAGTATTTTAACATTAATGTTTGTGTATTATATGTCTAATCTTTTTGTATATTTTTTAATATTCACAATATAAATAATAAAATTATATTTTAATATTTTTATGTTAAAACTCAAGCAATATATTGAACTTAAAAGAATTTACTAAATTAATCCCAAATAATTTAATATTAAATTTAAATTTTGTAGTATCTGAACAAATTTGAATGAATTGTCGTTGAAAGTGAATCTCCGATTTGTTACTCCATTGCTGGGAATAATATTTGAACCTTTAATTTTTTATTATTATTTTTAAAACAAAACAAATATACTCATTTGTAAAAACCTTCATCTCTTTTATTTTTTATGACTAATTTATTTATATCTTAAATTTTGGATTAAATTAATACTTATTTTTCTTTAACATTTGAGTAATTATACTTAACACTCATAATATTTAAAATTTACTCTTGTCTCCCTTATTTTTAAGTGTTGTTAACATTAATCATTTCTGATAAAACTAGTTATTAAAAATTAACATAAAATATCAAACTAATCAAAATTTTAAATATTTTTTTTATTTTACTCTCTATTCTCATATATCATCAGTTTTCTTTAGAAAAATTCTAAAAAACTTTTAATTCTTACTTATTTTTGGATTTTAGTAAAAAAAACTAAAGAAAATGTCAGAGAGAGAAATAAAAAAAGAAAAATAACTAAAATTTTAGTTATTCTCATATTTCCATTAAATTTTAACATTTGATTTTATCGAAAATAAGATAATGTTAATAATATTTTAAGATAAGTAATATAAGTGTAATTTTTAAATATTATACGTGTTAAGTATAATTACTTAAATATTAATGTGAGATAGATGTGATTTATCCTAAATTTAACTAGTGACGTGAACGAAACGAATTGGATCATACAATCTCAGCCCGAGTATCCAGGTCAGGATTTGAGTCACAATGTCTCGATTCGAGGCCTGCTCCCCCATCGGGGGGCCTGCTCCGCATCTTATAGTATTAAAAAAAATATAAAAGGAATATCAAAAATGACCAATGGGCAATGGAACAGATAAGGGATGGTTTTTTTTTACCCAAGCCCGACCCAACCGGAGAAGAGACGGGCCGACCCGATGCATTTTCCATCTCTATTGGACTTTGAACGCTTCCATACGGGGTACGCGCAATTATCAACCACGTCAGATCGTATCACACGTGGAGAAACCTGATAGGGCTAGCCTTCGTGGCAAGTCCAGCCACCTGTGCCCAAACAGACCCAGCAAAATGATCTCAACGTGCCCTTCCGTTTACGGGAAACAACCCAATTTTGTTTTCAAGCGCGCCCAAACAACACGTGGGATCTATCCGTAAATAATAGGAACCCTAGATATAGAACAGCACAGAGATAGAAGGAGAGAGATCTAAATTATCTATTTATCTGAGATTTTCAGATCTCTGAGGGGAACGGGTAAGATCCTCGGATTCGATCTGTAAGTCTCTTTCTTCTTCTTCTTCTTCTTCTTCTTCTTCCTCCATTGTTCGATCTGATGCTGCGTTTGCGAATTGTGTACGCGTATGTATGTGTGTGTATATGTTTTAGGTGTTTTGATCTGAATGTTTCAGCTGTTTTCACGTCGGTCTGATGGTTTTTGGCGGTGTTCATTGAATTATTTGGTTTAATTTCTCTGGTTGAGTTCGAATTTGTGTTTCATTTCTTGCTTAGAATCCTTAGATCGTAATGGAGATTGCTTTTAATGTGGTGTTGTCTTTTAATTTTGGGTTCTGTTTTCGTTGTTGAGAAAATTTTGGGCAAGTTGTGTTGCGGATTTTTCTCTGCGTTTGGGTTTGAAAAATGAAAATTTTGCATTCTAGTAGGCTGGGTTGTTGCACGGTTGAGTAATGAATAAAATGGATCATCTGGAAATGAACGGAAAATAATTAAATTGGATTGAATTGTTCAGTATCAAGTTGTTGCTCAAATTTAAATCTGTGATATGGTATATATAAATTGTTTGTGGAAATTTCTGTGCTGGGTTTTCTTTGACGGGAGCAAAGAAACAAAGGATGAAAAACCAATGGCTGGCTGTTGGTCAGGGGCTGATCCTCTGATGGCTAGGTCAATCTATGAGTATGAGGGAGAGCTACAGAGGCAGCATGAAAGCGGACTGGAAGTCTGGGTCCAGTCCGGGTGTTGCTTTCATGTCATTTCCTCTGCGTCTTCTGGAAGTCTGGGTGTTGCTTTTCCTCCGTGTTACTTGGATGCTTTATAGTAAATTGTTTTTTAAGTGGGGTGGCAATTCATGTTGATGTGCCCCATTCTGATTCAAATTTGTGTCTTTTTTGCTTATGCTCAAATATCTTAAATTTTAATGAACATTTTATAAATAAGTTATTTGAAAAATGGATTTCTATTATTTGGGGTTAACATATTTGTGTCGTGTTGTATTTGTATTTATTTCTCTCATTAGCTTTGGGGTTGGGTTATCATTTTGTTTCAAATATTGATAGTCGTAAATTTATTTAACCCTCAATCTGAACTGGTTGGTTGGCTTGATGTGTGCAATCTTCCCGCAATTCAAATAGCAAGCTACTGGTAGTGATAAAGGTGGGGGCTGATTTCTTACAACTCTGTTAGTGGTTCGGTTGGTTTGTATTGGTGCAGCCATGTGCATGGGACTCCTAAATTTGTTTTACCCCCTTCCCACAAAATATATATATATATACATATATAATGGGTCCATTTGGGGTGGCGAAAAATAACGAAAAACAGTGAAAAATGTGGTTTAGGAAACTTCTTGGCATTTGGGGTGCAACTATCAAACCACGTTTTTCAGAGATGAATAGTGAAATTTTTTGACTTTTGCGTTAGCTTTTTGGAGAAACAAACTGTCTGAATGGTTTTTCTGGTTCCGTCGGAATGGTTTTATGTCAAAATTTAGTGAAAGTTGTTCAAAAGGTTTTGGGATTTGTAAAAAAGTTATTGGGATTTGTGAAATGTTATTGGGGTCTGTAAAAAATTTATTGGAATTTGTAAAAATTTGTTGGGATATGTAAATATATATAAATTTATAGAAATTTCACGAAGTACGATGAGTACAAAATGTGTTAGAGAATTTTAGAGATTTTCAGTGTTTTTTAGAATTTTTTTGTTGTGCCAAACGGACCCAATATATATAATTCACTGTTAACAATCCACAATATATCATTGATAAATTTGGGCTAGCCTTAATTTACCTTCTTTCATTCTTGTCTAGTGCATGAGCCTATGGCCTTTTGATGTGCACACCTCTTAACATCCCAAATACTGCCCGCTGTGAGTTACTTTCAATCATTGCTTCTGTGTTTTCAGGCAACAGTAGACTAATATTACCTGTTATTATTTTTCAATTTTTGTTGATAAAAAATAATTACATGTTTTTATTTATGTTTTGTTGTACACTTGATATCAATTTGCTTTATTAGAATTGGGTTGCAATTGTACATTGTAGCTTGATGCTCTTGATGTGTTTGAATTGTCAAGAACTTTCTAGGTGGGGCTATTCTTGGTACAAGAGGCCAAATTTTTATGTATTCTGTTTGCTAGTGAAATGTTTCAATGCTTTGTATGCATTTTGAATATGCTTGTATGCTTATGGGAAAAATGCAGTTATATGTGATACTAAAATCTCAGTGGCAACTAGTATGCAAAGTATGAAATTATTTACTATTTCATTTATTGTGGATACACAAGTTTGATTTAGTTTGTTACTACCATGTTTGATTGGTTTCTAGGCATTTTTTTTTGGGTAGATAATTTTTATATTTTTTGTTGTGAGAATTGCTGCAAATCTTTGTCTGATCTCTTGGTATAAGTGGAATTCTAGTTTTTATATAATGAAATTTAGATCATTACTTATTTTGTTTTCTTGTAGTGGTCTTATTTCCATGTAAATTGGTGCTATATTCTTACAGTTTGGTGGAAACAGGTTGGAATAGCTGATTTTACCTGAAAACATGGGAGGAGGATTTAGAGTGCTGCATCTGGTCAGACCATTCTTATCATTCCTACCAGAAGTTCAAAGTGCTGATCGGAAGATTCCCTTCAGAGAGAAAGTCATATACACTGTCATTTCTCTTTTCATTTTTCTAGTTTGTAGTCAGCTCCCTTTGTATGGAATACACTCTACAACAGGAGCAGACCCTTTCTATTGGATGCGTGTCATTCTTGCGTCCAACCGTGGAACTGTCATGGAACTGGGGATCACCCCCATTGTGACTTCTGGACTGGTGATGCAACTCTTGGCTGGGTCGAAGATCATTGAAGTGGACAACAGTGTCCGTGAGGATCGTGCACTTTTGTGAGTGAATTAACCCCTGGTTTTGTTGTTTGCTAATCTTTTGGCAATTAGTAGCTAAGAAGTATAGGCATGCACATGTGATGCGAATGTGACATTATTACAGACATCAAAATTTAAAAAAAATGAGAATAGAAAAATGGAGGGAATATGGGAGAAATGTCTTTAATATGTTATTTTTAGTTATATATATATATATATATATATGAATATCATATCCACAAAGCACTAAAAATATTAGAAATAACAATAATTTAACATTTCAGATCATAGCCCAAACATTATTCAACATATAAAAGTTGACAAATGATGGAGGAAAAAACCCCAAACCATGTTTTGTAATGTGTCATAGGTGTTTCTTAGCTGTTTCCAATGAAAAAGTAATAATAATAAATTGCACATGGTACATGGCAAGTTTGACATCTATTTCAATTATCTCCACTGGCTTTCCCCAGAAATGGTGCACAGAAGTTGCTGGGAATCCTGATTGCTGTTGGTGAGGCTGTTGCCTATGTTCTCTCGGGGATGTATGGCAGTGTCAGCCAACTTGGTGTTGGAAATGCTATTCTCATTATTGTTCAGCTTTGCTTCGCTGGAATTATTGTTATTTGCTTAGATGAGCTTCTGCAGAAGGGATATGGCCTTGGCTCTGGGATTTCTCTTTTCATAGCTACCAATATCTGGTAAACTACTGATACCTATTTTGCTTTAAGCTTTGTTGTCTTGTACTTCTGAGCAGTGGATGATGTCCTAAATTTTTGGTTTACTTGCAGTGAGAATATAATCTGGAAAGCATTTAGCCCCACAACCATCAACAGTGGGCGTGGAGCTGAATTTGAGGGTGCTGTTATTGCTTTGTTCCATCTATTGATTACTAGGACAGATAAAGTCCGTGCCCTCAGGGAGGCCTTCTATCGGCAGAACCTTCCAAACGTGACTAATCTACTTGCGACAGTTTTGATCTTCCTTATTGTTATTTATTTCCAAGGTTTCCGCGTGGTTTTGCCTGTGAGATCCAAAAATGCACGGGGACAACAAGGCTCTTACCCAATTAAGCTATTCTACACCTCAAACATGCCCATTATTCTTCAGTCTGCACTTGTATCCAACCTTTATTTCATCTCACAGGTATGGAGCTTTATATGTGTCAGTGGAACTGGATAATTTTATGTTGTGACTGTTGTAACACGTGTTAATATCATTGTCTTCATGTACAGTTGCTATACAGGAAGTATGGTGGCAATTTTTTTGTGAATCTGTTAGGTAAGTGGAAGGAATCTGAGTATTCAGGCCAGTCTGTTCCAGTTGGAGGACTTGCTTATTATGTCACTGCACCATCAAGGTAACAAATTAGGCCTTTGCTCTTTAAATATTTAATTCTCTCTATCATTTCTATATTGGTATTGCATGCACTTATCCAAAAATATATATTTGTAAAGTTTCTGTCTTCTCTTGGTTCTGCTGATGCCTGATTTTTCTTTACCAATGTTTTCATTCAGCTTGGCAGACATGGCGGCCAATCCTTTTCATGCTCTCTTCTATTTAGTATTCATGCTTTCAGCCTGTGCACTATTCTCAAAAACTTGGATTGAGGTTTCCGGTTCTTCTGCAAAAGATGTGGCCAAGCAGCTTAAGGTGAAGTTAGATAATGTTTAGATTTCTTATTTTATACATTCTGTTATGATTCGCTGTGTGCTGTAATTAATTGTGCATGCAAATGTGAAAATACATTAGAACTTATTAGTCTGAAAATGTGTATAGCAGAATGCTAATTGTGCACATGCGTTATGTCTTCCATAGTATTTTGTCTTTATTTCTTGATGTTATTTTACATTCATTTTTACTTGGATACATGCTTGTTGATTTGAACATGGAAGCTCTCTAATGCACTGACCTCTGGATATTGTGGCTGTGGTAGCTGCCTATTTTAGATGCTTAGTTTTATAAACAATTCAACTAAATTTACATATTCATAATCATTTAAATTATTACCTCACTGCAATTTAGTAGTCTTCACCGTAATCCTTGTGGACAACCAACAGATAAGATTTCTTTTGAGACTTGTTTTTTTTCTTTTTCTTTTTTTTTTTTTCAAAAGATCAGGCTTCATTTTTGGTGGCATTGTTGCGTAACATGGTTATCAGGAAACATGATGGTTATGCGAACTCTTTTGCTGTTTGTGCATCCCCTGACAAAGCTTGTGCTATGACCTTGTTAAATGTTTAAGAATATGTAAATCGTAACAACTTTAAAACTCTGGAGACGAGTTCTCCTACATTATAACATGACATGACATGGGTATTTAGAACTTGGGATACTTAATATTTCATGATACTTCTGCAGGAGCAACAAATGGTGATGCCCGGACACCGAGATTCAAATTTGCAGAAGGAACTGAATCGCTACATCCCCACTGCAGCTGCCTTTGGGGGCATGTGCATCGGTGCATTAACGGTGCTGGCAGATTTCATGGGAGCAATTGGCTCGGGGACAGGAATTCTGCTTGCAGTTACAATAATCTATCAGTATTTTGAGACATTCGAAAAGGAGAAAGCCAGCGAGCTTGGTTTCTTCGGCTTTTAAGCGGTAGTGGTCTCCCCTTTTGACAATGGCAGCGAGGAGCTCCATGCCAATTTTGCCAAGCTGAGAGATATGTGTAGTCTGACCTTTTTTTGGCATCCTACCGGGGGGGACCTTTGTCAAGCTACTACTGTTGTTTAGGTATTATTAGCAACTTGTTAAATTTCAGTTGTTAGAAAAATACATGGAGGCGGCAAATCAACATCAGTTTCAGTAAAAACATTGTTCTTTTTTTTTTTTTTAATTTTGAATTGAAAAAACATTGTTCTTTTTATATAGAGTTTATTCGTCAAACACCGCGGGAAATCAAATCTCATTTGATGAATTTGGTCCGTTGGGCACCATGTGCGGAAATACAACATAGCTTATGGGGGCTGTCGATTTATTGATTTTTTTTTATATATATTGTTATTTTTTATATCATTTTATATAATTTTGTTAATTCGTCTTTATTATCCACTTCCTATGATGCAACACATACATAAAATGTCTAACTTGTTTTCAAAATTATCAATTTTGTAAAATAATTTTCATTTTTTAAAAAAATAATTCTTGCGAATTTTATTATATTATCATAGCTATTATTGTTATTATTATTATTAATTACTATTACAAAGCGGTAGCTGTTTATTATCTAATTTCTTAAGGTTGATTTTTAGAAGCATTATCATTTTTTTTTTTTTATAAATTGATGGTATTCAGATCAGTTTGCGCGTACTTCAACTAATTCTTGAAATTCTGAAGTTAACGATCGGGTAAACCTGCCAGTGACCTTGTTATTAGTTGAGTTAACCTTTAAGGTTAGAAGCGTTTTCGTATTTGCTGTAAATATGCTTAGCAATTTCATTCAGGGGCTGTTTGGCTCATCAGAATTTACAGAAGTACAAATTTTTTTCAACTTCCTACTAGTTTTTTATTTTTATTTTCCATCCAAACACCACCTTAATTGAGAGCATATTTGGGCGACGATTGGTAAAATTCTTTTCAGCATATCTCACTAAAGTACTAAAGTCTAAAGAGTTGTTCTTTTTGAAAATGACTGCAGAAATAGATTTTGCAGTGCAAAGCTTGATTCTAACAGAGTAAAATATTGCTCTGGGAACATTCTCAGGAGAAAAAGGAAAAGTTAAAGCAAATAGAGAACAAAAGGTGGATTCTCCCTTCTTTGCTCATAGAACTCCCTTTAATTCCAAATTGGGATTTGCAAACTTTGGCTTTGTTTGCCTTTCTAAATGTGCTTCTCTCTCTCTCTCTCTCTCTCTCTCTCTCCCCCCCCCCCTTTTATTTTGCAGCATTTGTAGAGCGGCAACATAAACTAATACACGGTCTTTTTCCTTTGAGAAACACAGCATAAGCACGCTAGCTAGCTACGTATATCTTTTTTATTTTTATATATATTTATATATACACATATATCTACTCTACTTTTATCATTGATAAAGATACGCAGATTGATACGTTAATTTATACTTGACATACCTTTTAATAAGTGGCGGATCTAGAAAATTTGGCTAATGTAAGTACAAATTAATTAGTTCAAGTCAGTGTAACTTATATCTCTAAGCTCCGATACGTCGCAATGGTAGATGTAAAAGTAGGTAGTGGTGGATCCAAAAAAATATAATAAAATATAATTATATTTTATTATAATATAATAAATATTATTATTATATTATAGTGCCGAGTCGGTTCGGATCGGGTCTAAATTTTCAGTGTAGGCCTTTACTTACACTCGACTTTTCTTGCATCCGCCAGTGCTTTTAATTGATGGTCAGTACTGATTGTAATGATCCAATTTTAAACTTTAAGAACTTTAGGCCATAAATATATATATATATATATATATATATAATATAAACATTATTGGCTGCAAAGATTGATAGCCATGGAGTATATATCAAGTTATGCTTGTTTTGAGTGAAATTAGGGTGCGTCTGATTTGTTAAAAATCTCTAAAAAATTTTAAAAATTATTAAAAACTTTTTATTTTTTATTTCACTGTATGAATTGCGAATCCACAAATTATCTCACTTTATTTTATTTTATCTTACTTTTTATCGCTCCAAACATACCCTAAATGTGAAATAAAAATTAAGAGTATAATATACTATTTTTTATCTAATCCTACATTTAACAAAATAAAGATGATGACCTTAGTCCCTATTTAGTATAGAAGAATGGATTGAAATAAAATAACCACTCAAACACTTAAAATAAAATAAAAAATATATATATATATATATATTTTATTTGTGAATACGTTGAATGCAACGACAGATTTGATACTAAAAAAAAAAAAAATCTTAAATATGTCTTTGCAAATGACAGAATCAACATGCGGACAAAAAACCTCCTTGATTTGCATTGAAGTTATGAGTTAAAAGTGTGTTTGGAAGACGAATTTCTAAAAAAGAAAAATAATATAAAAGAAGGGGAAGTTATTTATATATTTGATTTTTATAAAAATTTATTTTTTATTTTAAGATTCGTGTTTTAAAAATATTAAAATATATTTGATTTGACATTTTTTATTTTTTGTATTTTGAGAGTTTTCATATTTTTTGTTAAATAAAAAAGACTCAAAATAATTTTTAACTATTTTGATTAAATATATTTTAAATTATTTTTATTATTTTAAAAATATAAAATAAAAAATGTCTAAAAATATACCCTTTTAATGCTGTACCAAAAATAATTTAATGATACCAAACATTGTACGACTGTCCAAAGCGAGACTCAGAACCACTAACTCAAACTCGTAAACAGACATCCGCTGCTTCGTACAAATCCCGTCTTTTATGTGTTCCTTCCTGCACTTGAGTTGGGAGACCCATGAGACCAAGTTGTCTGGTGTGCACATGATGGAGGGGTGCACACAAAAACCTATCTACTTAAAAATCGAATCAAATCAATTATTTGATTTGAATTAATTTGAATTGATTTGATTTAAATTTGTATTAATTTTTTTAGATTTTTATATTAAAAATTAACAAATTAATATTTTTTTCATTCGATTTTGAATTAATGTACACTTAAGCTGAATTAGTTTTAATCTAAACAAAAAATAACTCAATTTGAATTAACCCAAAAACTGATTAAAAAAATATAATATATAATTATGTCTAATATAATATAAAATATAAAATTAAATAAGAACTAAATTTTGTTGGAGGAAGTTCGTAAACCCAATTTATTTATACAATAAATATATTTAATTCTTTATGATTATAGCAATAAATTTGTTCTTTTCTCTCTTTTACTTTCTGAATTTTGTTAGCAGCATGATGGAGTAGATCATTTTTTTCGTGGTTAAAGACGAGAAAAGAAGGATGGTTGCTTTTTATTTAATTGAATATTGAATGGTTGTTAAATGTAAATGTTTAGATTCAATTACAGTATTTTGAAAATTAATCTATACTTCTGAAAATCATTAAAATTAATCCAACACAAAATGGTTTGGACTGGACCCAAAAATGGACCTGTTCAAATTGAAATAGCTCTAAACTGAAATGGACTCAATCTAACCCGAATTAGTCAGTCTAAATCGAAAACAAACTGGTTCAACACGATATTTTCAGTTCGATTTAGTTCGGTCTCAATTAGAATTTGTTTAAATAAAAAACAAACGAGTTCAACATGATATTTTTAGTTCGATTTAGTTTGATCCCAATCAAAATTAGTCTAAATCAAAAACAAATCGATCCAACAGGATATATTGAGTTCGATTTAGTTTGTTTTCCAACCAGAATTAGTCTAAATCGAAAACAAATTGATCCAACACAATATTTTCAATTCGATTTAGATCGGTTCTAATTTGAAATCGATTTGGTTTTAAGTCAAAATTTTAGGAATTAACAAAATTAGTTTAGTTTAGAGTTAAACATGAACTTAAAACTTAAACCAAAACGACCTATGCGTACCCCTAACGAATTGTATGTAATTATTACTTTATTTGTATAATTTTTTGAAAACATTTGACATGTTACATTATATTTTATAATTACAGCTGACTATATGAAAAAAAATGAGTTCTAACCACTTGAGGTATTTTGTTGTCTCTTACATGTGTAATGTAGTTAGAAATATAAAAATAAAATAATTTGGTGTTTAAAATTTTAAAATTGTAAAATGACTTAATTATGAATAATTTCTAAAAATTATTTAATTTAAAATTTAAATTTAATAAAAGGTTGAAGTGGTTTTGAAAAATTCAAAACTTTTTACTAAAATTAAAACTCTATTACTTTTTAAATGTTGCTAATATTCCTAATATTTCATTTATGAGTGTGTTTGAAATTGTATAAATTTATAAAAATTAATACTTCGTGTTTTGTGTAAAAAGTAAAAATTTTAAGTTTTACACTTTTATAATTTATATTTATAGATATTCGTAGAATTTTATATTTACTTTTTAACTTCAAATGGTCGTGGTTGACCAAATACTGCAGCCACAATAACCGTCACTATTCGTAACCCTCTTAGCAATCATTTTTTAAAGGATTTTACAGTAAACGCCACGCAAAGCAAGAGGGTAACTGAATAATTGTGATAGCACCATGATAATTCTTAGCAAGGGTGGCTGCTCTATCCCTGCTATACATACGGGCCCACTTAACCCACCCACAGCATTCGCATTAAGAGGTCGTATGGAATGTAAAAAAAATTCAAAAGTTAACAAAAATAATTTTTTTTTAAATTTAAAGTATAAAAAATTATTTTGAAAAGATGGTTAAGTATTTATATTTAATTTGATATAAAATTGTTAAAAATTATACAAAGTGACATGTGGTAAAATTTTAGTAGAAAATCTTGAAAATTTTTAGTGTTTTGTAAAATTTTTTTGTACAAATGTTAGTTCAACTTTTTAAAAAATCTACCAAAATCTGTTGGAGTGGATTATAATGGTTTGTTCCAATAAATTTTGGTAATTTTTTTTTAAAAAGTTAGAAATTTTTTAGAGTTGGAAAAAGTTAAAACTTTTAAAATTTTTTAAACTTCTTTGGAACTTCAAATGGCCCCTAAATACGAAAAAAATATTCTTTTAATTTACCTTACACTTTGTTTGAAATGCTTAATTTGATAGGATTTGATTTCATTCAATGAGAATTTTAATTAATCTTCAGCTTGGAATTAAAATAAAATTTTATGAGTTGAATTTAATTTGATTTTATAATTTAAATTTAATTTTGAGATTTCTAATAATTAAAAATCTAAGTAATACAATATAATTTGATGAGAATTTATTATTCTTCTTAAACCACTGCAATCATATATTATATTTACTTGTATTTTTTATTTTCTATGAATAGTGTTAAATTTGATATATCTCTTAAATCAATTAACTTTAATTATTAAATTTAAACATTTGTTTTAAACACAAAATGTCATTTATCAAATCAATACAAATCAATTCTAGAAGAGAATTCTTTTCAAATAGAGTGCTAGTGCAAATGTAAGTAAAAAATGGAAAAAAAAGTGCTGCACCAATAAAATAGAGAAATAATATTATTTTATTATACCTTAAAAAATCTATTAAAAGAGACAGACATGAGTAGTGTTAGCATTTAACGTTGAATAATTATAATTTTTTTTAATTTTTTTCCCCACAAAAGGAATGCCAATTCAACACCTCCACTAAGCCTCCAAATAACGTAGCCTGGAAAATTAGGGCATTAGAGTCCCTAAAGGTCGAGTGGATTGTGGAAATGCCTTGCATGCACAGTGAGTCCCACTTCGGTCTTTGAAATCATCCGGACAATTGAAAGGGTTCTCAGCTCCATGCTGAAAATTTGGGCACAGCTTTATTATGAGTTGCTTTAATATGTTGCTCAACGGTCCTGTTAAATCATGCACACACACAGCCGAAGAAAAAAAAAAAAAAATGCGTCCCTGGGTAAAATTGATTGATGATGATGAGGTTGAAACTTGAGAGCTTTCAGGTTTTGTGGGAACTCATCTGCAACTGAGTGTTCCCTCGAACCACAAGCAAAGAAAGAAAAAAAAAAAAAAAAAAACAGACATACACACACACACACACACACGGGCGGATTTAGGATTTTTGTCAAGGGGCACAATGTATATAAAATTACACAAAAACATACTTTGTATTAGAATTCAAAAGTAAGTAATACAAAAGCTAAACATTGTCCTTGATATTAAAATTTAACTTACAATTGACCTCTACGATTTTTCATATTTTGAAAATAATTCATAGGCAGATTCATTCGACAAACTACTGAATATATCTTTTTCAATATACACAACCAAACAATCATTCATCAACTCATCACACATTCGGTTGCGAAGTCGATTCTTCACTATCTTCATACCAGAGAATGCTCTCTCTACTGTAGCAGTTGCAATGGGTAAAATCAAGATCAAAGTTAGGAGCTTGTAAACTAATGGATATGCCACATCTCTTCTATTTTCAACCATCTTTTGACTAATGTCACCAAACCCCTTTAAACTTGAAAACTCAACATTCAAGCGCATATTCATAATGAAATTTTCAAGTTGATTCGAAAGTAGCCAAAAACTCAATGTCTGAAAAGTCTTTTGGGTAAAATTGAGCTAATTAAATCACCTTTTGCTTGTCAAAAGCAGCAAATGAACTGGATGGATTTAGGCATGAAACACAAAGTAGCAACTTGGTATTTACCTCATTAAATCTGCTATTTAGCTCTTACAGTTGCATATCTATGACAAGTATTGAATAATTCAAACACTGATAGTGATATGAATTTGTCATTTCTTCAACTCTACGACGTGATCTTCCTTGAACTACGTACAAATCATTCACACTAGGAATATTAATGTGATGCTTCACACAAAAAGCAGAAACTTCTTCCACCAAAGAGTTCCATCCATTATCCCTTATTGCTTGAAGTCTTCTCTTAGAAATGTCAACTAAAACAATTGCATTTCCAATATCTTGCTCTTTCTATTGTAATGCTTGAGACAAATCATTTATTATTCTCAATACTAATTTCATCAAATGCAAAGTAGTCACAAACTCAAAGGATTGCATCGCTTTTAATAAACGCAATGTTTCGGCCTTTTGATCTGAATTTGTTCCCTCCTCCACAATCACATCAAGTACATCAATTACTGAGGCAAACATGTTAATCAAGCTCATAAGAGTCCCATAGTGTGATCCCCAACATGTATCACTAGGCTGAATTAGAGCACTTTCTTGATTCAAGCCTCGCCTACTTGTAATTTCTTCATTTTCTAAGCCTTCAATAATTCGAGCAACTTGTGCCTCTCGTAAAATATCTCGTCGTTTGCATGAGGATCCAACGACATTAACAATATTAGAAATCAAGAGGAAGAGCGTGGCAATAAGGACATGGTTTTTCGCCACTGCAACAAGAGCTAGTTGAAGCTGGTGAGCAAAACAATGCACATAATATGCACACTCATTTTCTTTCAAGATAAGAGCCTTCAATCCATTAAATTCATCTCGCATATTACTTGCCCCATCATAACCTTGCCCACGCAACATAGATATGCTTAATCTATGTGTAGAAAATAACTCTTCAAGTGCATTTTTAAGTGATTGAGCAGTTGTGCAAGTGATATGCTTCAAGCCCAAAAAACGTTCAACCACATACCCTCTTTTGATTACAAATCTCAAAACAACGGCTATTTGCTCCTTCATTGACACATCACGAGATTCATCGAGGACAATAGAAAACAATCCATCACCAAGCTCTCTAATTATAGCATTGGTTGTTTAAATGCACAAACTCTAACAATATCTTTCTGAATTTGAGGCGTTGTTAACTTAAGATTCTCAGGAGCATTCTTAAGTGCAACATTTCTCACCTCTTCATTATGATTTGCAAGAAATTTTAAAAGCTCTAGAAAATTTCCTTGATTGTTTGAACCATCATACTCATTGTGCCCACAAAATGGAAGTCCCTGTCTTAAAAGAAATCTAATGCAGTCGATTGATGCATTAAGTTGAACTCTATAATCAATCCTTGTTTCCTCTGTCATTTTACTAAAATTGGTTTCAATATGTTGTTTCTGATTCATCAAATCTTGACGTTTACTCTAAGCTTGATTGTGAACACTATTAACTCCTCCCTCATGTTTGCCAAGCTTATCTTTCTTCTTCCAATCCCTAAAACCTTCACTAACAAATACATCACTATCCCCTTGATCTCCACACTCATTCTTAAAAGATAAGAGTAAAGGCAAAATGCAGAATCCTTTGATATGCTATACTCCAACCACTTAAATTCATTAAACCACGAAGGATTGAATTTTTTAACTTTCATTGAAATCTCTCTGTGGAAATTCATATTTATAAGGTTGGCAAACACCATTAAGGTAGTACTTTCTACGAACCATTTCACGAATATTGGGATTATATTCTACAATCTTAGGCCACTTTCCTGGATCAGATGAAGTTCAGGCAAGTTGAATTCTGCATGATTACTTCTTGAAGAATTTTTGGAACTTAATGATTGTGTAGAAGCTGGATTGGATGAAAACTCGAGGACCTCGGATTCCACATGGCTTTTTTTTTAAAGTTCATTTCTCAATGGTGACTTTTCTAATGAGATTTTTGTTGAAGGATCATTGGAATTCATTGAAGATGACTCTTCTTCGTCACTTTTTTCTGTTATAATATCTCAACATATCTCTAGAAAAAATAAAAAATTAAAATTAAAACTATTCTAAATAAAATTAAAAAATTAAAGTAGGGTATAACTAACAAATAATGTTTATAAAGAATAAAAGTCACATTGAATTTAAAAAAAAAAACAAAAACAAAATAAGTTATTTAATCACAAATCAAACATACACAATTTTTAATCGTTTCAAAAAACTATCAGTCTATCACCATGAGAAGCTAAAAAACAAGACAGATCTTTTATCTTTGAGTATACGCAAGCCAGCTATTTTTGGAAAAATTTTTTCCTTTTGTTAGTTTTTATTTTATTTATTTATTTTTGAATAGCTAGAATTATTTTTGTAATTAATTTGTACCAATTTTGAAACTAAAATTAGCAGACATTAACAGTTACATCAAACAAAATCTTTAAAACTTGCATCAAATAGAAATTAACATAAAACAAATTTAAACAAAAATTTAACACCAAATTCAAACAAAAATTTAAAAAAAGTAAATTGAAAAAAAAATTGCTTACTTGGTTTGCCGAAGTCACGGAGACGAAATGATGAGAGAAGATGAATCTGCTGGATAGAGGTTTGCTGGAGCTTAGACTGTTGCTGCTGGATCTAGATCTGGTACTGGTAGCTTCGGATTCTTGGTAGGTTTGATGTAAAATAGGGTAAGGGTTAGTTTTAAAAATTTTTAAAAGTGAACTGAAAAAAAAAAAAAAAAAGAAAATTGCTTACATGGTCGGCGCAACAACTACTTTGCCAGAGTCACGCAGATGAAAAAATGAGAAAAGATGGATCTATTGAACAAATGTTTGCTGGAGAGAAGATGAATCTGTTGCCGTTCGCTCAGCCGTTGGAAGGAGTTAGTCTGGATTCTGGAAGCTTCGGGTTTGGCAAATGGTAGGTTTGATGCAAATATAAGAGGGTTAGTTTTGTAATAAAGTTAACAAGTGAAGGTATTTTAGTAAGGGTTAGTTTTGTAGTAAAGTAATGAATGGAGGGGTATTTTAGTAATTTTATATAAAAAATCCAGGGGGGTCACGTGCCCCCTTGCCTCTGAGTGGCTCCGTCTCTGCACATACACACACACTAAAAAACAAAAAACACGAATACAAAAGAGTAAAAGAGAAATGTGAATGTATTATTCTTTATTTAAAATAATAAGAAGTCGAATAATAAATAAAAGTAGGGTATCAATCTTAAAATTTAAGGTGAGAGAAGTTTATCTCTTATATAGGACAAATAATTTTTCTTATGGACTGATATGGGATAACTTCTAACAACTTTCCTCACATTGGTCCACATGGATATAAGCTCAGCATGCATTATGATAAGACTTAGTTAAAAACCTGCTTTGATATTATGCTAGAACTCTGGATAGAATTTAACCCCAAAATTGCAATTATGAGGTGAAGGAGCCCAAGATCTTATAAGAAGTTAGCACCGGCAACCTAACTTTGCTACCTTTTTAAAGAAACCTAATAGCAGATAAGAGCAGGGGTCTCAATCGTAAATGTTAAGATGAGAGAATTTCATCTTTTACATGGGACAAGTAATTTTTTTATGGATTAATATGGGACAACTTCTAACACACATTGCCAGATATTATTTACTATTGTGTGTAAGATGCTGCTACCAGATAGGTTTTATTTGATAGTTAATTAAATGATTACCCTTTTGATTGTACTGTATTATTTTATATGGGAATGAGATAGTTGTATATAGAGTTCTGCCTCATATTATTGTATACATTATACAAGTTGACTCAAATGGTGACGTGTAGTCATTATTTATTAATTTGACATAACATTGGATTAAGATTACTTTAGTTAAAATTAGTTACCATTTTTCCACACCGTATGTCTTGGACATGTTAATTTTCAGGCATGACAAGCAAAATCAATGTTATAGTCGCGCAATTAAGTTGTCCAGGGGCTTTGCAATGAATTTACAGAGTAGGCCTTGAAGATTTCAATCTCAATAATTGATTGCCTTAGCCATTAATGGTTTTGATTAAGGGTGTGTTTGAAGTGATAAAAAAGTGAGATAAAATGAGATAAGTTATAGGTTTATAATTCGTACAGTGAAATAAAAAATGAATTACTTCTAGAAATTTTTAAGATTTTCAGATATTTTTAACAAAATTCAGTACGCCAAACATACCATAAAATATACAACGTAAATTCATTGCAAATCCATTCAATCCGTTAACTTAGTTGATCTACAAGGTGGAATAATTAAAATTGCAGGGAGAGAGAGAGAGATAGAAAGAGAGAGCGAGAGAGAGACCGTTATGAATATTTAAGGTTTGGATAAATTACAACTTGTGTCATTAATATTTTGACTAAATTTCACTTTAGGGCCCTTTTTTTAGAAAGATTTTTATAAATTTTTTCAATAAACTCACTCTAATACAAATTGAAATTGTCTTCAAGCAACCCTTAACTATGAAGAATAACAAAATCAACCAAGAAATTAATCATGATAGCAAATAAATGCCAAAATAATCAAACAATAAAAGAAACGTAATATAATGAGAAAACTCTATAATATAGTTAAAATCTCAAGTGTAAAAGGTCATTAATTCAAAAAATAATCTACTAGAATAAATGTTGATTATATAAGAGTTTATCCAAAATACAAAATTGACACATCCCATGACTATCTTTATTTCACTCTCATCCAATCACACAATTTAACAACACCTATGGACAATCTCTATTTTTAAACTTGAATATCTAACAAGTATCTACAATACAATTTAGGGTAAAATATAAAAATTATCCTACACTTTACCCTTGGTCAATTAGGTCATTCCGTCCGTTACTCGTTAAAAGCCACTGTTAAGGTGGAGGTAAAATTATTATTTCGTAAGATAATTCACATGATAGAGTGATGAAGTGACACCCTCAAATGACATGGAAACTATCTACTATGTGTCAGACGCTCATTCATCCACATGTGCTAGTGTTAGTTTCTATCATAAAGTAGCTTCATTTTAAGAAAAAAAATAGAACATTTCAAATCATACTATCATGAGGAATCGAATTAACAACATTAAGAATAATGAGCCAACAACAAAACCAACTCACCAAGAGTTTAGTTTGTATAAGATTCTTAGATAATAATTACCACAAAAAATAAAAAGATTCTTAGATAATATTTATGTATATTCAAAGGTTAAGTAGATTCTTATGTTTCATCTAGCAATTTACCTTTCAAAAAAAAAGTAGATTCTTATGCATCTTCTATATAAATATTTACATAAATGTATATAAATATTATATATTCTTCCTCTTTTTATAATATATATAAATATATATTATATATATTTATTTATTTATAAATATATTCTACATAAATATATATTATAAATATATATAAATATTATAATGAGAGAGAATTTTCTTCACTTTTCTAATATATATAAATTTTATCCACAAACCTTACACAAGTTAAACCCTTGGTGAGTTGGTTTTGTTACTGATTTTCTATCCTTATAGTTGTTGGTTCGATCGGGTGGCATAATTTGTAATGTTTTATTTTCTTTTTTAAAGTGAAGCTATTCACGGTAGAAACTAATACCCCGCACATGTGAATGAGTGAGCGTTTGACACATGGTAAACAGTCTCCACCTCATTCGGCAGTGTCATGTCATTACTTTGTCTCGTGGACTATCTTGCAAAATGATGTTTTTAGCCCCTAACTTAATAGTGGCTTTTGACAGGTAATAGACTGGAAAGAGTTGATTGTTCTTTGATCGAAAGTGCAAAGATTTAACTATCGTAATTGAAACCATTGAGACTAAAATGAGATTCAGAGTAAAGTATAAAGGTAATTTTTGTACTTTGCACTTCAATTTATTTTTCAAAAACAAGATGATGATAACATATGCGTTAAAGCCCTAATTTGCTCCATCAAAACTTCTTCTTTAAATTTTTCAAAATTTTCCGACTAGGTGTTATTTAGTTTGTCAAAAATAAATAATAAAAATAAAAATTAGTGTAAAAATGATATGTATCAAAATTTAATTGAAGAAAGTTAAAAAAATTTGTGAAGGTTAAAATTTTTTAGAATCCAAACAGCCTAGACTATAAGGATAAAGTTGTTGTAAAAAAACAGGAATGTGCTCAAGTATTTAAATTTTACGTCAAGGAAGTAAAAAAAAAAAAAGGTTGACTAGTCAGATTAAAGTAAAATTGATGGATCGAATGGAAACCATCAATTAGATCTGTGGGTCTACCATTGCAGTGGATATCTCAATAATTATTCTTCATAAAATATTGCAGTAAGACTAGGCCCTCGTAACTTGGAAACAATGAGCTAGAAAAATAATGATGTTTTTGGTCATATGCTTTGCCTACCTAGCTACATCAAGTATAGATATGTATTTAAGTTATAAGCAACAGTTGCAATAATGAAGTACACCTTCATCCATAACATGTATTTAAGAAAGAGAGCAAGCAACCATGCCATAATGGATGATAACCTAAAATTTGTCGGATGAAAAAGAAGATAGGCAAAGATTCAAAATCAGTCTTTTATTTTATTTTATATTTTTTTGGTTTACATTGTGTTATGAAAATTAAAGAAAAACTACATGAAATCAAGAAATTAAAATTAATTATATTAAAAATTAATATATTAATAAATACCTTTTATTTATTATATTTTTTGAATCTACTTAAACAAATATATGTGATTAAAATTTTATATTTTCTTCTTTTTTCTTACTTTTTTTTTCTTTACCTTTCAATTTCTCTCAGTCAAATCTTCGCTCTAAATACAGCCTTAATGTTCACAGAATAACTAGATTAGGCTTATGCTTATCTGTGAATTGTAATTTGAAAATTATAAAATGCTAAATTATGTTGTAGACCATTGCAATCATTAAATGCACATGCAGCAACCCCAAGTTTTAATTAGGTGATTTTCTATATATAATTGAAACAAATTGTTGGGACATTAAAAAAAAAATGTTAGAGGGTATACTTTAATGAGGATGCTCTACCAAGATTTGTGTCATAAATTTAAAAAATTAAAATAATCGTGATGATAAATTTAAAACATAAAAATAATTTCATTACGCATGAACAAAGACAAGTTAAAATTTTTGGTGAGAGAGTCAAATTTTTTTTTCTCAGGTTAAGTTTAGACTTAAAAATATAACTAATAGTTATAAATTATATTTACTAAATAAAAATAAATTAATATATATAAATGACATAATTGGTTAGACTTTCAAATTTTAGATAATATGTAACAATTAAAAAAATAAAAATTTAGAGGAGGTTAGTTTATAATTAAATTTTTTTAATTAAAAATTTATTTGTACTACTAGTGATATTTTCCTTAATCGAAATTAATTACTCTTTAGTTTTAAGGAGGATAGCATAAATTTTTTTAATGAAATATTTATATGTACAAATAATATTTACGAAAACTCCAGGGCATGATCTCTCAAATCCCGTCACAGTCCCGTCGCTGCGCGGAGAGATAAGATTCTATACCTCAATTTCTTTCAATTTCTAAAAGAGCGCACGGACCCAATTTTGGAATCATTTTGGTTGATTTTGGTCTGTTATTGATTTTTAGTCATCATTACACTTCATCTCTTCATAATTAAAATTGAATCCAGCTTCATAAATAAGTCTTTCGAAATGGAGTATATGTACCAAAACGTGGAATAAGAACATAATTATAGCATGGATTAATTGTATTTATTAGTCTATTTGTGTTTCATAAAACATTAGATAGATTTTTCCTTTTTTTTTTTTGGGTATCTTGTGAAAGACTCATCAAACTTTATTTATTACTATCACAAATTGCAAAATAATATCAATGTTATACTCAATTTAGCACTGGTATTCAAAATTGTGAATTATTTCATTTGAACTGATTTATTTTATTGATATGTGTGTTTGGAAATAAAAAAAGAATAATTTAAAATTTTATATTTTTTCTTTAGGTAAATTATGTTGATTATTCTTAATTATCAAATTGTTCATATAAATTTTTGGGGTCCTTGGTTGCCAATAAAAAAACATGCAGATCGTGATATTTGAAATGTACATTAAAATTTCATCTAATTATATTATTGAGCTTATATATCTTCAATTGGGACTCATCTAAAAATTCTCAATTTACTTAGACCATTAGTAAAATGTTTAGGTGTTGACTCGATACTGGCAAGATCACTCATGCAGTTTTAAGGATGAGATCTTGTATTTTTATCATTTAATTAACTTGTACAAAATCTAAAAAAATATAAATAATAAATATAATTTTAAAAGTTACAAGAATATGTCATGTATTTTAATGAAGCTTCAAAATTAATTAACATGACTCATCCTGTTTCTGTATAGCACAAGTTAATCACATCCATCTCTTTATTTATCAAAAATTGAAAGACTAATAAAAAGTTTGTCGAGAAACAAACATAAAACTTAAATTAATTTGTTGATTTGATATATTTTTATTCAAATAATTCAAAATTATATAATGTATATGACAAACTAATGTTGATATAAGTGGGTATGTAAGAATTGCTATGCAAACTATTATTGAGACATGATAAAACACTCACGTCTTATATTGCTTAGGTGAAATTGAGTAAAATGTCATATGTATAGTATTCAATATCTCCATTGAATTTTCTTTAACTTAAAAAAAAAAAAAAAATTATTTTTGAGGCACTCTTCTTGGACGCACTTGAGAAATTCATATAGAACATTATGGGCACATTTGGAATTGTAAAAATTAACATAAATTTATAAAAATTACAGTCTTATAATATGTGCAGTGAGTAAACAATTTGAATTTTATGGAGATCTGTTGAGTTTTATAGAGATCTGAATTTTATAGAAATTTTTAACAAACTCGTAACGAGTTATCACGAATTTACTAAGAATTTTTATATTAATTAATTATATAGAATTATTTGTGTTTTTCCATGCTAGTTTTTCTATTTTACTTTTCCTTTTTTCTTTTCTCTTTTTTGTTTTGCTTTGTTTTGTTTTGTTTTGTTTTTTTTAAACAGTTTTCTTTTATATCTTGTTTTTAGTTTACATTTTTTTTTTTCAATATGCCATAGATATCATAATTAATAAAAACAACTACTTTGTTATAAAAAATAGTAAGATAAAGGAAATAATTATGTATTTAAAATCTTTTAATTCCTTCATTGTCTATTATGGATTTTGACATATTTAAAAAAATTCCAAAAATATTTGAGAATAATTTTAGAGTTTTTCAAATATGTGTGATATACTTAGGATTTATTTGGTTAAGAAAATTATTGGGATAATTTAAAAGAAAAAACTTATTATATATTGGGCATATAATTTGGGGGGGGGGGGGGAGGGGAAAAAACCAAATAGCGCATCGATCAGAATTGTATGCTGAAGAGGGAGGAATTAATTAATGAAGTTAATAATTAAGTGTTGGGGTCAAATTAGAAGTGTAAAGACACTACTTATGGTATCTTCGGGATAAGGGGGAAAGTAAGTATAACTTAAATTAAGGGGTTATTTTGTCAATAGAATATGATTAATATATAGGTGCGGTTTGGAGTTCAAATGGATTGATTAAAATATAATTTGGATAATATTTTGGTGTTTGGAGTGCTGCTAACCAAAAAAAAAAAAACAAAAAAAACAAAAATTATATATATGAATAGGTAAAACCCATTCAAACTGATCGGTTTGAGCAAATTTTGTTAGATATTTTATTTTTTTTTACTTTTTGTGTCAGAACTTTTTGAAATTTAAAAAATTTGTGAAATAAAATTTTGTAGAAGAGATTTATAGAATTTTATAAAATTTTTAACTCCAAACGAAGTCTATATTTCTTTTTTTTTTGTACTACAACAATTCTTATTCTTGCATTATTGCTCCTGATTCTATTTATTTTTTTAATATGTATTTTTTATTTTTTTCTTAAAAATTTAATACCGTTTATGACTCTATTATAATTTAAAGTACAAATGGTTCAAAAGTAGATTTTTAAAGTTTAGAAAATATAACCGATTTTCACTTTTTAAGTACGGGAGCTAAAAAAAAAAGTAATTATTCTTAAAAAATATATATAAAATCACCCACACTAATAAAAAAAATTAAAAACTAAAATTACGTTTTGTCTTGTAGGTCATGTCAATGAATTATGGGGAACTAGCGCTCTTTCAGGCACGGAAAAGCAAATAAAAAATAGAATTATATTTTGTCTTGGTGGCCATGTTATTTTCAATTACTAATTAACTACTTTTTAGGCAAGATTGGGGGAGCTTGATTTTGAATTTTTGAGATTAGTAAATAACTTTATTAGGGACTTAGGCTAGTTTGTCTCACCAATGATTAAGACCCGCTAATTAATATAAAATACTTTTTGCAAAGACCCCATGAAACATATATATTCATTGACTAAAATTAATTACTTTGAAAAGTTTGTGTTGGGTGTGGCCAAGGAAGAAGGCAGACCAAAATTTATAAGCATGGTTGAAAACTATGGATTGCGCATGACAGCCGCTGCAATTATCTCCATATTTATCTCATGTTTTCAAAACGAGCATGGAGCCGTGTGTGTGTGTGTGTGTGTGTGTAAAGCATTTATAAAAAACAAAAGGTGTAAATATAATTTACCCTTTTGATATTTTGGTCAAAAAATACAAGACTTTCTAATATAAAATTCAACAAATCAATCATCTGATACAAATCCAATTAAATTTAATTAATTTTATATTTTAATCCAAATTACGTGAAGATGTTTTATTTTTTAAACTAGAAAGTTCATGTGTTTTTTGAGTCAAACATTATGGGATAAATTGCATTAACCCTAGGGATATGTTGGGTACGGGATGAAAAATTTGAAGGTAAAAGATTATATGGGTAATTGTTACATCGGTAATAGTTACTGAAATAACAAATTTGTAGAACTTATGTTTGGAACGAGAAAGTAAATATTATCCGGTAATAATTATGTTATATTTAGAATGCTAAAAATTTTGAATGGGTAAAACTTAATTGTGTTTAGAATGAAGATTAATTGACCAAAGTTGATATTTAATTTTAACAAAATATTATAATAAAATAAATCATCATAATTATTGTTATTTTATTAATAATTAATTTTAATAAAATATATATTATTAAAGAATATACTTTTAAATAAAAATATTAATTATAACAAATTTTATCATTGTTAATATTTCAATAGTAATTAGTTTTAATAGTGTATTATTATTTGTTAAAAATTATTTTTATTTTGATGAAATAATTTAATAAAAAAATAATTTTAGTTAATAAATTATTGATTTTAATAAATTATATTAATACAATACATAAATCTAGTAAATTATTATTTATAAGGCATAAAATATTTTAATAAAATATATTATTTTAATAAGTCATTATTATTTATTTAACATTAAGTTAAATTTGAGAAAATAAATAATTTTAGTCATAAATTAATTTTCAATACTATTATTTTAATAAAATAAAATAAATTATTTTAATAATAAACTATTATTTATTAAATATTATTTTGATAATGTAATTTAATAATTAATTAATATTAATTTAGTTAAATAAATTATTATTTTATAATATTTATTATAATTATTTATAGAAGAACGTTACACGGGGCTAAAAAAAATTTTACGGGATAATGTGAAAAAGGTAAAATTTTTTCATTATCCCCCGTTACTCACCTCCCCCTAGAATAAAAATTTATCGCTATATGGGGGTAATTGTTAACTCAAAATAATTGTTACTCCAATCATCCAAACTAATGGAGAGTAAAAATTACTCTAGCAAATTTACTCTCCATTACCCTCAAAACAAATATCTCTTAAGAGAATGTTTGGTATAAGGTAAAAATTTTAGGAATAAAAGATTATTGGAGTAATTGTTACTCTAATAATAGTTAATAAGGTGACAAGTTTATAATAGTTATATTTAGATTGAAATAATAATTATTACCCGATAATAATTATGTTATATTTGAAGTTTTAAAAATTTTAAAATAGTATAAGTTAATTGTGTTTGAAATGAAAATAATTTAACCAAGGGGTAAAAGTTAGTATTTAATTTTAATAAAATATTATAATAAAATTAAATCATCATAATAATTTTTATTTTAATAATAATTAAATTTTATGAAATATATATTATTAAATATAATTTTAAATAAAAATATAACTATAAAAAATAATTTTATCACATATTAATATTCCATAATTATATTTATGACTAGTGTCCTCGTTGAGAAAAAAAAGGGCGGAATTTAACTTTTTTTTTTTTTTTGTCGGGTACGATTAAGATCACACCATAAGCGTGGCTGTTACTGTGAGGAGAGGGAAGTGGACCTAATATAAGTTTGCGTCTGCCGTCTGGCGAGCTCTACACCATTGAGCTACCTTGCTTGTCCACATTATAGGATTAAATATATAAAAAATTATGATTAAATAATAAATGTATAAGCCAAAAACTTCTTTCTTCTACTTAACTTTTTACAAAAAGAGAAGAAAAATAAGATGAAGCCGTATATTAGTTGATTTTATGCAAAGGTAGGAAGCTTCATAATTTTATATGCTTACTCTTTATAATAAAGTTAGAGTTAATGTTTTACATGAATGAAAGCAAAACAAACAACAAAACACGTATAAAGGTCACAAAAAATGCAATATAATATATATTTAGTTAGTAACAAAAAAAATTGTCATATTTATACTTATTTCAAAATTAATAAATCAAAGAATAGGAAGATGATAGGAAAGAGAAGAGAGAGGAAGATGATACAAAAGAATAGAAAATGTGGGTAAAGTTGACGAGTTTGTGGATCAATGTAGAGCAAGCGCTTCGTGGTAGGAAATAAGATATAGTTTCACTTTTCATACTCAACGAGCCACTCAAGGGGTGAAAGAAAAAAATAAGGTAGCCAAGAGAGTGAGAAATGATATTTTAAAGAGATAATTTTTTATTGGTGTACATGCAATGTACCTTAATTAAATGAGGCGGATCAAAGAAAGTATTCATAGCAATTAGGGTATCGAAAGATGTAAGTCAACGAATTTGATGCCAATAAGAGGGGACAACTTAGGACAATGTTCAGCGAGATTAGAAGTGTCAAAGTAACTCTGACAAGCCGCCTATTGACCTTGAGATTGTATCTGATCAAGTGGCTTAGCTAGTGGTAAAAGGACATGCGACCCTAGACAAATGGTTGTTGTTGTTATTAAATATTTGATGGTTAGTTGCGTTTAATGTGTTAGTAGATCTCTCCCTTTCTCTTTCTCTCTCTCATAATTGGTCAAGTTACTCCTTAGGGGTTGCTAGCTCAACGTACCCTTACTCATATCTCGATTCCACTGTTCTGGTGAGTAATCCGAAGTAAGTATATTGGAAAGATCTTCTTAGAGTAAAGTGTGTCTTTTGAGAATGGAAGGTAAAGTCTCTCGTAGGGAAATTAAAGGGGCCTATCTTAAGGAGGCACTCGCTCGAAGAAGCACTCTAGCAGCCTTAGCATGGCCAAGGGCTACTGCTATGACTTTGTTTGGCTAAGGGATATTGGTCCTTGACTGTTTTGAAGGTGCTATGGCCTTAGGAAAACCTTGCCTGCCCTTAGGTGGCTCAGGGCTTTTGGGAACATGGCTCAAGAGCTAATTTTTGCATCACTCACTACATATCTGGCAAAATGCTTGAACGAATTCATGGTCTTATCTTCGTGCTTTCTTCACATCTCTTTGCCTTTGCTCCTCTACTCTTGTACCTTTGGTGTCTTTTAGATCTTACATGTCATATTTAATACCTAGAAATGCAAAAATCATGAATATAAGGAAATAAGATATTTGAGCTAAAATTGGACCGAACGTAAAAATAAATGCTCGATTCATATGCCAAAATGATATAACAATCCATAATGTTGCATGCTACTCAGTGGACATCTGGGTCTTTGGTCGCTTATGTTTCAATAGTGCTGAACACATTCAAACACAAACTAGGAAATTGTGAATTTTTTGTTTTTCTCTAATGTGTAATCATTTTTGACTATGTTGTTTGATCCAAGTTGATCTAGGAGTCTTTCAAAAAGTTCCCTTAAATTATTCGTCTTGAATTAATTTTTAAGAGAATTTCTTTTAGAGTTTTTAAGAAATAGAGTTTCTTACTCTAAACAGAAACCGTACTACTCCCATTAGAATTAGATTTACTTTAAACTCTCTAAATAAATACATGCAATTGTTAAGAGTTATTTGACCAATTTTAATTACTGATAAAACTCAAGCTTTAGTGATACATATTTTTGTGAATTTAAGTAGTTATCTTTCACATTCAATGAATTCATTTCATGTTTCCATCTCGACAATGATGTCTCTCCAAACATCCTATAGCCGCTTCACCATGCAATATTAACGATGTGTTTGAAGTGATAAAAAGATAAAGTAAGATGAAGTAAGATAAGCTATGAATTCGCAATACATGTAATGAGATAAAAAGTAAATAATTTTTAAAAATTTTTATATGTTTATAGTAAACTAAACTAAACGAAACTTAAAGTTTGAATGAATTTGACAAATGTACTCTTAGGCACCATTTTGGAAAATTAGCACGTGCTAACTAACATGTGCTAATGGTAGCCAAAAAAAAGTTAGACTAGTAGTTAACTAAAAAAGTGAGTTAATTTTATATTTGGGAATGAAAAAAAAAGTTACTTTTTTTTAGATTACTAACTTGAAAAGGTAAATTGATATTTTTACCCTTAAAAATTTAAAAAAAATTAAAATATAAAAAAATAAAAAAATTCAATCACTATTAAAATAACTATTAACACGTACTAATAACTATTCTTTTCAGACAGTGCCTTACCTTATATGACAAATTTCACTGCCACCCTCAAATAAAGATGGCCTTAAAAAGAAAATGTTATTAAAATTTTTTGGCACAAACAGGGCATGTGAGGGCAATTATATACGTTGGGAGTCCACTTCTTCTCTCAACCGTATCAAATCAAACTAGAAGAAACAGCTTGGGTGGGAAAGAGATTGTGAATGATGGGGACATGCACCTGACAAGCTGACATTCAAAGTATCAAACACAATAGGTGTACCCAGTACCCATTTAATTCGGCCCTTCAATTATTACAAATTTTTGTGAAAGAAGACACGACTCATCCGTCATCGGTCACCGTCTTTTAAGTCGTCCACACACTGGACTGCACCGAGATGTATTCATCTATTTGTCCCATTTATCAATTATCACGTGGCTGCATTTAGGGACCCTGCAACTGCAATGCACTGCTTCTGAAATATATAGGCTGTGTTTAGCGTAAGAAAAACACTAAAAATTTCTATAAATTTTAATAATTTTTTTATTTTTAATTTTTTCGTCATTATTAATTTTAAAAAATTTTAAAATTTTACTAAAAAAAAAAAATTTAGAAGTAAGTTATCCGAATGTATAAATTTTTTATACAAACATATTTTTCGTATCGAGAGCTTTCAAACGAGTATCATTGTCGCTATTTTTTGTGAATTTTTTTGAATCCGTGGGAATGGATTTGGCAAACTGTTCCCACGGTTTGTGAATTTTCAGAAAAAAATGATGCCAAAATCAACTCAAAATCACATTTTATCTCAATTTATCTTATTTTTTTCTTATGCCAAACGGGATCATAATGGGGGTATTTCGAATCGTGAAAGTCAATATAAATTTATGAAAGTTATAGTTTTATAATTCGTACATTAATTAAAAAATTTTAGTAAAAATTAATAAAATTAGGTAGAGTTTCAAACAGTCTTATTTTTATTATTAGTTCATAATTAAATATTATCATACAACAAATTTGATCCAGTAGTAATAAGGTAGTGCACTCCAGAGCTGCTTACATCGAATTCATAATTCCATGTTTCATTTTGGCAGGGGAAGGAAGGGATAGAGATGTGCAGGGCAGAATGGGCATGTACCCGCTTGGGATTTGCAATTGTTGGAGGTTAAAATATATAATTTTTAAACGGGTGAGAGTATGTGTATAAAAAAATAATAAAAAAGGAGTGAAAGTATAATTTTTTTAATTAGATAAAAAAATAATGAAGTATAAATATAAATTTTCAAGTGACAGTATGTATTTGGTCTCACCTAGGTAGGTTTGACGTTGAGGATATAGGAAGCGAGGGATAAGAACAGTTTGGTTCTAGACCATCCTCAGGGACCCGTTTGGAATTAAATTTTTGGGAACTTTTCTTAATCTTTTGACAAAAATTTGTTGGTGATATCTTTTATATATTTGATAAAATAAATAGAAATTTTTTTGTAATTCTTGATAACTTTTAAGTATTTAGTAAAATTTTGATAAATTAAATTAAAGTGAAACGACTATTATACCCTTTGCTAATTCAATAAAAGTTGGTGTTTAGATAATTTGTCAACTCAACAAAATTGATAACTTCTAATATTTTACCAAACATTTAAAACACCAAAATGATATATATATATATATATATATATATTACTAAACGGGACAATTTCAAGTTCTTTCTTATCAAACCCCTTTCTCTATATATATATATATATATATATATCTAAACGGGACAATTTCAAGTTCTTTCTTATCAAACCCCTTTCTCGTTCCCTTGTACAGCCTTTTACCGAGCAGTTTTCATTATGTGTTCTTTGCAGTGTCTTAGGAAGTTAAGAGTTAATTAAAGCAATGTGTACAAATAGACAGACCAAGCTTTTATTTAATTTTTTAAGTTGAGTTAAAAATTAAAAAAATAATTAATAGATATTTTTCAAAAAATAATTTTTACTTATTTAAGAATAACAAAATAACATAAATAAGTAATTCTTTTTTTTTTATACTATTCTTTATTCTCTATGAATTCATGTTTTAGACATAGTCCTGGATTGTTAAATAATCCCAACGGAATAATGCTATTAGTTAGAATATATGTTGAGAAGGTAACTTGTTAGAATAATGTGGATGTGCACGAGTTTGTCGTTTTAAAATAAAAAAATATATAAAAATACAATCCGTATACAAAATTATTGTTAGCACAAAAGAGATTAAAATTAAAATTAAATTTAAAATTTAAAATAAAATTAAAGGTGAAATGGCTTTCGTGAAATAATGTATACAATGTAATAAAATGGTAGAATTATAAAAATTATTATTAAAAAAATAATCTATGTAATAATAATTTTTATAATAACCAAAAACTAAATTCTAATAAACTGTTACAATATATATATATATTATTAAATAGTAAATAAATAAAATTATATTAGAACAAAACATAGCAAATTGAAAAATCGAGGACTGTGTTGGACACAGTTTTCTTAAAATAGATTCGTCCCCTCAACCTGTGCTTGAGGTTATGTGAACATCTGTTTCCCAGGATACAACGGCTGGCAGCACCGAAGCCAGCATAACACTTCAATACTTTTGGCGAACAGTGAACAAAAGTAGAACACTATCACTGAATACATGCAGAGAAACAAAATGAGAGAGAGAGTTTTCTGTTGCATATCCAAAAAAATAGAAAAATGTGTTTGTATATATAGGTAATATGGGGAAGGGGCAATTTGGGAATTAACCTGCTGCAGTTATAAAATTCATTATAAAATTTAAATAGAATTTAATTCTGTAATAAACTCAAATTCAATTTTGAATTCAACTTAATTCTGTTAATTATATATAATGATCTTGCTATTACAAAATTAATTTAAATTCTAACAGCCATTTTAACATTACTGTTAATTCTCTGTAATTGCTTGGAAAATTAAAAAAAATAGGCTAAAACTAGGCTCTTCGCGAGACCCGCTTTTCGGACCAGCATTCCGCAAGTCGTGCGTTTGCACACGACAGAAGTTTGCCGGAACTCCGTCGGGGCGTTGAATTTGCACCCCCCTACGTGTGCATGCAAAACATAGTATTCTTAACATTGCTTACCACTCCTAAAGAATATAACCATATATAAAGCACTTAACTTCTTTTCTCTTTTCCAATGTGGGACAAGTGTTTTCACACTTTCTACTTAGCCTTTCACACTTTCCACTCACCCTTATTATTTTTTTTTTCCAATTTAAGGGTGTTTTTTTGAAATACAATTTCTCATTCACCATTTTCTATTTAATGCCAAATTTTCCAACAGTCTCCCACATGAATGGAAATTAATTTAATATAAATCTGTGATAGTGTTCAATAGTTGAAACCTGCATAGGTTAGGTAGGAGTTACCCTTTGAACATTCATTTGTGACAATATATTTACTTTACTAGTTGTTTAGTAGACATGATGTCCTTGAACTGACCTACTTTCTTATGTAAATGAACCATATATTGCACACAGGAATTATCTAAACATTTGTTCAGTTCTTATGATTATGCTCGTTTTGGCCATGAACATCAACCTGATTTTGCGAGAGTTTCTAAAGAATTGAGCCCTAAACAATTCTCATTTGAAGCGGCCCCACTTCTCTCTCACATAGGTGATTTCTTAATCTTGAGTAATTTGCTTACTCCACTTAAGAATCATTAAAGCAAACATTTGCTATCCTTTTCCTTTCATTATCACTATTTCATTATAGGAATAGGTTGAGGGATAGCCCCCTACAGTGACCTTATTAAGTTTTATAATTAGGTTGTCCATTTGAACCTAAATCTTGGGATCTTCAGTCAATTAGGTTGGGTTTCCTTTATAAAGCTTATTTTCCTATGGGCTTCAGTCCCATTCCCTTTGAAAACTTTTCAACTAACTCTCTATTTAACCATTTGGTTAGCGGATTCGCAATATTATCCTTTGACTTTACATAGTCAATAGAGATAATTTCAGTTGAGAGTAGTTGTCTAATAGTATTATGTCTACGACGTATATGTCTAGACTTACCATTATACATGTTACTCTGTACCCTTCCAATTGCAGATTGACTGTCACAATGTATACAAATGGGTGGTACAGGTTTTTCCCATTTTGGAATATCCTCTAAGAAATTACGTAGCCATTCAGCCTCTTCACCACATTTATCCAAAGCTATAAATTCAAACTCCATTATGGATCTAGCTATAACAGTCTGTTTACAGGATTTCCATAATACAGCTGCACCTGCTAGCGTGAATACATATCCATTAGTAAATTTTGAATCTTTTATATCAGATATCCAGTTTGCATCACTGTATTCTTCTAAAACAGCTGGATATCTGGTATAATATAGACCATAATTCCGAGTATATCGTAAGTACCTAAGTATTTTCACTATTGCTTTCCAATGGTCAACACTCGAATTGCTCGTATATCTACTCAATTTACTAACCGTATAGGCAATATCCGGTCTATTACAACTCATTAAGTACATTAGACTTCCAATAACTCTAGAGTACTCTATTTGAGAAATGCCCTCTCCTCTATTCTTGGATGGATGAATACTATTGTCTAATGCTGTTCTTGCTATTCTAGAATCATCCTTGTTGAATTTTCCAAGGATCTTGTCCACATAGTGTGACTAATTCAAAATAAGACCATATGAAGTTCTTGTGATTTTAATTCCTAAAATCACATCAGCAAGTCCCATGTCTTTCATGTTCAATTTTGAATTCAACATATTCTTGGTAGATTTAATTGTTTTGTAATCACTACCAACAATGAGTATGTCATCCACGTAAAGACACAAAATGACATAGCCATTTTCAGTCTCTTTACTATAAACACATTTATCACACTCATTGATCTTAAATCCATTGGTAATCATTGCATTATCAAACTTTTTATGCTATTGCTTTGGCGCTTCTTTTAAGCCATACAGTGATTTTACCAATTTACATACTTTCATTTCTTGTCCTGGAGCTATAAAACCCTCAGATTGTTCCATATAGATTTCTTTATCCAAATCACCATTTAAAAAGTTGTTTTTACATCTATTTGATGTACTTCTAGGTTTCGCAAAGCGGCAATAACAAGTATCATCCTAATGGAATTTATTCTCGTCACAGGAGAATAAGTATCAAAGATCGCAAGCCTGGTTTTTATACTTATCAATGGAGCCATCTGCTTTCATTTTCTTTTTAAAGTTCCATTTGGACCCTAAAGGTTTACAACTGGAAGGAAGATCTACTAACTCTCAAGTATGATTCTGTAAAATAGAATCTACTTCACTTTTATTGCTTCTTTCCATAGATGTCACTCGGGAGAATTTACAGCCTCTAAATAATTTAGTGGTTCTTTTTCTAACAAATAAGTTAGAAAATCATTTCCAAATGATTTTTCCACTCTTACTCTTTTGCTACGCCTTGGTTCTAGTTCATGATCAGAATCATGACTTTCTTCATTCATAGTTTCATTTGTTCGTTTAGACGAATTTGACACCTCATTAGATTTACAAGGAAATACATGTTCAAAGAATGATGCATTTTTGGATTCTATTATCATGTTCTTGTATGTATCTAGTATTTTAGATTCATATACAAGAAACCGATAAGCATTACTATTATGTGCATAGCCAATAAATATACAATCCACTATTTTTAGACCTATCATTATTTTCTTTGATGTTGGAACAACTACTTTTACAAGGCACCCCCACACTCGCAAGTATTTGTAGGAAGGTCTTCTACTTTTCCATAATTCATAAGGAGTTTTATTATTTTTCTTTCAGGGTACCTTATTTAAAAGATAATTACTTGACAAAATAGCTTCACCCCACATGTTTTGAGGCAACCTTGAACTTAATAACATTGCATTCATCATTTCTTTCAATGTATGATTTTTACGTTCAGCAACACCATTCGATTGAGGTGAATAAGCTGTAGTGAGTTCATGTATAATATCATGTTTTGCACAGAATTCACCAATTGGTGTATCATACTCGCCACCTCTATCACTTCTCAATCTTTTAATCTTCTTATTAAGTTGATTTTCAACTTCATTCTTGTAGAGAATGAATTTCTCTAAAGCTTCATCTTTGCTTTTTAGCAAATACACATAGCAGTATTTTGTGCTATCATTAACAAAGGTCATAAAAAATTTATTTCCACCTCTTGTTTGTACGAATTTCAAATCACAAACATCACTATGAATTAATTCAAGGGGTTCGGTGTTTCTTTCAATTGTTTGAAATGATGACCTTATTAATTTTGCCTCAACACAAATTTCACATTTATGTTTTGAATCAATATGGAATGCAGGTATGTGATCCAAGTTAATTAATCTATGCAATGTATCAAAATTAACATGTCTTAGTCTACCATGCCACAAATTGGAAGACTCAAGCAAATAAGCAGAAGACTTTTTATTTTTATTAATGATAGCCATTACATTGAGCTTAAAAGGCCCATCAGTTACATAACCACTTCCCACACACATTCTAAATTTTGACAAAATAACTTGTCTGACTCAAAAACCATACGAAATCCATACTTGTTTAGTAGAGACCCAGACATCATGTTCTTGCAGATTTCTAGCACATACAACACATTATTCCGAGTCAGTTCTTACCTGGAAGTCATTTTCAGTAGCATCTTCCCTTGGCCTTCAACAACAGAAGTAGCAGAGTTTCCCATAAAATTTTTCTCCCATTAACTGGTTCGAAAGTAGTGAATAGGTCTTTGTTAGAGCATACATGCCTCGTGGCACCAGTGTCAATCCACTATTCCTTTTGGGTTGGACCCAACCAAATTCACTTCAGAAGCCACTGCAAAGAGATTAATATCTGACACATCTTCACTAGTGTCATTTACCACATTTGCCTCGTAATTCTTCTTCTTTGGAAGTCTACATTCCGTAGATCTGTGACCTATCTTGCCACAATTGAAGCATTTCCCTTGAAACTTTAGCTTGGAAATTTCCCTTTTTGGGCCTAGCTTTGGCTTAGCAATTTTCGTATTTTTAGGGCTTTGCCTATGCTCCACAACATTTGCCTTAGTAGCAGCAAGATTGAACACTTTGCGTTCAGAACTTCTGTTGTCTTCTTCAATTCAAAGTCTAACAATCAGTTCTTTTAAGTTCATTTCCTTTCAATTATGCTTAAGGTAGTTTTAGAAATCCTTCCACCCTGGAGGTAGCTTTTTAATAATTGCAGCCACTTGGAAGGTTTCACTCAAGTTCATCCCTTCAGCCTGAATCTCATACAAGATTACTTGAATTTCTTGTACTTAACTGATCATAGTCTTAGAATCCACCATCTTATAATCAAGGAATCGACTGATCACAAATTTCTTTGCTTCGGCATCGTTTGTTTTATATTTACGATCCAAGGATTCCCATAGCTCCTTTGCAGTCTTTATTGTACAATAATATTGTACAACAAGTCATGCAAACCATTCATGACATAATTCCTGCACAAGAAATCAGAGTGCTTCCAAGCCTCAGCCGTGTTGGTGACTTGCACATCTGTTTCTTTCTCAGATAGTTTAGGAGCTTCCTTAGTTAAGAATCTCGCGAGATTCAAGGTGGTCAAATAAAATAATATCTTTTGCTGCCACCTTTAAAGTTCAATCCATTAAACTTTTTAGGTTTCTCACCATGGTTCATAGAAACCGTAGGTGCAGAAACTGAACCAAGCAGTGAGGTTGTAAAGCTAGAGGCAGAGCCTTTGGCTTCATTTGCAGCAATCATATCAAAAGCATCATTTCTAATAGCCATTTTTCCTTTTTAATTCAAGTCAAATCTGTTTTAAGATTGTTAGCACAAAAGGGATTAAAATTAAAATTAAATTTAAATTTAAATTAAAATTAAAGGTGAAATGGCTTTCGTGAAACAATGTATACAATGTAATAAATGGTAGAATTATAAAAATCATTATTAAAAAATAATCTGTGTACTAATAATTTTTATAATAACCAGAAACTAAATTCTAATGAACTGTTACAATATATATATATATATATATCTATTATTAAACAGTAAATAATAAAATATATTAGAACAGAATATAGCAAATTGAAAAACCGAGGACTGTGTTAGACACAATTTCCTTAAAACAGATTCGTTCCCTCGACCTGTGCTTGAGGTTATGTAAACATCTGTTTCCCAAGATACAACGGCTAGCAGCACCGAACTAGCACAACACGTCGATACTCTTGCAAACAGTGAACAAAAGTAGAACACTATCACTGAATATATGCAGAAAAACAAAATGAGAGAGAGAGAGTTTTCTGTTGCATCTCTAAAAAGTAGAAAAAAGGTTTCTGTATATATAGGCAATGTGAGGAAGGGGCAATTTGAGAATTAACCTGCTGCAGTTACAGAATTCATTATAAAATTTAAACAGAATTTAATTCTATAATAAATTCAAATTCAAGTTTGAATTCAACTTAATTCTGTTAATTATATATAATGATCCTGCTATCTAAAAAAAATTGTGTTAGATTTGCACTCCCCTGTGCGTGTGCGCGAAGCATAGCATTGTTAACATTGGTTACCATTCTTAAAGAGTATAACTATATATAAACACTTAACTTCTTTTCTCTTTTCTAATGTGGGACAAGTGTTTTCACACTTTCCACTTAGTCTTATTATTTTATTTCCAATTCAAGGGTGTTTTTTTGAAATACAATTTCTCATTCACCATTTTCTATTAATGTCAAAATTTCCAACAATTATCACCCCTAGCATCATTTTGACAAAATTTTATTATTAATTTTGAACAACAATATTTTTTAACCTAAAATTGACTAATATGGCATAGAAAACCACCCTTAAATAATGTTTTTAAGCAGATGGAGCAGTATTGACAATTGATTTAATAAAAAATATATACATATGTTTGATAATATAGTAGTGGTTACTTTTATTTTCACTTTTTATCAAAATTTATTTCTTTTGTTTTAGTAACTTTTTAAATAAGTTATTATACATATTTATTTAAAATAAAATAATTGTTTCAAAGCAGAAAATTTATGTACAAATGAAAAATTAATATTTTTTTTCTTATCTCGTACGTCCATTCACCTATTTGAAGTAATTTTATTTTATAATTTTATGAATATAAATAATATATTTAAAAATTTAGAAAAACATGAACAAAATCCCAAAACCATGAACAAACATCAAATGCAATAAATCAAAATTATAATAAGGACCAAAAAAAAAAAAAAATACTGCTTCTTCTACGTTGCCAAACGATGCCTGATAAGAAAAAGAAAAAGCTAAGAAAAACAAAACCAAAATACCTTTTTTCTTTTTTTTTTTGGTAAGTAAAAACCCCAAACACTTTGATGCCTGGAAATTCGAGAATCGAACCTTGTGTCTCCCACCACTTAGAGACTGCTGATATTAATTATTTTTTTTGTCACTTTTTCTAACTTGTAGATATGGAAGGTTGTGATTAGTCAAAAAAAAATATAATAATATACAAAAATTTGATGTAAATTGTAAGATTGAAGATATTTGATTAAAAAATCACAAAAATTAATAAAAATTAATGAATTGTTATTGATTTGAAATTAACCAAACACCTTCTAATGTTTACTTGGATATTAATTAATTAATTAACATAATTCTACTGTACAAATAAGATAGGCCTCTTAGCGCTCTTGCCTGGAAAGATTCTGAGCTGTTATGATAGACGCGGTGGATTGGAGACAGTTGTAGCTAAGGCCACGGCGATTTAATAAGAAATATCTCTCTGCACATTTGGTAGAGTAATTTTTTTTTTTAGCTAAGGCCACGGCGATTTAAGAAATATCTCTCTGCACATTTGGTAGAGTAATTTTTTTTTTTTTTCCGACTTCTTTGATTAACAAAAAGGGATTAGTTTCACTTTCACACACCTAACCGATCACTTTAGTTTCACTTAAACCTCCTGCAATCCCTAAAGTTTTAAAAATTACAAGATAATTCTTGGAGATCACTTAGAACTACGCAACTATTTATAAAAATACCCTAATAATTTTTACTAATTAGAAAACATAACCTAAAATCTATAAATGCCTTCTAATATTCTAATTTTTAGGTCTATCATATTTTTAATTTCTTAGTCTATTTCTCGATTAACAAATAAATTTATTAATATTAATACGAGTCATATAAAATATTTAAAATATATAAGATAAGTTCTAATATCATTATTTTATAATTATTGACCTCTATGAAGTGGTATCCACAATCTCAAACTGTCTGAGCCTTGATACCATTCGATTGATTATTCAGGTCGAGACAGAAATAAAAAAATACTCAAACTTTTATTAATATACTAAATTACACAAAGATAGAACATTAGAGAGAGGAGGAGAGCACTCTACTGTTTTGGGTGCCGTCCCCTCATTACAACAAGACCCCTTTAAATAGGCTTCACACTCGAACTCCAGAATTCGGAGTTCAAACATTACACAATAAAAGATAAGGGATAAAAATTTGAAAAAGAAAAAAAAAAACTCACATAGTTACAATTATGGAATTACTTTTGGTTAAAGCAGATTCTTCACAGGTCTTTCACATAGATTCTATCGTGTGCTAGATAAGGGTGTAGTTATTCATTGGTCCACTTTTGAAAAATGTTATCTTTTTTTTGGCGCACAACTATTAAACCACATTTTTCTAGAGATAAATAGTTAAACTTTTTTAATTTTGTGTTAGCTTTTTGAAGAGAAAAATCATCCATATGATTTTTTGAGTTCGTTAGAACGGTTTTATGTTAAATTTATTAAAATCGTTAAAAGATTTTTGAAATTTGTAGAAAAATTATTAAGGTTTATGAAATATTATTAGGGTTTGTAAAAAATTTATTAGAGTTAATAAAAAGTTATTAGATATGTAGATATATATAAATTTATAAAAATTTAATATGTAAAAATTTACAAAGTATAAATAGTGTAAAATATGTTAAAAATTTTTAAAAATTTTTAAATTTTTTTGAATAATTTTCATTACGTCAAACACTCCCAGTATCAAAAATTTCAATTTATTAAATTCATAATTGCAAGCCCACCCAGTGTACCGGTTAACCACATCATTTGGTGCGATCATACGTAACAAAATATTTCCAATTACGGGCATATTCATATACGTATATAACAAACTAAATTCATAATATAGATGTTTAATTGGTTAAAATTAATTAAAATTTATTGATTTTAATTTGTTTTTTATTTTTTTAATTAAATTATGTTACATATTATTTTTACATCAAAATTTTTTATTTTTACTATATATTTTTTTTTGACAAATCAAACACCCTTAAATAGGTGATTCAATACTTTAGGGCCCACACCGTCGTTCCTCTACTGTGTCAACAAACCACTGACCCTACAGAATAACTTCCTTATCAATTCTCCAGCTGTATAATAACCAAAATACAATTCTAATGTCGACCAATGTATATGTACATATACTCATACATAGCATATATATACATATATACAAGCATATATCTAACACTGAGTACAGATCCTTTATCTTCTTTTCCCGCCCTTTAAATCCTTCTTTATCCACCTCCATCGCCGGCTTCTACCTCCGAGTCAAAGGAGAGGCTGCTTTTTCTGTCTCACACTTCTTTTCTTTTCATCAAACACTTCCATAGCCTCTCCCTCTCTCTCTCTCTATAAGCATTTGCATTCTCTCTCTGAGTTCAGTTCATACCCCATTTCATGATCCAACTGGCTCTCATCGTCTGATTTCGCAAAACCCAGATGGATTCAGTGAAACCCGGTTCAACTCCAACCAAAAGCAAGCTCGTGAAGACCTTCAACAAGGTCATCCACCTCAACAGCCACAAAGACCCTCTCGAACACCGGCTTTTGCTTGCTCATCCCTCAGGACCACAAGCTCAAGCGCGACCTCTGTCAAGAATCTCACTGTTTCGGCAAAGAAAACGGCGATGAAACACGGTACTCCCGGAACAGGGCCGCCGCCCTGGAAGCCTTCGTTGCTAAGCTCTTCGCCACCGTCTCCGCCGTCAAAGCCGCCTACGCGGAGCTGCAAATGGCTCAGTTTCCTTACAACAGCGAAGCCGTCCAGTCGGCGGACGAGTCGGTCGTTCGCGAATTGAGATCGTTGTCGGAGCTAAAACAGAGCTTCTTGAAGAAGCAGCTCGACTCTTCTCCCCCTCACGTGACTATGTTACTCGCGGAGATTCAAGAGCAACAGAGCCTGACGAGGATGTACGAGATCACGATGAAGAAAATGCAGACGGAGTTGGAGACGAAAGAGAATGACGTCTCCGCACTTCACGGAGAACTCAACGAGATCATCGCCATTAACAAGTCTCTAGAGAAGACATTGAACTCTAGCGGGCAATTCTCAGTCCTCGATTGTATAAACTCTCCGATGCTAATCCCAATCGTTAATGTGGTTTTTGCATTACGCGCTGAGATCTGTTCGAAGTTTTGTCAAGCTGATGATTCGGGAAATGGAGTCCTCGAATTGGGATATTGAGGCCGCTGCGAACGCTATCGAGCCCGAAGTGAGGTTCCCGAAAGCGAATCACAGATGTTTTGCCTTTGAATCGTTTGTTTGTAGAGAAATCTTTGATGGATTCGATTCTCACGACTTTTTAATCCCAAATGAGTCGATCCCCCGCGATGAGCAACGCAGATTTGTCTTTGTCGATCGGTTCAAGAAGTTGAAGGCGGCGAACCCGGTTCATTTTCTGAAGAGCAACGCGAATTCGGCGTTTGGGAAGTTCACGAGGGCTAAGTACCTCCGTTTGGTTCATCCGAAAATGGAGACCTCGTTTTCCGGGAATTTGAGCCAGCGGAAGCTGATCAACTCCGGGGGCTACCCGGAAACTGCATTCTTCGCGGCGTTCGCCGAGATGACGAAGCGGGTTTGGCTCTTGCATTGCTTGGCTTTCTCGTTTGATCAGGAAGTGAACGTTTTCCAGGTGGGCAAGACCTCTAGATTCTCGGAGGTGTACATGGAAAGCGTGACGGACGACGTCCTCGCCGCCGCGGCGGAGAACGGCCTTGACGGTGGTTTCTCGGTTGCGTTTACGGTCGTTCCTGGGTTTAGGATCGGCAAAACGGTAATACAGAGCCAGGTATATCTTTTCCCGGCGCGAGCTCCGGCCCAGTGCTGAGCTCTCTTGTGGTTGTACTGTACACTGCTGTCAAGTCTCAAAGAGATCATGTCATCTACCACGCTCCTTAGTCTACGCGCGGCGTAAATAGTGGAGGTAAGTACACTCAAGTGGGTTCCATCCGCTCTTTAATGATCTTGATAACACGTACGCGTAATCGATCTGATCTGCAATAATGAATCCCGTAGAGCTGATCGGACGGTGTACGGGAGCAATAACGGAAGCGGCGCGTGGAATAGATACGTTCTGATATTCATACAATATAGTATTGTTGTTCTTGTCTTTATTAGATCAGACTGTGGTTGTCAAAAAAAATGGCGTTTGGACCCACACGTGACAGTGCTTCAGATTCTCAGAGATGATGTGAACTGGATCTTGGAGTATATATATATATAGAAAGAAGGGGGGGGGGATTGGTGGAAGAAGGTGGTGAGAAAGGCCGGAAAAAAAAATTAAAAAGAAAAATGGAGGCAAGAAGTGGGGAGAAGGGGGGACTTTGGGGGATGTGTTGTTTGTTTCGAGGTAAAAAGGGCGGGAAAATGTGGACCCCCGCGAGAAAATGTGTGATCTTCTCCCGTTGTATTTTTCTTAGCACCCGCTATTTGTATGAAGTCTATATATATCATAAATGAGAATTAAAATGTGTATATTAAATTTTGTAAGTACTTTCATTTCTTAAATTCTTGAAAGTTTTCATCAGTGCAGGACCGTCTCTCGAGTTGTCCGTCCTAAAAATAAATTTTTTGAGTTTAAATTTATTTATCTTAAATTTAATTCTCTTCAAATTTTTATAATCTAATTCAGTCTATTTTTAAATTTTGTATTCAACAATTTTTGTTACTCAGCACACTTGTTTTTAAACTCTTTATTCAATTCAAATGAATCTCAAATTGTGGGTGTGCTTCTCATCTTAATCATGGCATCTTCTATGTTAATACATGAAAGGGCACATATGTTCTAAAAATATGTAAAATTAACAATTGTTCGTGTCTGAAGGCACAAAAATATAACTTAGCATATAAATAATTTAAATTTAAATTTATAAAGTAAATTTATATAAAAAAGTATAAAAATAATTTATAAAAATAAAAATTATTAATCAAAAGATATTAATGTATAAAATTTTATTATTTATTACAAATATTAGCACTTTTTTATAATATTAATTTAAAAGTTTTTATGCAAAAAGTATTAAAAAAAATATAAGAAGAGTGAGAGAAAAAGAAAAATAATTTTGTTAATTTGAAAAATTTAACAGTTTAAATATTTTAAATTTTAAATTTTAAATTTTCTTATTATATAAATGACGTATAGTATAAAAGTGTATTCGTATTTAAAATTTAAGTTTTAAGCACATTAAAATTGAAATTTTAATTTAAATGTTTATTTTTAATAAAATTTTTAAAAATTTAAAATTTAGATATATTTTTTCAATAAAAAAATTTACTTGATTTTATCTAATAGATATCCATACATTATTTAATAACGATAGATAATTTAAGTAAAATACAATTTGTATAATTTTATAAAATATAATATATGTACTCAATGCATATATAATTTTACAAAATATAATATATATTTATTTGAATTTCAACTTTCAAATTTAAAGGATGTGTTTTATTATGTAAATATATAATAAGTGATGATGTGATGAAATTTAAGTAATGACTGAGATAAATGTCAAACCAAACGATGTGTTTTATTATAGATAATTATTCTAATTTTATATGTTGGAAGTATTTAGTTTACCAGAAAGTATAAAAATTTTAATTCTAATTAATTTTTTATTATTTCTTTCAATTAAATTTCATTGTGTATCACTTTTATGTCAATTTTTTATTTTTTATCACAAAAATTGTTGTCTTGTCGAAAATTTATAATTAAATTTTGAATAAATTTTATTTTACTCTTAAATTTTATTCCAAATTTTACTTCAAAACTTGATTTTTTTTCCTTAGATCATTAAAGTATTTAAGTATTTCATAGTTGGATCTTCCTCATTCAGTGACTTTTTTTCCCCTCTCTCTCTACACTCAAACAGCGACTAATGAAAATCTCATATTTTTAATCATTAAGAAAAAAAAAACTCAAGTTTCGTAGTAAAATTTAACCTTGGTTTCTTAAATTAAATTCAGGGAAGGTTGTCACGTGCTAATAGTCTTCAACCAACCCTTTTTTGTTACGAGAAGAGGAAGTCCAGACTTTGCATTTTGGTCAATGATGTTTTTTCAAAAATATACATACATCATATATACATACATATATATATATATATATATGTATATATATAGGTTTTGGTCTATGATTACTCGTTTCATGTTGTATTATTTTTAATGAAATTAATTAAGGTTAAGTTGCTTGTTAAAAAAATTGTTGATGTTGGGTGGCTACTTATGATCATTGGCTGGGGGGGTATAATTGGTTGGTGAATTTCCAGCTGTCCAATAGTGAGGGCCCATTCCCAGTCATCAAAGGGGAAAATTATTTATGCACCCCTGGATCGCATCCCTCGTGCCTATTTAGGTTGTCTGCCATCTATATAGAGTAGGTACAAATATTTTATTGTTATGAGATTATTGATTGGATACTACAATTTATTTAATCATTTTGAATTGTGTAAATTATGAAAATAATTATGGGATAAATAAAAAAAACTAATTGGTTAATTACTTAATTGACTAAGTTTAACTTTTAAGAATTAACAAAGTGATATGCTTGAAATACAAATACAAAGACAGGTCTAAGCATTCTCCACCATCGTATCACACTTTTTAGAAGATAAAATAATGTAAGCTATTTATAAAAAATTTGCTAGGAAAATTTTGAATTTATTTTCCTGCCCATTGACTATTTTTAGTGAAACGTATATAAATTAGTTTGAGAAACTATAATTATTAATGATTATTTTCCGGATCTTAGTTATTACTTCTATTATTAAAAAATATATTTGACACGTGACAATCACCTTCAGCACAAATGCATTGAATTCGAGTACAAATCGGCCCCTAGAATACTTCATTCCCAATTTCAATAGCTTAGTTCCAAAATGAGGAATTAAATTTTATAAGGTAAAATTATAATTCAACTAATTTGTTAATATAATTCAGTTAGTTTATGATTTTATCAGCGAGGATACAAAGTGACATTTATAACTCTCAAACATGTTACATTTTATCTAACATTCTAAAAATAATCGCATACATCAAATGTAAAGTAAATCGTTACAGTAATTATTGAAAAATAGATAAGTTAGTGGGGTTAGTATAATTTTATTGTCATATTTGTGCACCATTAATTTATATTTTTCTAGCTTATAAATAGTTTAAGAAGTTCACTAAATAATATAACTCACTGTTAATACAGAATTCTCATCTTATTAAAATACTCTCTGAAATTCTAATTGATTAGAGTTTGGAAAACTCTTGGCAGGAATCCCTTCCAACTTGCTTTTTTTCTTTCTTTTTTTTTTTTTCCTTTGCAGATTGCTAGGAGCGAAGACTGTAGATGTTGTGACTATGCGTGGAAGATTTATTTTGTCCTCGCATAGTTTCAATTTTGTTTTAATTTTCTATAACTTTTTTTTTAATTTCTATCTCTTTCTACCAAATGTTACCAAATTTTTAAAGAAGTTATCACGCGTAAAATCCCTAATTTTTTTCAGCTTCCCTAATTCTTTTTCATCTTTTACCTATTTTTTTATTTTTATAAATTTTTATTAAACACATAAAAGGAATACGTGTTATTTTCTGGTTAAAAATTATTAAAACTTTGTAAATCAAACGGGCCCAAGAGGGCTTTCTTCTGAAACACTAATCGGATTCACCGCGGCTGCTGCCGGACCCGGTTCGACTTTCACCAAAAGGAAATGAAACTTTCTGCAGTGAAACTGGATGCGCCAGGCCCATGTTTTTGCCTTTTTAAGGAGGCCTTACTTGAGTATTTGGTGTGCGACTTTGGGGCTGAACAAAGTTGGATTTAGAAAACTGTGCCCATCACTTTCTGAACAAATTTGAATTTTATGGATATGACAAGCTTGTAGGTCCCTTCATTTTTCTATTTTTACATCCAATAATTGATGTTGGAATTCCAAGTTTGCATCTCTATAAAGGGCCGCGATATGTTTGGTTGGTTAAAATAATTAAGTTCATCAATTTTAATTATTGTTTTATTCTTCATTCTAATCAAATTTGTTACCTATCGTTTTTATATCAAAGTTTTATACTTTATTATATTTTTTTACCATTCAGACACCAAGTTACAAATAAGTTTAAAGCGACACCGTTTCTTTTTGTAACCGAGAGTGTTCGGAACCAGTTTGCGTGCACCTTGATTAATCCTTAAAATTTTGAAGTTAATGACCGGAATAAACCCTCTAGTAATCTAAGGAAACTCGAACTAGTGACCATTAAGAAGCAATCTAAAATCTTACCTGTTGAGCTAATGTTCAGGGTTAAAACAAGAACTTAAAAGAGGTACTCATGTTTAAGTTAAAGCGGGGAACGTGTTGTGTTAATTATATAGTACCTGTTTAGAGTGTCATTTTAACAAAAAATAAAAATAAAATTAAGCAACTTTTAGATTATTAGATATTTGATGTATTTCTTGAAAAATGTAATAAGATTAAAATAAATTAAAAATGATAAAATTAGAGAAAATTAATAAAATGTTTGGTAGAAAAAGTTGAAAAAAATTTAACAAAAATTGATTTTTTTTGGTTTTTTATTTTTGTAAACCAAATAATCTCTTACTTCTTTTGTTCTAGTCTGGTCGGAATGGAGCAAGTTTCAAATGGAAATGAATGCATCATAGTTCAATACAAACATTTGTGAAAATAATAAATTACAACATGTCTTTAATATACGTTTTGTTAGGTTACGGTGAAGGCACGGGCGCATGTCAGCCTAACACTAACGGCGAACATAAGTCCGGCTTAGAATATTTATTTCTTTTAGGTTAATTTTTTTTTTAATCCGATTAATTATTGTGATCGAATTTGGCATGAGCATGCTAGCCCGGGGCAGGGGCATCATAAAAAAACTTGGAAAACTATATTTTTAATATTTTATGTCTACTATATTATTTTATTTATAAAAATTTGATTTTTGTATTAAATTCTACAAAATATAATATTTTTAATATTAAGGTAATTAATTCTATATTTTTAAAATTATTTTTGTCTAAAAATATAATTAAAAATTTTTGAAAAAATGAGTGAGTTTTCAATGGGTTGATTTTGAACATAACTTAAAGCCCAACTTTTTGTTTTTTAGTGAGCCTGGCTTAATCATCCGCGAGCCCAACCTAACCCCAACCCACTATATGATGTTAATGTATTGGACTGCTTCCTCCTGGCCTACCAATCCAAGAAACCACTGATTTCGCCACCTTACTTTATTGATTAATTTATTTATTTTATACTCGATAAAATTTAAATCTATTCAAAAGATAATTAACTAAATGTTCATGTATACTCAAGTTTCAAGCTTAAACTCGGAGAATGCTTCAACTTTAAATTAATATTACACATCATCATTCTAATTCAAATTGAAGATATGAAACATATTTTAGGAGATTTATCATCTTAACTCAATGAAATATTAGGTGATTCAGTCCAAAAAGGAGAAGAAATTATTACTCTAAAAAATTCTCGATACTAAAAGTTTCAAACTTCTCTTCACTTTTTGTTTCCTAAAATTAACACACTATAATTCTTAAGCCAACTTTAAAATTTTGAGAACACACTTTTTTTTTTCTTTTTTTTTTTTTCACAACAATCTAGTTTGCTCTAAATTATTTAATTAATTTAATTGAGCAATATAATGTGGATGTGATTGCGGACAAGTTACTAAATTGGTTGGAGTGCTAAAAAGTCAAGAAGACTTAAAGAAATTAGTTAGTGTGAAAAATTTGTCAATAGATATTACTTTGGTCATAACTTTTAGTTCGTAAAGAGTTATGGGACTCATAATATTTTTCTAAAAAGAAAATTTCGAGCTTGACAACGTGGTACTCCACCCAGTTGAGGCCATTTTTGAGACCTAAATTATTGTTTTGTGTCTTTTTGGGATAGTTTTTCATTATCATATTCAAAAATCTAATTGTTATTCTTTGACTTTTGTCTAAAAGGTTAGCATTTATCGTTTTCAGTTGTGTCACAATATATAGAAGGATTATAGAGGCTTACTGAGTAGAGGAAGATAAGACGCTCATCCAATGCCTCAATGCTTTCAAAATTGGATCAAGAAGGGAAAGAGAGTGTCAAAGTCCAAAATAAGTGCTAATTAAATTTCACTGTTCGAATAAGAAAATAGAATGAAATTTGGTAGAAATGGAGAAAGAAGATAATGTTGCAGAGAAAGTGATTGAATTCCAGTATTCATGAGGTAAATTGGTGAGTTAGTGGTGAGTTGAGTGATGGATTAATCTATGAGTTAATGGGTTTGGGCTAAAGCAAATGAGTTAATGGGTTTGGTTTAAACAAACAGGTAAATGAGTTTCATGATTGTTTGGATGAAAAGTCTAGTAAATGCACATTAAACTCTCACATGAATGGTTTAAGTTCATAAGTGCTTTCAAGAAATTTTGCCATTCAAAAAATTTTCAAATTATCAACTTTCTAGATTATCACCATAATAAATATAATAAAAAAATTAAATAAAATTATTTAATGAGAATAAAATTTCTATTATTGCAGAGGTGACATAAATAACAAATAATAAGTAATTAAGAGTATTTAAGTAAATAGTAACTAGTTAAGAAGCATTTAAAAACAAAAACCAAAAAGTTACAAAGTGGTAGGTTGGTAAATAATATTTAAGGAAGATAAAAATATAAATGGGTAAAATTATTTAATTATGTGATAGTTATAAAAAATTACCTTTTAATACTAATAAAATTATAAATAATTACAAAGAATTTAAAGGTGTTATAAAAAATAAAAAAATTTATCAAAATAAAACTTCATAAATTTTAAAATCTCGCTATTACTCCTTTACCTTACATAGTTAGGTAGTGATCCGGTCAAGAAAGACGGCATGGGGGGAAGATAAGTTTGGATTGTGTAACTTTCAGTCAATGTTGCAAGTCAAGGACTAATCTATCAGTTTCTGGGATGTTGTGAAATTGACGGTTCACAGATTCTGTCATCATTCACCTACCGTGTGGCATGGGAGCAATCTTTGGTTTAATATTCTGTTCAAACGTCAACGATATGTATCCCGGAACTTGACTGCACGCCTGCCACCAAACAGAACCGATAAACATGACACATACGTATCTTGACAATGTTGCTGACCTTTGGGTAAATATCGTTTATACTGCCTAATTACAGTGTCCTCGTTTCGACCATCGGACCATTTTGCTGCAATCGGGAGCCTCTTTTGTTTGAGTTAAAATTAAGCGTCTCTCAAATTTGATTTGATACAATACATAGATGGAATTAATACAGTAGATGCGCATATTTTTTCTTACATATAAAGGCTGAGTGAATGAGTTAATTAATGGTGTAATGGTTGGACAATTTTTATTGTTCTATTTCTACTAATATGTCCATTTTCATGTTTATTTTACATTTAATACTCATCAGTTTATGTTTAATGTGGATATTTTGTATTTAATGTGCATGGTAGAAAACTTGAGATGTGATATTTTGGAATGTCTAGATGTTAGATCTGGTATCGTGAAGTTTAATTTTATCCATTCAATTGAGATAAACTTCATCTGATCATTCATTTTAAAAATTTAATTTAGTTATTTTTTAAAAAGTAAATTAGTAATTCAATAAGAAAAATTAATACAAACGATACCCAAGAGAATTGAATGTAGGATTTTTGATTCCCTTATTAATGGCTTGTTGGCCTATCGGTTCTCTGTAACTCGCTAACAACCTTCCACGAGAAGAGAGAGATAAAGTGAACTGTTGTTATCAGCTCTAAAGTTTCAGAACCACCTTCCATGAGAAGCATGAGAAGAGAGAGATAAAGTGATCTATTGCTATCAAATCTGAAGTTTCGAAGCTAAACCTCTTTCATTTCAACATAAACATAAATTTGAATTACATTAGTAGATCGTGTTTGAGTTTTTTCTTTTCTTTTCTGTTTGTTTTTTCCTACAAGTGTGAATTGACGATTTAAAAAAAATTAGGAAGAAAAGAAACAGAATATGGAAGAAAAAAAAGAAAACAAAATTAAAACATATTGTAACTCTGAGTTTTAACTTTTTAATCAAAGTCGTGAATGCATACATATTCCGGTGGCCCAATAATTCAAAATTTGTACGATTTTGTGGAGAATTTAAATGAACCTAAATATTTGAGAAAGAAAGATTTTTTTTGAGACTCTAAATCTTTAAGAAAGATAGAGATTATTTGAATCTAAACCTTTAAGAAAAAGAAAGATTATTTACATAATGAAATGTGATAAGAAATGTTTTTAGATTTTGTATTTATATTTCTTAGTAAATTACTAATTTACTCTTTAAAAAAATAACAAAATTAAATTTTTAAAATGAATGACCCGACCTCAATTGAATAGATAACACTAAAACTTTAGCCTCCTAAAGTAAAAAGCAGCTCCTCAATGTCACATCCATTAAATAAACTAAATTAATTGTGTAAATTAATTGGGATGCTATATTTATGATTGAATAGATAAGATTAAACTTGAGTAAAAAGCAGCTCCTTAGATTCTTGGATGTCATATCTTATTAAATAAATTAAATTAATTATGATCCCACATTTATAATTGTATTTAAACCAGTAAATATATCCATTAATTATTGTGGTACCCTATTGAGATTGGGAGTGAAACATGATGGGGTCCGAACTCATACATTTTCGGCGCGTATGTTTTAGGAAATTTTGCCACATATATTCAAACGTTATCACGCGTCTTGTATATTTTTTGGGTTTTATTAATTGCAAATCCTCATCTTTGATCAACTGACCATTTGGTGGGTTTCGTGTTTTTGTAGGGATGTCAAATATACCCGTACCCAGTGGGTACCCGTTTCACCCGTCCCGTTCGGGGAGGGTATGGGGATGTTAATAGCGGGTACGGGGACGGGTATGGAGATTTGAAATGTTACCCGCACGGGTATGGGGATGGGGACGGGTACGATAGTCCCCACCCCGCCCCGTACCCGTTTAAATATTTTTTTGTTAATTTTGTTGGCGTGGTGACTCCTTCAGAAGTTCCACATCAGTTTCTCACAAAGAAGTGAAGGTCTTATAAGATTATAAATAAAGACCATTTCATCTTTGGTTAAGTGCATCAGTCAAAGTCAAATATTATATATATATATTTTTAATTTTTATTTAATATATATATGTAATATATTTTTTTATTTAATATATATAATATTTATAATAATTTTAAATATTTATTTTATACATATAATATATAATTTGTAATAATTAATATACTTGGCGGGTAAACGGAGATGGGGATGGGGAATTCATTATTTTATGGGGACGGGTATGGGGAAAAATTTTTTCCCCGAAACGGGGATGGGGACAGGGACGGGTAAGGGTATTGCTAAACGGAGACGGGGACGGGAAGGTCATACCCGCCCCATATCCGCCCCGTTGACATCCCTATGTTTTTGGTCTTATTAATTAGAAACATCACCTTAAAAATGATTTTGTTGCCTACCCGAAAATGGATCGAAGCATGTCTGTGTATCAAAGATTATGTTTAGACTAAGAATTTATCTTTAAAAAATTAAAAAAAAAAGAACTTAAAAATTTTCTCTTATTTAGATTGTGATAGAAAATGAAAAAAATGAAATTTTGACGATTAAAATTTATTAAATTATAAAATTAATTTATTGATAAAAATTTTTTAATTTATTATATTTTTTTTAATCCATTTAGATAAAGATATGCATTTAAAACAATTATAAAAAAATACTACTAAAAAAATATGATAATAGTATTTCCTTCTTTCGTAATTAAAAGGTCTCTTTAGAAATCCTTTTCCTTTGAAGTGATAGGTCGACATTTATCAAAATCGTTTTAGTAATTTTTTTTTTTTTTCCGATTGTATAGCTAGCATTGCCCCTCTCCGAACGTAATTGCACATTGGACTAATTGTAGTCGATTATACAGTAACCAAAATAGAATAAACCAATTTATAAGTAATTAAAGAAGGAGCTCAACAAAATTTGCCCTTAATTATTTGGATTAAGCTGGGACAACAGTACATGGGTCCACTAGCGATCAGCCATTACTAGTCTTAATTTGGGAGATCAAGTGTGGAAATACTTAATTCCAGTATTATAATCAAATAATTTTGTAAATTAGCTATATATATATATATATATATATACTATCAAAGCTCTGCCGGGGAACATGAATTAAACAGCAATTTTCCACACACTTGCTGATTCTGACTTTGTTAGAATATTACGCATGGAGATATGTCTTGCACATATATGGCAAATATGTCGCCCTCTAACGTCGCCTAATCGTAAAATTCAATCCTTGAAATTTCAATAGCACGCAAGAGGATTGCATTAAGTGGTCCTAGGTATTGGTGGCAAGCAACTACAATTCAAACACGTGAATGCGTCCAATTGAATTCAATTAAAATTATTGACGGGCATAATTGAAAAAATAAGATAATATTTACTTAATTAACAAATTTAAATAGATTAATGATACAAACAGTTGAACATTCAATTTGTTTATTTATTTAATTGATAGTGCAAGTAAAAATTATGAGATGAAAATAAAAAAAAAATTTCACTTGACCAATTAGGCTCATATCTGAAAAGTAGTAAGTCAATAATAAATATGTTGATTTTTTAGATGACTTGCATGTATAAATATATATATATATATATATATGTATGTATGTATATATATGTCCTACTCCAACATCAAGTATTAATTATTTAATAGATTGTAATACGGTCCTTATTAGCTCCTATACTCCCTATATTGGGTGCTCAGTTAGTGCAAGTTAAAGGATGAGCATATAGGTAGATAGAGTCAATACCTGCTTCTCACGTGTATGTTTTCTTAATATTTTTATAAGTGATAAGAGAAAACATCACCTCTGCTTAAAAAGTCATTGCTTTAAAAAATTCTATACACCTCCGATTCTTAAACCGTCAGTTGCTATGGAATTGTAAATATGTATACCAAGTTACAGATATATTAAAAAAAGTCAAAAAAATATGCTTAAAGTTCACAAAAAAAAAAAAAAAAGTAGATGACATTTGATTTGCAATTTTATTTTTTATTTTATGTTTTATGTTTTGAAAATCCGAAAACACAGAAAATAAAAAACGCATTTGTTTTGACATTTTCTGTTTTTCGTATTTTAGGATTTTCTTTGTTTTAGGTAAAAGAAAGACTCAAAACGATTCTTAGTCGTTTTGTATTTTATGTATAAATTTATTTTTTATTTTCTAAAATAAGTTTTAAAAACAATAATGACCAAATGTATTTTAAAATATTTTTTTATTTTAAAAAATGTGAAATAAAATAAAAGTATACCAAAGAGCAACTTAAATTTTCAATCCGAGCTTACGGGTTAAACTCTTATCCAACTTATCCAATAATAGCATGTTATTAAATTTATATAAGCAAATTCAACTTATTTAATCAGAATTCATTGGGAGCCGACCAAAATCCATGCGAAGTTTACCATTTGCCGGCTAGCACTAGTCCTAAGCAACAAATTCTTAGAGAAAATTGAAAGCAATTAATGGTGGCACTGTTATTGAAACATTTGGCATTTGCAGGTACGCTGTTATTGTCATGGCCTCGTTGCGCATCTCATCTTTGCAACCAACAATTGGGCTGGCCTACAGGGGAAAAATCATACGCACTGTACGCCTCGTATTGCCCCCCTTATATCGCCACAAGTAAAAAAAATAAGTAAATAAATAAAATAAAAAATGTCCCTGAAACGTGTCTACATCTTTTCATATAATATATAATATAATATAATATAATAACCATATAGTAAGATAGCGAATGCAAAGAGATTTATGAGCCCAACTTCGTGGATTTTGATTAGCATATCAAAACAATACCAAGGCCCATTTGACATCAAGATAAACATTTAAAAATTTCTATAAATCTTCAATAACTTTTTTACATTTAATTTTTTCACTATCACTAATTTCAAAAAATTTCAATATTTCTCTAAAAAAATAAAAAATTTAGAAATAAGTTAACCGAATATGTAAATTTTTTATACAATCATATTTTTTGTGTCGAGAGCTTTTAAACAAGTACTATTGTCACAATTTTTTGTAATTTTTTTTGAATCCGTGGGAACGGATTTGAAAAACCGTTCCCACGATTTGTGATTTTTCAGAAAAAATTGACGCTAAAATTAACTCCAAATCACATTTTATCTCAATTTATCTTTTTTTTTTACTCCAAACGGGCCCAAATCCCCCAAAAAAAAAAAGAAGAACTACAAATTAAGGGTCTAATTAACTAGTGTGTGCATATATATATATATATAAATTTTGCAATTTGATAACATATATAAATTCTTCTCACTTGTGTAAAATGAATTAATACAACCTCTGATGCTTTTCTAGGTAATTATAACCCCTTGAAACATGTCTCTAGCTATAACAAAATTTACCAAATAAAAGAATATGAAATTGATCATATATAGAGAGAGAGAGAAAAATGCTTAAAAAAAAAATAAAGTCTTACTACCTAATCTCTAATTTCTATACATTTCTCAGCTAGGCCTCCACTGGAAAATGGAGAAATTTTCCAAAATCGGGAGAGAAAAAAAAAAAAGTATATATAACCCATTGAATATATATATATATATATATATGTATAAATATGAGAAAATGGATGTTAATGGCCAACACCAGGGCTTGGAACCGACCGGAGAATCCTATCAACGGCGATGAGGTGGCGGGCGGTGAGCTTTTCGTCGACCATGTTGGCGTGACCCTTCTTGCTCGGAGATGAAGGTGTCACTGTGCCCTTGGGAAGGGAAGTTCGGTACAATCTGTCCTCCGGAGATGGTACTTCCTCTTTGTTCTCTTGCATGGTTAGAAGTCTCCGGCCGTGCGAAGAAGACATGAATGAAGCAAATACCATGAACCCCATCAACAACACAAGGCTTGAGCGGGCCATGTATATATAGAAAGAGATGTATGTATATATATTGAGAGAGAGAGAGAGAGAGAGAGAGATTGGGGTATTCTTGTGGGAGAGGTGTGGGAGTGCTTGGTTTGGGGGGGGGGGTGTTTATAAAGTGAGGGGTGTTGAGAGGTAGAGAGAGAGAATTTTGGAGTCGGAAAGAAGGAAGAAGTTGGGGTCCTTGGGGAACAAGTTAGTTGGGACCAAGTCAAAATCCCCGAGTTCTTTTTGGGGTGGAAATTGAGAGAGAAAGAGAGGTGGGTTTTTAGTGGGGGAAGTTTTAACTATGAATTGAACGGAGGAAGTCCGCGTGGAAGCTGCATTAGGTGCATGGTAGTGGTGGGAGCCAAGCCGCCGCGGCCGGCCATATTTACTTTGCAATTTTAGAGGCAGTGGACCACCGTCAGTCACTTATAATAATATTGAACCTTCGAGGTTCGGCTCGGCCCGTCCCTGTTACATGTACCTCGCGGCGGCTCAACAACTTTTGACTTTCCATACCACTCAATCTTACGAGAGGTATTTGATTGGTAAAAATTAATTAAAATTTATTAATTTATATTAATTTTTTATATTTTTTAATTAAATTTTGTCACGTTTCACTTTTACATTAAATTTCTGTATTTTTATTATACTTTTTTTGATCAACTTTGGCTAACTAAACACTCTCAAACAGTGTATTAATTTTCAGTTTGGCATCGCGTGGATTAATAAAAGATCCTAGACAAATGCTACCAACCAGAGTGATATGAAAGCTTACGTGACAAATGGAAAAGAATGTAAAAGATTAAAAATAATTAAATTAAAAAACTAATTGCTTGGTAAATATCATTTATTTTTGGATAAATATTGCCCATATTCTCTGTGGTTTAGTCTTTCGACAACAAAACCTTTTATATTTTCAAAATAGGACTGACACCCTTGAGGATTAAACTTTTGATAGGAAAAACCTTACCATTGCTTATATATATATATATATATTAGTTTTGGTAGTTTGATCAATATGATCTGGTAAAAAGTAAAAAATGTGATCAGAAAATTAAAATTTAATTTTTTTATTGATAACTTTTAGACATATATTATTCTAAAAAAAAAGCACACAACTATACTAAAAAAAAATATAAACAAAATAATCTACAGACCTTTGTTTTTTAATACCAATCTATATGATATTTTATTTTTTTGTTTAGACTACCAAAATGTAATTTTATTTTTTGTCTTGGTAAACTTTGGGCATATTATTCATATTTAGAGTGATATAGAAGTTTATGTACTATTATTTTTATTTTTTAATAAATGTGTATAGTATTTTTTTAGTGTAAATCTGAATAACATGCATAAAAATTATCAAATTAAAAAGAAAAAAAAAATCAAATTTCAACTTTTAAGGGTGTTTTTAACTTTTTACGTAATTAAGTTGGTCAAACTATTCAAACTAACACAAAAAAAAAAAAAAAGGTAAGAATGTCTGGCTATCAAAAATTCAAACTTTACGGATGTAAGTACTTATTTTAAAAAGGTAAGAGATTTAGCTACCAAAAGGCCTAATTTCAAAGGATCTAAGTGATTTTTGCCCCTTTATTTTTTTTATATTTTTAATCTATTTAAATAAAATTATACAATTGTATATTTTTAGTATTTTAAAAATGAAGTCATTACCTGCATTAATATAAGTTCCTAATTATCTACTAATAATCCTATTGTGTCAGCAAAATTTATCAATTAGAATGGCACAAGGAATTGAATTATCATCACTTTAAGATTGTATTTGGATCAAGAATTAAAAAAAAAAAGAAATAGAAATTTAAAATCAATTTTCATATTTGTTTTGTGATGAAAAATATAAGAATAGTATTTGAAAAATTAAAAATAATTAAATTTAGAAAATTAATTAATTAATAAATGTCTTTTTATATATATTTTTATTCTATTCAAGTAAAACATGCAATTTAGATTTTATATATTCTTTCGTTTTTCTCCCTCTTTTTCTTTTTTAACGAAATCGTCACTTTAAATGCACTCTAAATGATAATACTCATTAAAATACACTCTAATTACAAAAAAAAAAAAATGTTACTAACACGTCATTCTAACATCTCTTTTTGATAAAATTCTTTTAAATAATATTTTTTGTTATCTATTATTCAATAAAAAGAATGTTAGAATGCATGTAATTTTAATTTTTCTATATATATATATATATGTTTTGAACATGGGTGAGAAATTCAATCATTCGATGAGAATCTATTAATATGGGTACATTCCTTTGAGTGCGCGTAATAAAAGAGAGTGAAGGGAAAAAATGCGTAATATATTAGTGTAAAAAACTTAATTGTTATCACCTCATAGTAGTGGCGTTTGGAGTGGCAAAAAATAAGAAAAAAATAAGATAAAATGTGATTTTGGGTTAATTTTGACATTTGATATTTTCTTTCCAAATTGTGTTGTTTGGAGATGAACAGTAGTAAACCATTCAAACGATTTCTCAAATTAGTTCTAACGAATTAAAAAAAATCCCCATCCATTGTTTTTCTCTTTCTCATTTTTTTTTCAAATTGTATTTTTTGGAGATGAACAGTAGCGATCTATTAGAACGGTTTTCCTAAATTCATTCTAACGGATTAAAAATCTCCAGATATTAGTTCTTCTCTCTCTCCAAATCTTATTTTTTTGAGGTGAGCAGTGGTAATCCGTTAGAACGGTTTTTTTCAAATTCATTCTAACGAATTCAAAAAAAATCATCAGATAATAATTCTTCTCTCTCCAAATCTTATTTTTTTGAAATGAACAGTGGTAATTCGTTAGAGTGGTTTTCCAAATCCTTTCTAACGGATTTAAACGGTTTCGCGGATCTTAGTCAAAATGGTACTCGTTTGAAAACTTTCAACTCAGGGAACATGATTGCCAAAAAAAATTTTCACACTTAGTTAACCTTCTTCCGGATTTTCTATTTTATAACGAAATATTAAATTTTTTTGAAATTAATAAAGGTGAGAATGTGAAAATGTGTAATAGAAAATTTTAGTGATTCATATAGATTGTTGGAGATTAATTTTATTTTATTTTGTTTGTCGGCACATCAAACAGTGCTAGTATTAAGATTGGGCTTTTATTTTGGCTAATTAATAATGATTAGTCACTCACCATCAAAATTTGGCCACAAGGGTATAAAGGGGTTCTCTAGCATAGTAATAAAAAATTTTAATTTTTATTAATTTTTTTTCAACTTTATCCACCAAACACAAAATCAATTTTCTCAAATTTGTATTGACTTCTCTAATTTTTTTACTAATTTTATCCATTTTTCTTTAATTATTACTAATTTTTCCTAACTTTTTTCAATTTTTATAAATTTTTATCAAACATCCAACTTATAACCATCAAAGTGGCACGTGTCAATCCCATATACAAAGTTACATTTTTTCAGTACGCCCAAATAACCCTTAATTAATCTCCTTAACTCATTCGATAAATTTATGAATGACTTTATGAATGAAATTTGACAATGTATAAAGAATCATAACAGTATGAGGTAGTTTTAGATAAATACCTATATATGGGTTAACACCTAACTATTACATATATGTCATGTGAATAGTCACCTGATACGTGTTGGTACCATTTTCAAACCACAAATTATTTTTATAGTGCCTAGTGAAGTAAGGGTTAAAAAGCAAGCATATTTTATGGTGGTATTTTATTTACCAAATTAAACACCTGCACTTCACTTATAAATACATGCTAATTCTTCAATTTTAAAAGAGTGAAAAACGAGGAAGAGTTGTGGGATTAAAAGAGAGCATTTGGGTGTAACTGGGGTTTGGGTTTGAGTGAGTTATTCTCCACCTGTATACTATATTTATGTTAGTAAAAATATTCTCTTGGTCGTTTTTGCCTTTGGATGTAGGCAATTTGCCAAACCACGTAAATTCCGTGTCTTTTTGTTTATGGTTGCTTATATTCTTCCATTCCTCTATTGTTTTGTCACTCAATCACCATTATTCACAACAAACTAGTATCAAAACTTGGTTAATTTCATGATTAAGATGGCACTATCAACTTCAACAAAGTTTGACATAGAGAAATTTGATGGGAAGAGCGACTTCAACATATGGCAGTTGAAGATGAAAGCTCTGTTAATAACTCAGGGTATTGCAACTGCACTAGAACGTATTAATATGTTACCTAAGGATATGAAAGATGACAACAAGAAGGAGAATTTGGACAAAGCACACAATTCAATTTTACTGTGTTTTGGTGAAGAGATCTTGCGTGAGGTCGGTGACGAGAAGACTGCGCAAGAATTATAGAACAAATTGGAGAAACTCTATATGAAAAAATCCCTAGCCATAAGGCTGTATTTGAAGCAGCGCTTTTACACCATTCATATGAAAGAAGATACTCTTATCCAGGATTATCTTTTTGAGTTTACCAAAGTTATTTTAGATATAAAAAATATCTAGTAAAAATCGATGATAAAGATGTAGCTCTTATTTTGTTGAGTTCTCTACCACCTTCTCTCGAGCATCTTGTTACAACATTACTCTATGGAAGAGACTCCATCTCAACTGAATATGTCAAATCCATTTTGCACTCACACGAACTAAGGAAGAAGGCATCAGTTGGTGGTGTAGACGAGTGAAGCAACGCCTTTATTGTTTGAGGCAAAGCAAATTAGAAGAGTGTAGACAATAAAGGCAGATCTAGACCAAAGTCTAGATCAAGAAAAGTTAAATACTTTTATTGTCATAAGCCAGGGCATATGATAAAGGACTGCAGGAAGCTCAAAAAAAAATAATAAGAAAATTCTACTGCGATTATTGGAATTGTCAAAGACTCCAAGGATGGGGAGTTCGTTCTTTCAGTCACCACAGAGAATTTTTAGCTCAGTAAAGACTGGGTGCTTGATTTTGGATGTTCCTATCACATGTCTCCTAATAGGGACTGGTTCTTCACTTATCAACCAATTAGTGGAGGTTGTGTCTTGATGGGAAATAATAATTCTTGCAAGACTACTGGAATTGGTTCCATATAATTCAAGATGAACGATAGTACTATTTGGACTTTAACTGATGTTTGCCATGTTCTGGATTTATGGTTGAACTTTATTTCATTGGGTACCCTATATTCCACTCGGTACAAGTACTCCGCTGAAGGTGGAGTTTTGAAACTCACTAATGGTGCCATAGTCGTGATGAAGGGTAAAAAGTTTGGAAACCTTTATCTATTACAAGGTAGTACAATGACAAATACTATTGCTATTGTTGAGTCTTCATCAGACACTAATTATGCAACCACCATGTTATGGCACTAAAGCTTGGGGCATATGAACAAAAGAGTGATGCACGAGTTAAGTAAGAGGCACCTTTTATGTGGAAAACTTGGTAAATTACAATTCTTTGAACATTGTACTTTTGGTAAGCAGACTAGAGTCAAGTTCAAAATTGCTGTTCATAGAACCAAGTCAAAGTTAGATTATGTTCACTCTGATTTATGGAGTCCATCTCGTGTTTCTTCCAAAAGTGGTGCTCATTATTTATTGACTTTTATCGATATGATTATTCGAGAAAAGTTTGGGTTTATTTTCTAAAACACAAGAATGATACATTTTTCACCTTTAAGCAATTGAAAGGCTTGATTGAGAAACAGATTGGCAAGAAGATCAAGCACCTCAGGACTAATAATGGTCTTGAGTTTTGTGGAAGTGATTTTTCGATGTTTTGCAAAATGAAAGTATTGTACGACATTATACAGTTAAACATAAAATCGTAGCAGAATGGAGTTACAGAATGGATGAATTAAATGCTTTTGGAAAGAGCAAGATGCATGCTCTTGCATGCAAGACTATCAAGAGAGTTTTGGGCAAAAATAGTCAACATGGCCTGTTATTTAGTGAACAAATCCCCCTTAACTACCATTAATTGTAACACTTCAGAAGAAATATGGTCAGGTAGCTCTTTTGATTATTCAAATTTAAAGATTTTTGGATGTCCAGTTTATGCTCATGTTAATGATGGGAAGCTTAAGCCTAGAGCTAAGAAATGTATATTTCTCAGATATGCATCTGGTGTGAAAATGATATAGGTTGTGGTGTCCTAATTCTAAGTCACCAAAAGTTATCATCAGTAGGGATGTCACTTTTAATGAGTTAGCAATACTTCATCAAAAAAGGGATGTTGTTGCAACAGAACAAACAAGTTATTGTGCCAGTAAGAAGATGGAGTTTGAACCAAGAATGGTAGAAAATGAAAAGTTAGTAAATCAGACATTTTTCCAGGAGATGTCAAGTGATAATCAAGAAAATATTCCGGAAGAGCTAGAATATAGTCTTACTATTCACCGACAAAGACAAAAAACCAGGTTACCTAAAAGATATGAAGATATACTAGCATATGCATTGATAGTTGCTAAACAAATTGAGATATCAGAACCATCTTCATACCAAAAAACCATTACTCATTCAAAATCATCTCAATGGCTTACAACAATGAATGAGAAGATTGAATCTCTCTACAAAGATTGAATCTCTCTACAAGAATCAAACTTGGAAGTTAGCAAAGTTACCAAAAGGTAAAAGAGTTATTGGTTGTAAATGGGTTTTCACAAAAAAAGAAGAAACTCCAGGAGTTGAAGTAGGTAGATTCAAAGCACGCTTGGTAGCTAAAGGTTACGCTCAAGAAAAAAAAGTGTGGATTTCAATGAAGTTTTCTCATCTGTTGTCAGACATACTTTTACTCGCATGCTGCTTGCCATTTGTGCATGTATTGACTTAGAGCTTGATCAACTCAATGTCAAGACTACTTTCTTGCATGGTGAGCTAGAAGAGGAGATCTACATACAACAACCAGAGGGGTTGATAGTGCAAGGAATTGAAAAAGTTATTATATGGTTTGAAGCAATCTCCCTGGTAGTGGTATAAAAGTTTTCATACTTTTATGATTAGGCATGACTATTCTAGAAGTCAATTTGACAACTATATATCACAAAAAGGTACATAATGGATCCTTCTTGTATTTATTATTATATATTAATGGCATGTTAATAGTTGCCAAAGACAAAGCAAAAATTAACAAATTAAAAGCTTAGTCGAATTCCGAGTTTGAGATGAAAGATTTAAATGTAGCAAAGAAAATATTGGGCATGGAGATTTGTAGGGGTTGAAAAGTTGGCAAATTATATCTTTCTCAAAAAGGATACATTGAGAGGGTCCTTGAACGATTCAATATACAAAATTGTAAGTCAATTAATACTCAATTAGCTGCGCACTTTAGGTTGTCATCAAAGTTGTGTCCTCAAATAGAGGAAGAAAAAGAGCATATGACTCATATTCCTTATTCCAGTGTAGTTGGTATCATCATTTATCCCATGGTTTGTCGTAGGCTTGACATTTCCCATGCTATTAATGTAGTTAGTAGATATATGGCAAGTCATAGTAAAGTTCATTGATAAGCAGTAAAGTGGATTTTGCGTTATTTGAGAAGTACTGCAGATTTGGGCTTAATGTTCAGTCAAAATACCACAATATAAGTTATTTTTGGGCTTGTTGATTTAGATTATAGGTATGTTGATTCAGATTATGCTAGTGATTTGGATAAGCAAAGGTCTCTTATAGGGTATGTTTTTGCTTTGTCTGGTTGTGCTATTAGTTGGAAGGCTAATTTACACTTTATTACAACCTTGTCAATAACAGAGGCCGTGAATATAATAGTCACAGAAGCAGTTAAGAGGCCATATGATTGCAAAGTTTGTTTTTCGACTTGGGATTATAATAGGAAACTATTATTGTACTTTGTGATAGTCAGAGTACTATACATTTGGCTAAAAACCAAATGTATCATGAAAGGATTAAGCACATTGATGTTAGAAGACATTTTGTTCGAGATATCATTTCCCAAGGGGATATAGTAATAAGGAAGACAACAACGATAGATAATCCAGTAGATATGTTAACCAAGCCTATTCCCATACTCAAGTTCAAGCACTGCTTGAACTTGATTGGTATAGGTAGTATTCGAGTCTCCCTCAGTGCTGTGGCGAAGACGTGAATCAAAGATCTTAGAACTTTACTATTCACAATCCAAGGTGGAGATTCGTTACATATGTCTTGTGAATAGTCACCTGACAAGTGTTTGATACCATTTCAAAACCAAAAATTATTTTTGTGGTGCCTGATGAAGTAATGGTTTAAAAGTAAGCATATTTTATGGTGGTATTTTATTTATCAAATTAAGCACCTCACTTCTCCTAAAAATGCATACTAATTCTTCATTTGTAAAAGAGTGAAAAACAAAGAAGAGTTGTGGGAATACAAGAGAGAATTTGGGTGTAATTGGGGTTTGGGTTTGAGTGAGTTGTTCTCACTTGTAACACTATATTTGTGTTAGGGAAAATATTCTTATGGTCGTTTTTGCCTGTGAATGTAAGCAATTTGTCGAATCACATAAATTCCGTGTCTTTTTATTTATAGTTGTTTATATTCTTCCATTTTTTTATTATTTTGCCACTTAATCACCATTATTCATAACTAACAGTGCGAAAGAGTGAAAAGAATAAATATTTCACACGCATGAGTACAAGCTTATATATATACATATGCATATTAAATTCTGGCATAGAATTTTACTTATTGAGCACATGGTTTGGCTTAAAATTTCCTCCTATTCATATCTTTTTGACTAAATTCGTGGACTAATACTAGCGCGGTTGGAAACGTAACTTTGACCGTTTAGATATTCGTGTGACAACGTGACCCAACCAAAACGAATAGCGTATCAAAGGCCATCCACAGTTTCAATGTGTCATCAACTAAAATTTAGTAAAAGGTAAAAAGCATGTGTAACCATTATTAATCAGCCTCAAAATCAACGTCTAGGTGTGAAATGAAGAAGGTTTATTTGAAAAATTATAAAAAATGAATGAACGAATATATCACAGTATTCTGTCGATCAAAACTTTAGTACTGTGCTGGTTTATCGGAGATGAAAAGGAAATTGAATTTCTAAATTAATTTGTAGACCCAACATATATTACAGATTAGTATACAATATTATTCAGGTGACTCTGATCAGACTCGACAATATTATCCAGTGACTATAAAAAGAGTTAAATTAGTGATCATTGAAAAACATATTTAAAATTTTATCAGTAAAATTACCTCTCATGTTGTTAGGCCCAATGCTAACAACGACGGAAAAATATTTTCCTTTTCTTTTGTGCTGTTGAAAGCGCAACAAATTTCAATCTAGCAGGCTTTCAAGCTGGCATGCATATTGTAGCCGAAGCCATTATTGAGCTAGAAAGATAATCCCGTATATAGTCAAACTGTGGGGTTGAATTTAAAAAGAGAATGAAGAAGATTTACGATCACATGCATGGGAAAGAGACTATAAATTTATTATGGAATAATTGAACTTTTTGAAGGATATATGAAAGGAACATGCCAACGTCCCTGTCCAGTCTTGCATAGGTACCGTCAGAAACACGCCTGGGTGCCTCAGTACTGCCTGTTGGTACACCATTTTTTTTTTTCCATTCTTTTGTTTACTATTATTTATTTATTTATTATTTGTGTGTGTGTGTGTGCGTGCGTGCGTGTGGGTGGGTGAAGAATCCATTACTTTGGAGTTCATGATCGTGATTCGTGATTCCTGACTCGTGACCTTCTCAATTAGTCTATGAATGCTTTCCGTGCTTAGTTAATTGAGTGGTTTCTCCATATTATTGGTAGGGCATGCAATATCCTTAATTTCACGGATTTTACGGTATTAGATTGAATGGATTAAGCGACACATTAAGTGGGTTCCTTCGTCACCTGTGATGTTGTAGGTTCTTGTTAGTGGACTTATTAAATAAATAAACAAAATGCTTTAGTGGATTAATTAAAATAAATTTATATATACTTGTCATAATATATTAGGTTACAGTTCAAAATCAACCAATTCCGTATGATTCAAATTTTATTCAACAGGACTGTGAATATTAGATAAAATTAAATGATTATTTTTTGGTAATTAAAGAGCATACGATTATTCAGTGTAAGATGTAAATATGCGATCCATATGTATCAACGGTTTTATAATTATTTAATGTAAATTGTTGGTATATGTATAATTTATTTGTATCAGTGACTCCAATTGAATAATCACACAACTCACAATTATTCATGATATTTTTCTTACAACTATTATAATTTGTTACTAAGATAAAGCATACCAAAAACAGTCTTGTTGTAATTAATTAATACTCTCATGGTCAATTTAAGTGACCCTATTTTGTGGTCACCTTCCTGAAGATTTTAAATCATTTTAACGGAGCTTAATTTCACATAAATATTTTGCACATATGACAGGTTTTTCAACATAAAAAAGATTATTGCTAGTGCCACATGGGTCATTCCCACAATTCATATAGTACTGTTAAGTCAAACTCAATGTTGATAATAAAATTCGAACTCATGCTTAATAATTTTTTATAATTCAATTATAAGTTAAGGAGGTCTCTGCTTCCGACCATTAAACTAATGCTGTAGAGCTATTTTGGATAAACCCCAAACAACATTCAAGATCCTCTCTCTAGCTACCCCTTTAAAGGAAATGTATTTTAAATTAACCAAGTGCAAATGCATCAAATATTGGCAGGACTATTCCATACAATGAGAACAAGCATATTGGATGTCCATATGTTTGTTTAATTCTGACCTTTTGTTTGATCCTCCTTGAAGCTTTCCCAAGAAAATGTTCTACACAAAATTTTGAGCCGGCCCCCACCATCCTTGTTTGGTTATAAGAACGTAGTAACCAGCCCATTCTTGCATGACTAACTAGTAACAACCACCAAGGAAAACCAACAAAAATAAATTAATTAATGGAGTTATTAAATAATATTTATTAAATAATTTGTAGGCATATGATTTTAAACTAGCATATATTAGAAAGCTGCCCTTAAGATCATATATAGATATATATGCTTAATTAGCTCAATTGGTACTAGATCAATAACATAATACTTCATTAAGTTGTTCATGCAATCTAGTTAATATCCATGTCTCTTCCCCACATCCATCTGTGAACAAATTTGTCCTTTCCCTTTTTGATGTTCCATTAATTGGCTGACACAGCAGGATCATATACATATATATATATATGTATGTATGTATGTATGCATCCTTCACTTAAGACTTCATTAATCCAATTTTCCCATCTAAATGCAATACCTTGTTCATGCTCATCGACTGATCAATTAATGATCAAGCTCTAATTAATCAAACAGATGGCCCGACAGAGACGAGGAAATTTTGATGACAAATTTCAATTACAAAATTAATATGGCAAAAATACATACATATATATATATATATATATATTTTCTACCCCACGACCGATGTTATGATCGATCTCCTCTTCTGCTAGCTTGCTTTTTGTAGTTATTTTCGTACTAGTTACCTATAGTTTGTACTATATTATTACTAAGAGTACGTTTGAAATGATAAAATATGAAATAAAATAAGATAAAGTGAGATAATTTGTAAATTTTTAATTCATGTAGTGAGATAAAAAATAAAATTTTTTTTAATTTTTCAAAAATTTTCAACAATTTTTAACAAATCAAACATACCCTAAATCAACTTCTAACTTACTCTTGCTCTTAAGTTTGAATCACAAAACTTGTTGAATGATATGTTGCGAGGTGAACACAAGCAACATATCATTAATTAATTTGACTCTATCATATATATATATATATTATCGTAGAGATATATAGTTAGGAGAACAAGAACATTATAATATGTTATCTTGGTCGGAGAAATCCCATGCCGTATTTCATTGTTAAGAGCATGCCTCGTGACAACAGCAATAGGGGAAAAAATATACATATATATATATATATATATGTGCAGCAATATTATTGTCTCTTTTGTTCAACTTCTTCCCTTAATTTCTGATCGTGTACTAAGCCGGCCAGAAGAGACTACTACTGACTCTACTGATCCTTTTGAGCAGTTCGAATAGGTAAATACGGAATCATTATGTGTTCATTAATGGTTCTTTATCAGGCTTGAAAAATATGATTATTATTATTATTTTTTTAAAGTGCTTTAAAAGAAGAAAAATGCTGGTGGCAGTTGCTGGGGATCGACTCAATTATTCCATCTTCATTGTTAACATATACTGATATATATACATATATATATGTCTTATAATGAACCCCACATGTACAGTTAAGATCAGATGGTAGTGACTATTTACAACGCTCCTTAAGAATAATAATGATTTTTTATGTTAGAGAAATTACTTAAAAGTGTGTTTGGAACGATGATTTATTAAGAAAAAATTAAAAAAATATATTAAAAAAAGAAAATAAATAAATAATCTCAAATATATATCCTTATTTGAACAGATTTAAAAGTATAAGAAAATAAAAAACATTATTCATCAATAAATTAATTTTAAAATTTAATTATTTTTAATTTATCAAATTTCATGTATTTTTTCTTCCATTCTCCCTCGCAAACCAATTAGCAAGAGCAATAACTTTGAATTCTCTTCCCCCTCCCCCCCTTTCGTTGGACAGATTTTTAATCTCTAAATGCACGCCTAACTAAAAAGAACAAATAAACTCAAACCAGTGTCAAATTATTTAGACTTCCCTAAATGATCAGATCTGTCAACAGAGCTCAAATGACTAATTTGGTTACAAAATGACAAAAACCATTGTTGATTACTCCGAACGTACGTCTATGGAAAAATGGCTTCTTTTGGTTAATCATGTTAATTTATGTCACTTGAGTGAAATTTCAAAAAAGAAACAGGGAAAGAAAAAACCCCAGAGAAAGGCTTTTAATTTGGAATTAATTCCCTCCATCCTTTCAGCTTAATGCTTCCCATTTTGTTTATTCGATATAACTAGACTCTGTTTGGCAATGGTAGCTGGTAACTAGAGCTACCAGTCACTAGTTTTTTTATTTTTTAAAAAAATATTAAAATTATTTTCTTACATTTTATACTACTTCTAAATATTGAAAAGTAAAAATGTTTAACTAATAAAAAGTTAAAAATTAGTTATTAAGAAATAAGAAGTGTCATACCAAAAAAAAGGAAAAAACATATTTAGATATATATATATATATATATATATATGACTTTGCAGTATAATATATAAAAAATCTGAGCTTTAAGCATGAAGGACATTAAGAATGAGGGATGAGGAACACGGTAGCATTTCAACAACAACCATAGCCTGCAAAACATTGTATGTATCACTGTAATAAAATAATTAATTAATTATTTTAATTAGTGATGCATGGAGTCCATCATCATTCTATTTTGAAATTATTTGATGAGCAAAAGAATGTCAACTTGACTTTAGCATGCATGATCAACATGCATATAATATGTAAATATAATTTAATAAACAAGCTAGCATGCACCTAATCTCTTGTTTGGAAGGTCCTAACGTCACGTCATGAAAAGTATTAATCTTGCACGAGAGAAAGACACTGAATAATTAACTGTTAAAAATCTTAGAGTCATATACTTAAGATTTTATTGGCTACGTACAATTTAGAAAAAATGGTAAATTACACCTAAACCCTCTGAATATTTATGAAATTATACATGAATTTCTTTGATATTTTAAAATTACATTAACCTCTCTTATTTTGAAATGTTTGTAATATTTAAACCTTCAGTTAACTTTGTCACTAATTCCGTTTAAAAATTTATTAAAAAGACAAATTTACCCTTAATTAATTAAGTACAAATGAAACACAATAAAATATATGCACATATATATCATCTGTAATATATATATATATATATATAACAGAGATATGCAAATCCCAGTGGGGAGGATCAACGGCTCATTCTCTGGTGCAGCTAATTTCAGATCAATTGCTCGACTCTCAAGTTCAGCAACTCAGGCGGCCATTCCGAATTAATTAGAAACGTCGAAAAGTACAATGAGCTCCGAAGAGCTCGTTACCCTCACTCTTTTACCTCCTGGATTTTCTTCTTCGTTTGCCCCATCCCCATCGTTGATCATTCCGAAAGGGTAGAGTTTGTCGAGCTTTACAATAACTTAATTTGAGATTAAACAAATTTCAGGTGGAATCGATCTCTGATTTTCTAAAACACCTACATGTCATATGACATAATGTAAGAACACCTACATTTAAAATTGAGAGCCATAGCTGAAACGATGAAAAGGAGAACAAGAAGAAGAAGATTCCGATTCAAAGAGTAGCTTTCTCTACAAGGGTTGTGGGTGGGCGATCTGTGAGGAATTTCAACAGGAGAGAGAGAGTCTGTCGCGGGATTGCCTATCCTAATTAGCTTGCACAGTTTAATGGCCCTTTAATGTCTCCCGACCACCACTACCTGTCGTCTCCTCCCTTTTCTCCTCATCGTCTCCGTTTCCCTCGTCTTTGTTATGGAACTTCCAGCAAATGTCGTCGCCCACCTCCCTTGCCTCCGTTGTGGAATTCTTTTAATTTCATGTTTTGTCGCTCGAATTGCAGGCTATTTAGTCGACAAATCCCCATTCTTTCAGCAAAATCTGCAAAGGGATGGCATGAATTTCAACGAAGAGACTGCCCGTATATATGACCAATACGGCAAGGAGGGGTTGAAAGGGCGGGTGCTGCCACCAGGAGCCGGTGGGTCCAACACCTCCACCTCTTAATCGGTCCAATCTCTCTCTTCCATTTTCTTTCTTTCTCTACCTCATGCCCTCATCTTACATCTCGCAATTGCCCTATCTGGGATAGAATCTCCGGCGACCTCCTCAAGGACCTCGTCACCACTTTCCCACGCTGCGTCGCCCGGAATATAACTTGGGTATTCGATCGGTTGCTCCAGGCGAAGAGGTGGGTTGTTGGTGGTACAGTGATGGCCGGAATGGTCTGTTGGTTCCAGTCCTGGTGGAGGCTTTCTTCACTACACATACGTGTAAATTTTGAACGTTGAAAAGGTTATTTTAGTCCATTTACATATATGAAAGGTAAACTTAGTATATTAAAAAAAAAAAAATTATTGACATCTATCATTTTAACAAAAATCTTAATGGCACACTAACGGAAAGAGATTTGGGTTACAAACATTTTAAAATAAGGAAAATTAATATAATTTTAAAATGTCGAGGGGATTCATGTATAATTTCACAAATGTTCAAAAGTTTATGTGTAATTTATTCTTTGAAAAAATATATAATTTTATATAAATTCAAGAAAAATTTAACTCATAAAAAAATAAATAAAGGAAGATTACGTAGATGATCTCGATTAATTTGAGATTTCGCTTAGTTGAGTTTGGGTTATAATAAAAGGTACGTCCTGCATACCTGTTTATGACGCTTTCTTCTCCAATTGTGATCAGATTGATTTGTCACAAACTGAACATTTTCTTTTATTAAACAATAGGTCTCTCGTAGTTTGTGTGGGCTTGAAATGGTCTTTTTTGTTTTGGCTTGAAAAAGTCAACAACGCCAACTTGCAAATGGGATGTCACGGAGTGAAGAAGCCAAGCATTAAAGAATCAAGATTTCCATAAGCAAATACTAAAATATACCATCTAGTAGAGTAGTTGCGTCTTTCTGAGAACAAGTTCATACGGATCTCTACTTTTTTTTTTTTTTTTTTTTTTTTTTTTTTTTTTTCTCTCTCTTTACTAGTGTGCGAGAGTTTTCACGATTCTAGGGAGCAATCATTCGATTGACGGTCCCTTTTTTTACTCAGCACAGTTGTCACCCTCAGGGAAATTGTCTTGGAATGTGCCTCTCTCGACTTGAACCTCTGTCACTTAAGTATTTGAGTGGATACTTATGATCACTTGAGTGACAGGAGTTCGAGTTGGGGAAGGCGCACTCTAAAACAGTTCCTCTTGAGAGTGACAAATATACAATATATTTGACTGTATGAGATAGAAAAGAGAGTTACCGATTAGATGATTGTTTCCCAAAGTCGCGAAAACTCCCGCACAACTAGTATTGAAACTTGGTGGGTGATGGTAGGACCCTTTGTTCATATATTCTTCTATATATAACTTTAGTTGTCTTTCCTTTAATTAGCAATGAGAGGGAAATGGGCAGATCTTAATTATCATCTTGGGCTGCAATTTCAATTATTGCAACCATAAATGTAATGATATTTCATTGCAACGTGAATACATCTGCTCTACTGACATCCTAGTAAGCCTTTTTCCCTATTGTACAAAGTTGCAAATAAATCGACGTAATTTCTAGTATGCTTTAAAATCAACTTTATTTATTATTATTATTATTTTTGTTCAGAGCAGATCCCGAAATTCTGACTTGTCCAAAAGTTGGACTCGGGTTCGGGCTAATTACTTATTGTTTGTAGAACTCAAATTAATTCAAGCTCTACTCAGCTCATTTAATTGAATAAAGCAACTCAAGTTTATCATACTTGACTTGTAAAACTTAGCTCAAGCTTGCTAGGTTTAGCTCAACTCGCTTATTTTAAAAACATTAACTAACTAATAATATTAACAACAATGGACCAAAAAATGTATCAATACACAGATTTAGACTAAAACAAATGTGATCAAACACTACAACATTCAAAAAATGAACTCTCAAACTGTCAAAAGTTATAGTTTATTACATATGATATATTATACACATACGTATTTCAAATTATGTAATTATATATTTAATATCAGAAGTTATTAATTTAATTAATCAAACTCAAGCTCTTAGCCCGACAAGTTCAAGTTTAACTTATTTACTGAATAAACAAGTGGAGCTCAATTTATTGACGAATAGTCGGATTATTTACATATTCAATACCCATATATATATATATATATATATATATTAGATAGTCAATATTATTGACCGAGTCTTGGTTTGGGAACTATTGGTCAATTTGTTTTTCATTTTAACCTTTTTTTTTTGTTTTATATGACATTTTTCCCAAAATTGGATTTTTATTTTTTTATTTATAGTTTTAGGTATACTATTCATATTCATTAAAAAATATAAAAAATTAATTCAAAATAAAAAATTCACATGCTCGTGAAAAAAAAAAAAGACAAAAAGAAAAAAGAAAAAAAAACTAGCTAAATCAGATTTTTCAACTATGCGAGAATTTTTCAACTTGGCAGCATTTCTTTTTTTCTTTTGTAATTATTTTCGATAAATGTAAAAAACATACTGAAAACAACCAAAAAAATAAATTTAAAATTTTGGTAAAGAGAGAGAGAGAGAAGAGAAAATAATAAAAATAATTATTCATGAACAGTTAGATTGATTTACATATTCAAGACATATATATTAGGTCATCGGTATTATTGATCAAGGCTTGGTTTAAAAACTATTAGTCAATTTTTTTTTTTTAACTTTTTTTGGTCTTATACAACTTTTTTATCCCAAAATTTGATTTTACTTAGGGCCTGTTTGGTAGGACAAAAAATAAAGGAAAAAGTACAATAAAATAGAAAGATGTCACATAAAGGTGATATGTGAAAAATTTTTATTGGAGAAAAGTACAAAAATAGTTAAAATTAGTAATTTTTGGTGAATTTTGGTGTGGACTAAACAAACCCTTATTTATTTAATTTTTTTTAGTTTTAGGCATGTTATTCACATATATTCATTAAAAAAATAAATTATAAAAATAATAAAAATCAAAATATTCACGTGCGGGTGAAAAAAAAAAGGTTGGCTGAGACAGTGTTTTTTTTTTTTAACCTATGCGAGAATTTTCTTATTTGGCAGCAATTTTTTTGATGAATGTGAATAACTTTCTTGAAAGCTATCAAACAAAAAAATAAATAATAAATTTTGATTAAAAAAGGAAAAAAAAAAAAAAAAAAAAAAAACAACAGAGAAGCCAAAACGAAAAAAGCTAACTGATAATTCTCAAACCAAGCCATGCATGTTTACATTGAGAATCGCCTACAAGATCAGAAGTAGAAAAATTAATATAGTCAAATGGTACTATAGAAATCATCTTAGTGTGTTTTAAATCCTCTCTCAATTAATATCTGACATTGGTGGGTCGAAACTGCAGAGAAGTTGCTGGCTAGATTGTCAACACAGGGCCCTTGAATCATTCACCATGTCGAGAGATCATGTATATATTGCTGTTGACAAATGACTATACATACGACTATATATATTAATGTTATAACACAATGGAGACAGATAGATACTACCACTGCATGTGCACGTGTATTAAAAATATATATATATATATATATATGATCATGCTTATCTTCAGCCATATCAAAAATAATATTTAGTATATCTAAGCCCTAGCTAGGCAATGTTGCTTGGATTTCATAACAAATATATCATTTTCTCCCATCACAACCTATTCTTGCAACATATTGTGCAGCTAAATCCGGTAAATCAAAATATCAATATCTTATGAGATCTAACCTATATGATCAAATGACATGTCTTAAATCTTATGTTTCTTAGGACTCGATCATCAATGCATCCTTTCTGTAAATTAAAAGATTAATCTCTGTTGCAATAGCTTGACATTGTTAGCCTTGTTTCTTTACGATTTAAGTTTTTTAGAATAATTATTGAGTCAATATAGTATCGGAGTTCCGATTTCAGGAGGTTTCAGGTTAAAAGTCTTATTATTTGTATTTGTTTAATATTCCTCGCTTGTTCTTATGCATTTTAGTCAATTTGTTTGTTTTTACTCTACGTACGAGTCGAGTTGCACAGTAGAAGTGAATGTTGCAATTGCTTGATAAATATTATTTGACTTATTTTTTAATATTGAAACTTTTGGACAACGATGATCTATAATATCTTATGGAATCTTTTTTTTTTTTTTTTCCTCACTGTAAATTCCAAATGCAGTTGGTTGAGTTCTGAAAAACTCTAATCGGTCATAAAATCCAGAATTGTCGTCAAATCCAGAATACTAATAATCCCTTCTCCAGAGAAGAAACAAAAGTTAGCGCTATATATAAACAGTGGCGGCCGGGCAACATAAACAGTAAAGGAGCTAAGAAAAGTTTGTGAGATGCATATATTTGTATGCAACAACTAAGCAAGAACACAACAGCATATTTATCTGAGTTATATTTTACAAATCTGCAATCTCAGCAGTATATCCAGCCAAAGCCCGTTTGGGGAAGCCTCAGCTTCACAGCCTTTGGTAGTACTAACTTAGAACACTTCAAAAACAAAGAAATTAAATATTTTAGTTAATAAAATATTTGAATAAATTAACAACAAAAATGTAAAAAAGTATTGAAGTTGACGAATATTTGTAACAGAAAAAAATATAGTGAAATATATTTTTTTAACAGTTTTCTATTTAAGTTTTCATTTATTAAAATAAAAGAACATAAGCAAATTTTACAACATATTTCTATTGTTAGTTTATAAATTTTTAAAATATAAACAAAAAAAATAAAATGTTACCAACGGGATTAGTCCTATTTTTCTTTTCTTTTGTTAGGTAGGCACAGTTAGTATTGTGCTAAATTTTTTTCTTTTCTTGAATGGATGTAATTGATAATATCAATAGAAAAAAAATAAATAATAAATAATAAAAGAAATTTCCAGGTGGGCACATGCCCCCTTAGGCCTCTTGCTGCCTCCGCCTGTGATGAAGAATATAGTGGTTTCATAACTCCAAAGCCATGGGATTTTAAACACTCAAGTGCTTCAAAATTAATTAACTTAGCTAGGATAAAGGAATATTTGTTGAAGAACTATGGATTAGTATATCGAGTTTTTTAATTGTAAAAAATTAATTGGATTTGTTTGTAAAATATAAAGTTAAACCACCGCCATATGTAGAGATAGGAGATTATTTCAAACTAGATTTGTATATATTACTTTTAGCATGGGACATTGAATCTACTATTCAAATCTATATTAGATAACTCGAGAAGAGTTAATTCTAAGAGAATGAGAAATTGATGTTAAGAAGATTTTGTGATTTCCTATTATAGTTTGTATTAGTTTTATTTTTATTTTATTTTATTAGAATTAGTATTGACTTTTATTTTAATTAATTTTTCTTTATTTTGGGCAAATGACTATTTTGTAATAATTAATGATTAGAATTCTATCTTTTAAAGTTTAATTAGGAATTTTTATTAGCTAGGAAACCGTTTCTATATACTGCTATATGTAACATTAACTTTTTTTTTTTTTTTTGGGAAAGGTAAACAAAATTATATTAATAAAACAATATGGTAACATCAATTATTACTAAAAGAAATTAGACATGAAGCAAAAGCAAACCCAAAGAAACTAAGAAACCAATACAAAAATTATCCACCAATATGGGAAGGAGAAAGCTATCATGCCCCTAACTTAATTGTTCAGGGATGAACGGTACGAGAATATGGAAACCAAAATAAACAATAAAATCCAATTCAAATTCAATTCATAATGAGTTAAAGTTATCAAAATGTCCAAAATCATTACTCATTCACATATAAATAATATCTAATTACGTCATCGTCCATTGTCAATTACATAATCCACCTCAATATCATTTCCTTTAACCATGTCCAAGTCTAGATGGTTAGAAAAAAAATACTATAATCATGTATATAATTTCTCAAATTAATGACATCATAAATCTAAACAACAAACCCACACCTTGGGTCGCACAATTTATAATATTGATAATTAAATTCTCAGTTAAGAAAAATAGACACAATTATTATCGCTTATAGTTAAAATCGGACTTAGGCTACTCAAGCCCAAGTTGCCTACATATCCCACTTCGGGAAACAGGCCACCGTAATTTCTAAATTTATGTTTCTTATTTCATAACCAAACTTATGATCAACCAGATAAACCACATATCTCATCAATTAATATCACAGTCATATTATATTAACATCTCAATAGAAATGAATATAAATGCAATCTCATGTAATGGAATGTGATGGAATGCAATGTCAATGCATATTCTCTAATCTTCATCTACCTCCAACTTTATCCTAAGATGGGTGACGCTTATCATTGCACACGAAGTCATCAACCACACCGTTTACACTTACGGCAAACGTATATCTAAATATACATATATAAACCGAATAGGGAACTGTGTTACACCCCTTGGCCTTTCTGCTAAGGAACTGTGTTACACCTCTATTCAGGTATCTACTTAGCTCAAGCAAGGTCCAGCTGCAGTCTGGCGAAAATCTCATAATCATATCTCATAATTAACGTTCCAACTCTAAAGAACTAAACTCAAATTGTGGATATTGACTAGGGATCATCTAGTATTTTCAAAATCTCATTTTATTCTTTTTCTTGAATCATAGATCCCATCTATATATATAACCCATGCATCGGCACGTCACAATATAAATATGACACTCTCGACCAATCAATATTCTCAATATAAACCAGATGATGCCACCCCAGCTCCATGTATATGAGATGTTCAATCATGCAAATAAATATAGTCTCAATATAAAAATATATTCTCATTAGGTTTGATGATGACTTAGGATTCATTTAATATTCTAAAATCAACCATGAATGGGTTTGGGTACAAAATAAGAGGTTTGATAATCAAAACAGAGCATTATCGGGCATTCTACCCATTGGCATCTCGACGCAGCACCTAGCACTTGGCTCCCAGGTTCGTTTCCCACGAAAAACCCAACTTTAAAACAATCTCAAATCACTCATTCAAGCCCCCAAACTCAACAATCAACCATAAATAAACATTTAAACACCTAAATAACTTGTTTCTACAACATTAGATTCAAGAATAACTCAACGAAATGTAAAATCTCAACATATATATGCATATTTATACATACATTCATATATACATACATATATATATATATATATATATATCACAAATCCTCTAAAATCTCAACCAAATCAAGCATACCACATGTTAAAATCATCATAACAACGTCTAGAGCACAAATATAAGCCTTGCCTAAAGAAAAAATGAGAAGATTTAGATTTTGGTTCTTAAAACTTCAGATGCCAATATCTTTCACTTCGAGCAAAATCACGACAAACGGACATCACCACGATGTTCACCGGTGTCAAATATTTCCCCGATCCGCTAATCTTCCTTCCCAGAACTTATTTTCTCTTTCTACTCTATCTCTCTTCCTCTTCTCTCTTTCTCTCCGTTCTCTCCCCTCTGGTCTCTCTCTGGCAACCGAACCCACCAAAGGAAAAAGAAAAGAAAAAAGAAAAAAAATGAAAGAAAAAGAGAACTATGCCCTTGGCCCAGTTGTTTAACCAAATACCAATTCGAACCACACTTGACCTAGGAAAAATTAAAATAAATCAATCTAATATTAAAATAAATATTTTATTAACCCAAAATAACACATAAATAGCCAAAAATAAATACGGATACTATAAAGCTGCCACTATGCACCAAATAAGATTAGTTGAAGTGCTTAGAAACCCCAAACACTCTAATTATCTCAACCGTACAAAGTTCATGATCAAAGTGATCACGAGAGTTCATTCTTGTGAGAAGCACCATGTAACCGAGAGTTTTTCTCTGTTCAGATAAAATAAACAATAGCAACGAAGAAGAAATAACCAACTAAAGAAAGAATGGTGGAACCTTTGAAAGTAGAACTAACCCAAAGCTGAGTAGCTGATCAAGAAAAGGGAAAAGCTCCAATATCACATTTACCAAGGATAGCCTTCCAAACTCGAAAGGAGTAGGGACATCCAAAGAACAAATGGTCATGATCCTTAACACTATTCCGCACGACAAATGATGTTGCATATGATGAAGCAATCCAAAAGAGAGGAGTCTGTCCTAAGTAGTCAAGCGTTCACGTATAGCAAGCCATAGAATAAAAGAATGGCGAGGTGTATGAAATTTAAACCAAACTATATGCTTCCAAGCCACTTTAGATGAATGGAGACGAAGTACCTCCCAGGTTGCCTTAATAGTAAAAACCCTATTTCTATTCCACACTATCTTATCACCACGAGGGCAAACAAGAAATAAGATAGAAAGTGTTTCCTCTTTCAATTCAAGTAGCTCAGTAGAATTTGCAACCAGCTAATTCCAACGACCCAAAGAAATAATGGTACTAACCTTGGCGTCTTTAGGTAAACCAAAATCATATATACTCGAGCAGAAGAAGAATGATAAATAGGACCCCATGGCATCCAAGAGTCAAACCACAAGGATGTGTGAATTCTATACCAATCTGCATTGTAATAAAGGGTTGCACCTTCTCTCGTATCTTTAGGATTTTCCTCCAAGTCAAAGAGCAATTCCATGGAACCTTAGCAACCCAAAATTGCTTCTTATTGAGAAGATCCAGTTTAACCCAACACACCCACATAGAAGTGGTATGAGGATGGCAAAGCAACCAAATATACCGTGTCATAGAGGCAAGGTTCCAGTCCTTAATCTTCTTAATGCCAAGCCCTCTTCATCTTTTGGCCAAGATATCTCATCTCAAGAAACTTTAATTCCATATCGCGTTAAAGAAACACCATTCCATAGAAAAGCAGAGAGAGAACTTTCAATCGACTTAGCAACCTTGGAAGGTAAAACAAAATGATAGCTCCAATATGCCTGAATGCTGAACAGAATAGATTATATAAGTTGAAGCCTACCTGTAAAGGATAAGAAACGATTGGTCCAATTTTAACCTTTTTCAAAATTTTGTCCTTTAGAGCACGACAATTAGCAGCCTTGGGTTTAGTAGAAATGAGTGGAACCCCAAAATATCTAACTAGCAAGGTATTAACTTGAAAGCCTTGACACTTAACAATCTCAAGCTAAACCAAATGCTTAACACCTGAGAGGAATATATTAATTTTAGCAGTATTAGGTTGAAGCCCACAAAGTAAGGAGAAAGTTAGCAATGCATCTTTACCACCTTAATGAACTCTAAATCACCTCTACAAAAAATCATCAAGTCATCTGCAAAACAAAGATGAGAGAGACGAGTTTTGTTGCACTTCCAATAAAACTTGAAGGTAAGAGAATCCCAAATCTTCTTTTCCAAAATACAAGAAAACACTTCCATACAAATCACAAACAAGAATAAGGAAATAGGGTCTCCTTGACGTATACCTTTCCGACCTTCAAAATAGCCATGAAGTTCTCCATTACTAGAAATTGAATAACGCGAACTAAAGACACAAGCTTTTGCCCACCCAATAAAAGAAGAGAGAAGTCCAAGCAAGTGAAGAGAATCCCAAAGAAAGTTCCATCTTAAAGAGTCAAAAGCTTTCATCAAGTCCACTTTCAAAGCACAACGAGGAGAAGAAGAATGAAAAGATATCCACTTACCAATTCCTAAGCCATCAATATATTGTCCCAAATATATCTACCATATACAAATGCTGCATGAGCTTTATTCATAAAGTGAGAACTTGCTTCAAATGATTAGCCAAAAGCTTGGTGATGTTTTTGTAAGTTGTATTGCAACAAGAGATCGGCCGAAAGTCTCTTAACCTCGAAGCATTAGAGGACTTTGGGAATAAGGGCAACAATAATAGCATTAGACTCTTTCAAAAGAACTTTAGAGGAGAAGAATTCTTTCACAGCCAAAGTAATTTTAGGTCCTACAATATGCCAAGTTTTATGAAAGAAGAAAACATTAAAACCATCCGGCCAGGAGCTTTGTTATGATGCAAACTAAATATAGCCTCCCGAATTTCCAAATCTGAAAATTCGACCCCAAGCATTCTAATTTGTCTACCATTCAAGGAGTGGGCAACAAAGTCCCTTAGGCCATTAATACCAACATAAGAACAAGAGCAATCAGAACCAAGGCGATGCTTGTAAAAATCAACTATTGTAGATGCAACGTTGTTTTTCCCTTTAATCCATTCACCATCTTCTCACTGAATCCCCAAAATCTTATTGACATTTAGTCTCCCCTTTATAGAATTGAAGAAAAAAAGCTGAATTTTGATCACCTTCTGCTAGCCATTGAACTCAGCTTCTTTGCCTAGCATAGCTTTTAATACCACGAGATGCAAGAGAAAACCTTCGCAAACAGTCTCTTCCTTTGGCAGTAAGATCTGGGTCACTACCATTGGAAGCAATAGAAGATTGTATCAAGGCTAATTCAAGCCGCAATGGCCTTTGAACCTAACTCTTTTAAAGCTAACTTTAAGAGCTTTAATTTCTTGTAAACACGGTACATAGCATAACCATTAATACTTGTGGCCCAAATGCTTTCAACCAAGGGAAGAAATTCTTCAAAAATTCAGCCCAAAATTGAAAAATTTGAAAGGCCGTCAATAGAATGGTAAAGAAAGCCCTATATCAACAATAGTCGAAGAGTGATCAGAGCAACCATAAGAAGGAAATTTAGCCATGGCATGGTCAAAAGTAGAAAGCCATGAAGCATTAACTAAAGCTCTATCAAGCATACGTTGAATATGATCCAAGCCTCTAGAGTTATGCCAAGTATACAAAAAGCCCCCAAATTGCAAATCATCCAAGCCAACTTCAACCAAACAATCATTTAATTCATCTGTAAAACAAGGCCAATCAGCATTCCCCTCTTGCCTTTCATGACAAAACCGAATAACATTAAGATTTCCCATAATAATCCAAGGTAAATCAGCAAACAACTTCGAAAAGGATCTAAAATTATCCCACAAATGACGACAAATAGAAATATCATTGGAGCCATAAAAACAAAGGAAGCAACAAAAGAACACTCCGAATCTACAATAGAAATAGAAAGATGGACAAACTGACTTCCCATTGAAAGAACCTCAACATTCAACTTTGATGGATTTCACTAAACCCATATTCTCCCCGAGTCATCAAAATTATAATTGGCAATAAACTTCCAACCCTTAATCAACTCAACTCCGATCCGATCCTTATTAAAAGCCTTCATCTTTGTTTCTAACAAAATAATACATGCTAAACCATGAATAGAAACGAATAACGTACCTCATTTGCTTTAAGGGGTCATTCAAACCCCTAATATTCATGAAGCCAGCTTAATCATTGAAAAGATTAAGAAGAACAATCACTTAAAGCACCAAACCCCGTCATATTCCTCTTGGAATCTTTTTTCTTCTTCTATTGTTTATCAAGTTCATCTACTGAAGTCACCTTTTGGATAAGAGAAAGATTAAGAAAAGAAGAATAAGCCATTGGAGAACTTTCGGCTTTTCCCCAAGCATCCCTCGAAGGTGCATTAATAGAACTTAAAATAGGGGCTGATTGTGGGGCAATGTCCTCATCTATAGAGGTAGAGGTGGAACGAGTGTGAGAATCCACGACCTTATCCATGCCAGTAGCTTGCAATGAGTTATCTTCCACCATTACAGCGTTCAAAGTGTTGTCTTTCTCCATGACAGCAGGACTATCAATGACATTGATGTTATCTGGCTCGAGATCATGGGAAGCTAGAACAGCAAAAGAATTAGAAACATCACAAGCTGGAGAGGCCAAATTAGATTGCCTAAATGGAGTTAAAGAAAGAGATTATCAATAATAGGGGCTTTGCCATGTTGCCTAACTTGCTGCCATTCATTCTCTCTACAGGCTTGGGATGAAGAACCAGGAGGAGGGGGAGCTTTAGGAGCCCGCTCTTGAAGTGGTTGACATAAGCAAGAATGAGTGAAGTGACCAAACTCCTTATAGAAGTCACACTTCTTAGGGACCCAATTGTATTCAACTAAAATCTTTACCAAAGATCCATCTTCTAATTCAATATTAAAAGTATTAAGCAACAAATCATCAATGCCAACCTCCACACATATACGAGCATAATTGATCCTCTTAATAGATTCTGTCATCTTGCCAACATGAAGTGGCTTACCCACCATACCCGTTATAAAGCTAAGGCCCTCTTCATTCCAATATTCCAGCGGAATATTATAGAAATGTACCCATATTGGGACTTGCTTACAACTAACTTTGGAAAGATTCATGTAGGGCTTCCATTTTTGAAGAAAAATGGAACGTCCACCAACATACCAAGGTCCACCATCCATAGTGACAGCCATGGTTTCTACACAAGAAAACCAAAAGAAGTAAAACCCATTGTTATTAGCAAGGACCTCTGTTAAACCTTTAGAACCCCACAAGCAAAAGGTAATCGTTTGAATGAAAAAAAAAAAGAATAACTTGTCTGAGAAGAATCTAACCAACGTAGAATTCCACTGAGAACTTCCTTTTTGAGCAATAGAAGCAGGTAGTTTAATGGTGATCTTACCATCCGCAGAAGGCAAATGAGGCTTGATATATGAAAGCTTCATAGAAGAAGAAGAACCACTAGCAACAACCGTAACCCATGAACCTTTACCAGCGGATTTTAATAGGGGTGATGAAAAGGCAACAAACCAACGGAAAAAGCATTAGCCATCATCCCATTGGAAGCTACAGTAGGCATGTCCAAGGGTTTCGACAAACCTTGATTCTCATCCACTTTGGAAGCCAAAGGTGCAATAACCCTAGCAACTCCATCAGCTCGAGCCATGGTAGAGGCATGAGAAGCTTCTTCCGTAAGAGTCCGACCATCCAACACATCAGTAACCAGAGTCAAAGATTCTTAAAACCAATTAGCATCGTCAGCCATAACCAATCCGCAAGAGAAAACCCTAAAAACATTAGGGTTTTTAAAGACATCACGTGAATCTAAGAAAGGAACCCTAGTCACCTCCAAAATAGTAACATCCTCTTCCATTTCGCTAGAATCATCTCTAAAACCATCGTATTGAGAACCATGTAAGCTAGAATCACTATTGGAAAGACCTTTACGAACAACTATGGAGGAACTAGCCGCCAAAGGAAGAAAATCGGCCTTCAAAGCCCTAGAAGGATTTGGCCAGGAATGACGTTTAGCCTTGAAACCATGAGGAGCCATGAGATAAAAAAGAGAGCAATAAAGCAAAGAAAACAAGAAGATTACCAAGAAATCAAGAAAGAAGTAAGAAGCGAGAAAATGAAAGCAAAAAAACAGAATTCAAGAAATCCTAGAAACCAAGAAGGCTCCTAGAGTGAAAGAAAGACCCCATCATCCCACTTTCAATGTCATATTCTCCATTAGCATATATGGCAACCCAGCATTATAAGCATTTCTAGAAGCGCACTAGCATTGTTTTCTCCATAAATATAATCCTTTGTAATTAATTTTATTCACTGGAGTCATAAATTAAATTGAGATTTTTTGAAGAATTTTATGTTCTTGTCTTGTTCTTTTTAGATGTAAGGACTTTTTTCTTTTTCTTTTTCTTTTTCTTTTTTTTGGTCATACTTGAGTATAATATCCCTCTAAACATCTCACCATTGCACTAGCAAATTTATCCAAACTTGCTAATGGGTTAATGAGATGGGGGTGAGGAGTGCCATATAACGGGTTGTATCGGTTTGATCTACCTGTTAAAAGTTTTTAATTTTTTTTTTTTTAATGAGCAACTCATCTAACCAATTAAAACTAAAAATTTAAATATAAAACGAAAAAAAATGTTAAAATTGAATTATTAATAATATATACTTTTAATATAAAAAATAAAATTTAAATAATAAAAAAAGTTAATAAACAGGTCAAGGAATTAAAAAATTCAGTCTAACTTTACTGTCAACCCGAAACATGACCCATCGCGCAAACTAGTAAATGAATTCTTTTTTTTTTAATTGTCAAAACAAAAAAGAAAAAAAAAAAAAAAAAAAACGTAACTAAAATCGCAGGGTCTAACTGTCAAATTTTCTCAGGAAATTACCGTTCTTTCTTTGCGTTAACTCAGTGTAGAGCTACATTTGGAAATCGATGGCCTCTCCAAAGTTTTTACCTAAGTGTATTTGTGTGGTCCATAATAATTCCTTCTCCAACCCATGTTTATCGACAACCAACACTGGAAAGAAACTGTCATCTTCTCTGTAATAATCTCTCTCTCCCCTCTCTCTCTCTCTCTGCAGTAGATAATGGAGTCTTGTTGTTATTACACTCTCACAAACCCGTCTTCGTCTCCAGCCCCCACCATTCTCAACTTTCAGGTACGTCCCACTTCACAAATCCCCAATTCTTCTTTCATACTTCTTTTGTTTCCAGCTCTCTCATTTGTATTTGGATTTTCCTAGTTCTGTTTCATGGTTAGACGAAGGAGAAAAGAAAGAAAAATGAAATATTAGCAAATGTTTATGTTGTGTTATTTTAAGGGCTTTTGAAATTTTTTTGTTAAACTTTCTCCTTAGCTTATTATTGTTATTGTTTTTATTTTGTTTTTTCAGTTTTGAAGTTGAGTAATTTTTTTTTTTAAAGGTTTATATACATGTGTGTGCATGTATGTATTTGTGTAAATACATATCATCACATGCTAGAAAATTACTGCTTAGCTTGCTCAAATTAAATCAGTTGCAGTTTCCAACTTTGCATTGATATGTTGAATCAGGAATTTGGTGCTGAATGTAACAATTGAGGATCATTTGTGCCTATACCACGTGCATATATTCATCACGCAGTGCTTTTCCTCTTTGGTGACTGAATAAAAAGAAAAGAAAAGAAAAGATTATGCGATCCGCATTAAAATATCTTATTGCATTTGAATTTGAACTTGAATTTGTTGTTGATATTTGTTGCTTTTCAATATATTATTGAGTTCATTTAGGATTCACCATTTATTCCCCTCCAAGCTAATTTCTTGGCTACCCCACTGATTTTTTGAATGTTGTGATGCTTGCGGAAATTTCTTATGTTGATCCATTTAAGATCTTTTGTTAGTCTCTATTTATTTGTCTATAAATCAATGCTAAAAGTGATGACATTTTATTTCCAGTTTTTTGCACATTTTGCATTATACACATCCTATGACATGAGATTTAGGACCCCTTAAATTATTACATAAAAAATTTTAGCACTGTCAATACTCTGTGTTCGGCACCATCTAGTTAGTTTAATGTTTGTTTCCTTGGTAAATATCAATGATTTTAGCTTGCAATTTGATGTTGTGAATTGATATAAAAGCTGCTACGTCAAAAAGAAAAGGTAACCGAAGAAATTAAACAATATGAGAAGAGGATCTGTTTTTTTCTTTTTCTTCTTCTGTCATAGTGGAAAACTGGATTTTGTTTGAGCAATCCATGTGCTAGCACTTCAGTTTTATCTTTGCCACATGAATCCTATCCCAAATGATCTGTGGAGGTTCTTTACTAGACAAAGCTCCCAGATTTCCAGTAAGCTTTTAATTTACTCCTCATAACTTTGAATTGGGAACAAGAATATCCAATCCTAAACTGCCAACGGGAACACCTACCTAGCCTCGAAATAACTGATTAACAATAAAAGGCAAGGATCTGCAAATTTCCTTCCAATTAGTTCCCAATGTTTGTTGTAAATAATTATTTTTTTTTTTTTTTTTTAAGTTCACTCTGCCATTGAATTACTGAATACCAAGTTGTCATTCCATCCAGATGTCTCTTTGGTAGAACAGACAAACCATATGAACCTCTTATCTATGCACAATGGAAACAATAAGCGCACATGCATATTTAGTTTCTAGTTCTAAATTTTCTGAAGTAAACTAGTTCTTACTTCTTAGGATAAAAGTTGATGGAATTGTTCTTCATTTTGGACCTTTTCTAAAGCTGTTCTCATTTTATTTCTTGTGACTGAGGCCATTGATATTGCAGGGTGATTCATCATCTGTTGGTAGAAGATATTCTAAGAAAACTTTACGTCCCGGGGTGCTGTCTTCTCCACTTTCTAAACCATTTCTTCAACTTAATGACAGATTTCAGCCCCTTGTTTACCAACAATACTCATCTTGTTACCCCTTGAGAACATATAAGCAGCCCATTTTTGCAGAAGCCACAAAACAAGGGTGGGATTTTGGGAGATTTTTGAGGACATTGTATTTTTTTAACGGGCCTCCTTCTCCTGCCAAGGTTGGTCTTGGCTTCAATTCGGCCTTTTTCCGTGTCCAACATTCCTGCTTTTTTATTGGCAACCTAACCTATTTCTTTGTTTTTGAAGTTCTTTGAGTTTCTAATTGAGAAACTCTCTGGTCCATCACCTACTGAACCAGAAAAGGCAATGGACACTTCTGGGATCGTGCTAGTTGCTGGAGCCACTGGCGGTGTTGGGAGAAGAGTTGTTAACATCCTACGCAAGAAAGGATTGCCTGTCCGAGTATTGGTACTTTCCTCATGCCTAATCGATGGATCCCTCATATCTCACAGGCTTGTTATGCACTACTAAAAAATTAAGATAATAGATTGAAGAGAAAAAACTTTCATCTAATGTTCCTGGATTTTGTAATCTATGGATCATTTCTCACTATTGAGAGAAAATAAGTAACATAAGTAATAAAGTTGTCTCTTGATTTAACATCTTTAGGTGAGAGAGTGGCTAATAGTTGAGCAAATAAAAGTCCTGAGTTTAAATCTCGCCCTATTCCCCAAAAATAAATAAATAAATAATAGTAAGTTTGGCCACACGTGAGGTGTTGTGTTGAGAGAAAATAAGTCTAATATAACTAATAAAGTTGCCTCCCTCTCTAACAACTTAACCTTTTAGGTGAGATGGTTAACAATATATTACTCATATTGCCTCCTTATTTTCCTTTATTCTTATATCATACCTCTTGCAGGTCAGAAATGAAGATAAGGCAAGAAGCATGCTGGGTCCAGACATTGACCTGGTGAGTTAATTACTTCTACTTTTAAGAAGTTTATGGTTAAGTGACTGCAGTTTTTGCCTAGCCCAAAATTTTTGCTTTAATTTATTTTAGCTGACTTCTTTATTTTATCATTTTTTTTTTCATGTTGATGGAGTTGAAAATTTTAACTATCTGTTAGCATATAGTTTATTGTCATAAGAGAACATCAGACTGATCTGATGAATTATATACTTCATATATTAACATGGAGTGTATCAAGAAAAGCAAAATTGGGAAGATATAACATTTAAGCTATGTCCTTTTGACTTTTCTAGAGCTGAGCCAGGTATCTCTTTGACTATGGGAGGCACCTGGATGACCTAGTTGCTTAGAGAAAGGGTTACAAACGGGATAAGACGGGCATGTACAAAACTAGGCAAAGAGACTTGCGGTATGAACAATCATAAGACTTTTAGGATTTTAATCCAGAATGGCAACAGATATGTTTTTCAAGCTGTGAAGAATGGAAATAAAGTTGTAAATTTCAACGAATAATTTTGCATTGTTTGACCTGTATTATATTTTTAGAGGAGCTATTATGATGATGTTACTGGATTTTGGAGACTAAATATAACGGGAATGTGTATCATGGTGCTACTTTGAAAGGGAAAAAGTTGGATCCTAATATATTATTGGTTTCATAATTGGAGCTTTAATGAGCGATACTTTGCAAAAGGTCGGTTTTCTAAATGTAGGTAAATGGAGCTTCAAAAAAAAAAAAAAAAAATGTAAGTATATGTGCCCATGCATCCACATTACCACCAGTTTGGGACTTGTTAGGTGGCACTGCATGCTACTGCAATCAGTGGGAAAGGACTCCAAATATTGTTCCCTATCGGACCCTTTGTCAAAAAGGACCTCCTCCCCCCCGAAACTTCTATCGAGTGTGCCTTGTGTATTGTGTAAGTCTTTTCTCATTCTCTGTTATCTCCCAAGGCCTTCATCTCTGCTATGCTGACTTCAGTTATTTTCAATAAAGATCCCTCCTCCTTTAAGTCGTGTGTCTCTTTTTTCATTTCAAGAGCTGATAACTCAGAAACATATGACGGAAGTTTCTTGTGAGCCCAGCTTTCAGTATGTGTGCTTTCTAAAACTATCAGGTAAAAATTGAATGCATTAATGTTGTTGTTTCCTTAGCAATTCCTTATCAGACAGCTCCCCGTGATGTTTTCAATATTTGTCCGTGATGCTGAGCTGAACTTGTCTGAAAGTTCAAGTTACTTGACTGGAGCTACTTTTGTATTAATGTTCACCGGGCACTGCTTCTTTTGTGTTTTTGACTACTACGAGTCAAAGAAACTTTTTATGCATTTAATGTCGGGCATCTAATGACTCTACAACTCTGAATGTAGTTCTAAGATCATGATAGTAAGTCTCTGTATATTTGCTGGATTTCCAAATTTTCTGCATGTTGCCACTACTGGTTATATGGAAAGATTGTTATAGCAGTTGTTAAATTTTATCAAGTTTATTTCTTAAAGTTATAATCAGAATTGAGATGTTTTGAGTACTGATTTCATATATGTACTCTTAGTTGGCACATTTTCAACACCAATTTATAAATGTCTGATCATATTTATTTTGTCATTTCTATTTCTTTTTGTGTTCTAATTTTCAAAAAATTTCAGGTTGTTGGAGATATAACTAAGGAAAGCAGCCTGGCTCCTGAGTACTTCAAAGGAGTGAAGAAAGTTATTAATTCTGTTTCAGTTATTGTTGGCCCAAAGGAAGGAGACACTCCTGACAGGGCTAAATACAGCCAGGTAAGCTTCTTCATTTTTAAACGATGAACTCTATTAAGTTGAATTTTTAGTAACCTGACCTTACTATATGGAATTTGTTTTGTGGTTTTGTACTTAGGTTAAAGTAACTCATGTCCTTTTTTATTGGTTTTCTCTTCCTATTCTATGCACTGAACATTAGAATCTGGTGTTGTACAGGGGATCAAGTTCTTTGAACCGGAGGTGCTGAATCCATTACCTATTTAATACCTCCAGTTCAGATTTGTTCTTAAATAGCAAGCTTATTTTTTTTAAATCTATTTACTTTCCCTTTTATTTGTATGTTATATAGGCATGTGTTTCTTGATAAAAATATTTTTTTTATTGTTTCCTTTCTTGCCATTGACAATTGCAGATAAAAGGAGATTCACCTGAGAACGTAGAATTCATTGGGATGAAAAACTTGATTAATGCTGTAAAGGAATGTGTTGGACTTCGAAGTGGGAAAGTAATATATGGATGTGAAGGTACACTTCTACAACGGAAAATCTTTAATTGGCCGGGTCACCCCCCGAATTCTGCAACTTGGGGACACAAACTAAACACATGTATACAAACATAACAACCACAAACACTCTATCTCAATCAAAGCCATATAATAACTGGAGCAAAAGTAAAATATAACCAAAACAAGATCTAAATAAGCCTTAGCCAGCAGCTGGGCAAAGTGATCCAAACTATAGTATACTAGGTTCAACCCGACCCGATACAACCCAATCAAATAAACTATAAACAAAATATATACAATCCGCCTCTCCAACGAGGACCAAAAGAATAACATATAAAGTAAATGTTACGGTCTCACACCCGAAGCACCAAAAGAATTTGACTGTTGTAAACAAAAGAAAAGACACAAGAACTAGGATACCAAAGTCTCCTGGTTAGTAGGTCCAGCAGGTTGCCTCTAAAACTTGTAACAAGATCTATAGGGCTGTGAGCATGATATCCACGTGTCACACTATGCAACAAACAACATGCAATCATGTCCTATCATGCCACTATCCTCAACCTCCATCTCACAGTATAATACAACAATGTATAAACAATGTCACAACACTAACATCATTAGTAAACTTTTCATCATATCTTAAACCAGTATCATTATCATTAGTAATATCGTCATCATCATATTCATTAACCACATTATACATATATCTTAATAACATACGCATACCCAAAGCACCGTCATTCTAACCCATCTTCATAACGCATCCACGCATGAATGTACGCGTACAAACATACATGGGCAGGTACTCTGTGTTATTAGCCTGTGGCCATGGTGCCCAATCACTAACATACCATTCCTCGGTGTCTGCGTCCATGTTAGAGTAATGGACGTATACCATCGTAGGCATATCTGCATCTTTGGTCTCAGCAAAGGAAATAACTATCCCCTTGGGCATCTACATCGCTTTGTAGGTTACTAGCCTACAAAAAATGAAAACTAACCCCTGCGCATATCTAAGAATTTTCAACCCATAAGTACGTATATCCTCTATTTTCTAGTATCTTTTGACCCAAAGTCAAAACTCAACCCGACAACTGCGAGATATCTTAATCGCAGCTCAACACAACTCGACCGCTCATAATAAACATCATTCAACAAATCAATCCGGAACCCAAGTTCCACATGCTACACACAAACTAATGCCTCGCATCCCAACATCATATCATCAAATTGGATTCATCATAGCCATCTCCACTTTTCACATAATTTCGGTTAATTAGCATAAATGAGTACCAATTTCCTTTATTACGTTATACCATAATAATCATGCATTAAGAATAGAAGAAAGCAAGGTACCAAAGTGAGTCTAGGTCTTGCGCACACGGGATTGGGTCCTATGCGTATGCCTTGACCCCCAAAGAGTTGTGCACACACGGGATGAAATCCTGTGTGCACACCACCCAACTATACCTCGTGTGCACACGGAAGTAATTCTCATGCGTACGCCCAACCCACCCTAGCTACCGTGTGCACAACTGACTCACAATCAGACAACTCAGAAAATAATAAGTTCCAACTCCGATGTCAACTCCTAACCCTTAACCTCAAAATGCTTCACAACAAATCAAAATACATTCATCAAAATGGTCTCAAAATGTGCTAAGAACAATCTCTTATATCATCCATTAAACAATATGCAATCAAAATCATAAATTGAATCTAAAACCCAACATATATATGATATGCATATATACACATATATACACACACATATATATATCATCATCTTCTCAGCCTCTCAAAATTCATCACATTCAACTATTTTTCGTGCTTCAACATTACTTATAAAACATCCAGCATAACCAAAGCAACAACTCTACCTCAAAACAGGAAGAAAGAGAAACCAAGTACTGGAGCTGGACTGAGCTCGACTAGGAATTGAGCACCACTACTACTACCTCTTCTTAGCACTAGAACCCCCAAGGGTCACCACCAAGCCACTCATCATAGCCCCTCACACACTCAATTGAGCAGGAAACACAGCCCAACTCATGGACTCTCACTCAACTCCCTCTCCCTCAAACTGCACTCTCTCTCGTACTCTTTGAACTCACAGAACCAACCCCCCTCAACACACACAAACCCAAAGCCAAGGGAAAAAGACTGAGGTAGAAGGAAGAGGGGGAAAAGGAAGTTGTTGGAGAGAATAATATCACATGTAAGGATTTCATAGGACTGCCCATGAAAAGTAGGTAAGATGGTTGGTGAGACAAGACAGAAGTTTGACACTGGCGTCATGCACACGAGAAGAGAGGCTTTGTGTGCAAGAGGATCAACCCAAACATGTTGTGCAGTGTGCACACTCGAGGATACCCCTTGTGCGCACACCAGACTCCTGTATAGGTCGCGCACATGAGAAGAGAGGCTTTTTGTGCAAGAGGATCAACCCAAACACGTGGTGCACACTCTAGGATACCCCTTGTGCACACACCAGACTCCCGCATAGGTCATGCACAAGAGACAACCCAATCTGTCCGCATGCCAACCTCCACCTTAGAAAACTTATAAGCGTTGAGCCAAAACTCAAACATGGTTAAAATCTAGCCCAACTTCTAACCAAAAGATTTGATTAAATCTACTCTCACAAAACAGCACAAACTTTGAAAAAAAAAATGCTTAAATAAGAAAATATAAAATGCTGACTCATTACAAGCCTCCATATTACCACGTCGCATTGCCATCTTTTATGAAATACCTTAGTTGGGGCTAGTGAAGCATGCAAGTTGATGGAAAGCGCTTTGGAAAATTCACGACAATGCACAATATTTGACATGAAACTGAAGTGGAAATCCCTCCCCCCACCCCCTTAAAAAAAAAAAAAAAAAAAGAAAAAGAAAAAAGAAACAAACAAAAAATTCTTCATAAAGGATCAATTGAAACTTTCTAATTATGTCTACCAAGTGAACATATTTCCCTGGAGAACTGGTAAAAATATTTCTGGTGCAGGGAAAAAAAAAGGAAAGAAAAAGAAAGGTTGTGATAATTATCAAAAAAAGGCTTATGCAAGTAGTTGCAAGTTGTGCAATATGCTGATAACTTATCTGGAAATGGGTGTACAGTAGTTGAGTTTTATTTAACTGAGAGTCTTTAACACAGCCCAATAATTGGAAAATGCATTTGCTCATTATGTTTGCTTTTCTTGGCCTAGATAACTTGTGAATGTTAATAAGCTGTGTATCCTAGTATCCGGACATACACACAAACTAATTGGACAAACTTGGCCAACGTACAATTTGCTGCTGTTCAAAATTCCATAATTACAATCTCATTTATTATTTATTTTTATTTTTTTTTGGGGGGGGGGGGCGGTGGGGGGTTCTGTGTACTGCTGTGGCTGCCTCGGGAGGAGGACAGACTCAGGCTGTGATACATTTCATTCTTTTATTTTTGGGGCTCATGAATTTTTGTCTACTTGCACCTTTTTTTTCTAATTAGATTTCTCTTCAATTTTATAGTTCCACTTCTCTTTCAACTTTTCATGCAGGAAATTCATTCAGAGATCTCGCTTGGGGTGCTTTAGATGATGTTGTGATGGGAGGAGTTAGTGAAAGTATGTTTCAGGTTGATACAACAGGTGGTGATAATGGTGGACCAACTGGGCTTTTCAAAGGTTTGTTTTGTGAACTCTTCAGACCTACTTGTGTCAGGTTTTACCATTCTGGAAGAATAGCATAACAAATGTTTCCAGTAACAATACAGTCTCTGGTCTTAATATTTTGGATACTATGTTGATAAAGTTGTAAAATGTCTCCTTCAGGTGTTGTTTCCACTGCAAACAATGGTGGTTTTACTAGCACAAGAACAAAGGTAAATTGTGATTTTCCTTTATCTCAACATCTCTATTGCTCTATGTTTGCCATTCCTCATCAATGTATAATTTAAAATATGAGTTGTGATTAGTGGCTTGCTTCATTATCTAACAACGCTTAGTTACTTCTGTACTGACCACTCCTGCTGCTTATTTTATGACTAAGTTCAATCACTTTCCTTGTCAACATGGATTTAAAATACAGAAACAGCCTATTTCCGTGTAAGGGTAAAGCTGCATACGGCTGACCCTTGCCAACCTCATTGAGTTGCATTTTTCCTGCAAATTCTAGTCTCATTTATAGCCCTATAAGATATTAGTAAAAACCTAGAAAGGATAATTCAAACTTTCCATTTTATTTTATTTTATTTAATGAATCCTATAGTTTGAGATCTTGCTCTTTTAAATTTTTTCACTCTGGTTTCTCATTTTCTCCATTTATGAAGGTGGATGTGTTTTTAAACCCGTAGAGAATGTGAGTAATTTCACCTCCGGTAGAATGTTTAATGCATTGGAGTTTGTTCTGGTGATGCTGAAATTAATTCATCTAAAGAAGGCAGTTTTAAGGATGGTTTGGCAATGTGAATGGAGTGCTGACACTGCACTATAAGAGCAAGGGGGAAGTGATTTGATTAAAATTATTGGCTGATGGGGGTGTTTGGAGTTGTTTAAATTTGTAAAAGTTACAGTCTCATAATTTGTGTAGTGAGTAAAAAATTTTCTCGTAATTTGTGTGGTGAGTAAAAAATTTGAATTTTAAAAAGATTTGTAGAGATTTGAAAAAAAAAAAAGTGCTCCAAACGGAGCCAATATTAGAAGCGATGGCAATTTAACCCATGAACCTGATTACCCGCTTCACTCGACCTTAATAGGGGTTTGGAATAAATAATTAAACCTGGTATGGAAATGGTTAGGGTTTCGGTCACCCCCAACCAAAACTTGCCCTGATTATACTTTATTTTAAATATCATTTTTATATTATAATAATACACAAATAATACTTATCAACAAAAATAATATACAAATACTATATTTTTCTATTATGTTTATATTTGAATTATTTTGATATTTTATGTGTGTAATTATGAATTTTTTTTGTTTCTTACTATTAATATATATATATATTTTAGTACCTTTGAGGTCTTAGTGTGTTAAACCCTCTTAATCTGATTAGTTAAGTGGGGTTGGGTATGGAATGAAGAAGTTCAAACCGTCACGGATATATGGGCGAGTATGAGAAGTGTTTTTCTTATTAGGGTCGGGTATAGTTTATCAAATTCTGCTCCATTTCCAAGCGAGGAAAATTTATTACACTATACACTATAGTTGCAAATGTAATCTTTAAATAACCAAGTTTTGAAAGGATATGGCTTTGTAACACCCAATTTTCCACCAGCATGTGCAGAGTTCTGTAATAAAAATTTGCACGGGGTAGGGTCTTTCATATATAAATGTGCAATCAATGATATGGATAATTCCACCATGCACTTTTCTGACCTATGTTAATTGTTGTTTTTGAATCTGAGCTATTACTTATGGTACATGTGCTGATCAATGTACATGATAGTGTGGGCTCAAATATTAGTGTTCAAGGGAGTTGACGACGAGCCATTTGGGGGAATTATGATTGATTTTGTTCATGGCTAGGAATGGGGGAGGAGTTTGAATCAAACCCATTCCATGTTGTTTGTGAAATCACAAATCAGAAGTTCGTAGAGATTTCGGGCATGTATGAGAACATTGAACCAAATTGATAATTGTGGGCTAACTCCCTAACCCCAATTAGCTAATGTTTATTGAGTTGAATATAAAAATTTTGAATGGGTGTCTTAGTTATATAAGTGGGAACAATAAATCCAATTTGTTAAGAAGAATAACATTGAAAGGGCTTGAACCCCAAAATAGTGTTGTCTATGTTGTATTTATACTATTAGAGAAGAGACTGTGTAGACAAATATAAACCTACACTATTTATATATTTACACTGTTACACTAACACTCTCTCTCAAGTTGGAGAATATATACTCGAAGCGTGGTATAAATAAATCTCACTTTAGACCCTAGAGCTTTCGCAAACAAATCAGCTGGCTGATCTTCATACTTTACACATACTGTTTTAATGATATTCTAGGGAATCTTTTCTCTTACAATGTAATTTAACTTCAATATAGTTGATTCTCTTATAAAATACTAAATTAGAGTCATTTGATTATCGTAAGACATCTCCACAGGTTGCCAACAATGAACGCCTAATGCTTTCAACATATGTTGTATCAAAATCAACTCACAGGATGTGTGCACCATTGCTATATATATTCTGACTTTGAACTCAATCATGCTACTGGTATTTTCTTCTTATTTTTCCAAGCCACTAGATTACCACCAAAAAAAATACCATATCCAAAACTAGTGGATCTTCTGTTTGATGGTGATCCGGCCCCATCTGCATCAATATATCTTTAGACCAACTTGTGACTATTCTCATGTTATAATAAACCATAGCTAGGTACTGCTTTTAGATCCATAACCATTGTTCTTTTACGTTGAAGAGAGAAAATTCACTCTTTTGTTTTTCAGAATTTCTCAGTACCTGAAAATCTTTCTGCTTATGATGGTCTGGAATTGAGGATTAAAGGTGATGGCCGTCGTTATAAATTTATTGTACGCACTAGCCGTGATTGGGATACTGTTGGTTATACATCAAGCTTTGACACTGTTGAAGGCCAGTGGCAGTCAGTAAGTAGCATCACAAGTACATAATCATTGAATTATATGTAGTATTCTCTATATTCTTATTCTTCTGAACTGTTACTTCCAGGTACGATTGCCTTTTACTTCTTTTAGACCCATATTTCGAGCACGAACCGTATCAGACGCTCCACCGTTTGACCCAAGCAACATTATATCATTGCAGGCATGCTTCTAGAAATTAGTATTTTCCCTATTCTTCTGAGTTTCTGCATTGCCTTTTCTTTGATCATGGATGCAAAATTTTTCCAGCTCATGTTTAGCAAGTTTGAATATGATGGGAAGCTGAATCCAACATTCAAGGAAGGTGCATTTCAGCTTCCGATATCAAGCATTCAAGCATATATTAACAATCCTGTTACTCCGAGGTCCAATTTGTCTTTTCACCTCTTTCAAATGGCTGGTTTTGGTCTTTATTGTGCTTCTAAATAATTAATCGCATATTTTGTGGCTGCATCTTTAGGTTTGTTCATGTGAGCTCTGCAGGTGTAACCCGACCTGATAGACCTGGACTTGATTTAAGTAAACAGCCTCCAGCTGTCCGCTTGAACAAGGAACTGGACTTTATTCTCACTTTCAAGTTAAAGGTTTGTACTACCTCTGTGCAAGCTTTGAGTCTATCAATAGAATGTGGTTTTGACAGCTGGGAGTGCCAATTTGTTTCTTGTGAAAATTGAGCACCATTTGGAACCCTCTAATCTCCCCGGCATTCTAAAAGATAACAGTAAATGGTTTAAGCGCAGAAGGTGGTGCACCAGTAGAGAGAGAAATGAGAGACCCGATGAGGGACAGTGTGGAAAGTGAATGAGTGACATAATTTTCTGAAATGAAAATTTAGCGGAATGGAGTTCGAGGGCTGGAGGTTGGGAGCCAAATGAATTAAGTCAAGCTGGCCTCGACTTGTTAGTTCATATAGTCTGTTTAGGCTTAGTATGGGGTCAACATGAGCCCAAAAAATTGAGCTTGGGCTTTGCTCATTATGAATTTTGATAAATCCGGGCTCAGCTCAAGCTTGCTTCCTCTTAGTGTGAGCCAAGCTGAGCTCATATAAACCTGGGTTGTTTAACTTTTTTGTATTTTTATTTTTTGCTAAAAACAAAGTTTATATCATATGAAAAGAAAAAACCTATCGAGTAAAATATTTTACGCTCCAAAATGGTTCATGACTCTACAAAAGACTATTACTAATATAGAAATAGATTGTTCTGATAGGTTACATATGATTAGCAAAGAGTAATTATTTTTTTGGAAAGTAGATCCCCAAAAAGTAATTACTAATTTAGCTAAAAGTTAAATAATGCGATTTTGGAATATAAAAACACACTATATCTTCATAGTCATACAAAATAAATGTTTTTTTTTTTTTTTTTTTTTGGCTTAGGTCTTGACTTGAGCCCTTAATGAGCCTAATTGTTTTGTTTAGGACAGCTCATATATTAAATAAATGAGTCAAGCCGAATCCTTAATGAGTTAGGCCTGAGTCTGTTCTTGAACAACACAATTCATTTCCAAACCTAACAAGAGGAAGAAAGTAGAGAAAATGAGTAGCGTAATTTTTTTAAATGAAGATTTGGTGCAATGGTGATGTAGAACGGTTAATGCTAAATTATTTGGAAGGCCTAGGCCACATGAGGGATTCCAAGAAGAAGAGCTAGTTTAATTATCCTTATTTTAGTAGTTGTTTTCATTAATAATTGGAGACTTATTTGTCTTCTTTTCAACATTTAGGATCTAGAGTGCAGTTTCTTTTTGTTTAAGTGCATTTTCGTAATTTGTGTAATTAGCCTATAAAAGGCAGAATTTTAGCCTTTAGGGTGCTTTTTTTTGGATCATCTTTGAAAGTTTTGAAGTATTATTCAGAAAACCCTAGTTTCTCTTTGACTCTTTTTCTAGTTTCTCTTTGACTCTTTGTATGCTTTTAAGCGATACATGTGAGAATTAAGTAAGTTGAATCTACGTTGATAGATTCAATTGTTCGTGAAGACTTCCGTTCTATGTCAAATGGAGTTTTGAGGGACTGGATGAAGAGTGTGGAGGGGTAATGGAAGATTGAAAACACTCTCTCTCTTAATTCTTGTTATATATTTTCTCTTTCTAGCTAACCTTGCTTTAGTACAAGGGATGAGTTGCTTTTTATAGCGAAGCCAAAGTAAGATACATCATACACCATCTGTATGCTATAATATGAACGGATGGTTAAATAAATATTCTGTCAGAAGACATCATCACAGTGTTGGATCTTCATCTTCTCTGTTTTTGCTGCTCCTACTTTGAGGCTTCTGCTATGCCTACCTTGACTTCAACTGACATGCTACTCATATATAAATGTTTTTCATGGTATTCGGTTGCTGTAGCATATATTCTGGCTAAATATTTTTTCCATTATTGTCAATGTGATTCTAACCTAACGACCTTCCCCCCCCCCAAAAAAAAAAATAAATGAATAAGCATAGAAAAAAAGGTAAATAATTAAATGGCTGGCCCTTTTGTTGAATAAATTCTCTTATTCTTCTCTTGGCATTCTCATTTTTGCTAGCAAGAGATGATGTTGATGTGAATTAAGGGTTGACAACTTTAGATCACCATGGCTCTATTCAAAGGGAATGCCTTGGAGCGACTATAAAGTTGTTCCATTGCGACAAGAGATCCGAACTCTAAAAACAGTATCTCTACTTGTAAAAGGAATACTGTATATATTTGACGCTCTCCAAACCGTATAATACGGGCTATGAAGCACGGATACTTCAAATTAGGCGCCGCACTCGTATTGGATATTCCGGGAATACGGATATGCCTAGGATACGGCTGGATACGTATTAGATATACCACGTGACGTATCCTAATTTTTTATTTTAAATTTTGTATAGGATACGGCTGGAATACGGGAATGATACTTTTAAGATATAGCGGGGGGTCCAAATGTAATATTTTAAACCTTTTTTGGGGGTAAATTGATATGATAAAATTTTAGAAGGGGCCAAATTGTAATTAACTAAAATATATTGATAAGATTGAAGTTGGATCTAATTAAAATTTAGGAAATGAGCAAACTATTTTTATTTTGGGATGTGTGAAATTGTATTTGATACTTTTTGTTATATTTGTGTTTTGTCTATGAATGATGATGGTAGTTTTGAGTATGAATGATGTTAATTTATGAATTGAATGGTACTTGTCAAGCTATATAATTGTTATTTATATAATGTTTAGTAGTATGTAGATGCTATCTTCAAAAATATTTTAAATAAAATATATATTTTATTTTATTTTTTTGCTGTATTTTCGCCGTACCCGTATCCTTATTTTTTTAAAATTACCATATCTCGTTTCCGTACCCGTACCCACTCCCGTATCTGTATCCGTGCTTCATAGAATATGAGAGTCTTATGCACTTGGTTGCCCTTATTCTACCATGGCCCTATTCAAATAAGCTTGAGTAAGCTCCTTGTACCCGGCATGCAGTTTTTTTTTTTTTTTTTTTTGGAAGTTACATTTTTTGCCCTTGTCATCAGCCACTATCTTTTCTCATTCCAAATGACATCTATTGCCCTTGTGTCCTTGTAATATCTTCTACCAGCACCATATCAGTCATTACATATAGATAGCTGTATTGGAAGTCACATTCTTGATAATTCATTGTTTGTTTCCATTTTTGTATACTTGTATATTATGGAACAGGGTGAAGATTTGATACGGGAAAGTGGAATGCCATATACAATTGTTAGGCCCTGTGCATTAACTGAGGAGCCAGCTGGAGCTGATCTCATTTTTGATCAGGGGGACAATATAACGGTAGTTACCATGAAATTGAACTTTTTCTTTTTCACCAGAAACTTGGAATATGGTGCTCCATATTTTGCTTAAATTAACTAATAAACATCAATATATCCAAAAAAAAAGAATTGACTTAGTTTGTAGTTAAATACATTCATTTTATCACAAGAAAATTGTTATATTTCATACGAGCAGGGAAAAGTATCCAGAGAAGAGATTGCTCGAATATGTGTTGCTGCTTTAGAAAGCCCGTATGCTTGTGACAAGACATTTGAGGTTGTATTCTCTATACACCTTTCTCACAATTTTCTTGATTTCCTTTTTCTTTCCGGATCTATTTGATAAGTTTGCACGGTTATTCCAAGGTTGACACAACAAAGCACGATCATCTTCGTCTGATTCCTTCATCTGATTCCTCTATTTTCTAGTTGTCATTTAAATTAGGCATACAGAATTTTAATTTCAGCAAAATAAGTTCGAAACCTTTTAAGGCACACAATTTATTTTTACAAGATTTGGAAGATTGTATTCATCCTGTTTTGACAAAATTATATGGAGCTCTTCAGTGAAAGGGAATGAAAACAAAATACACATTTGATTGGCTTGGGAGTGCAATATCTTTCTATTCTTCATGACTGACTTATATTGCTTGCTCTTTAAGGTTGCATTTGTATTTATGGGTTTCAAAATGAAGGGATTTGACACCAATGAAAGAGTGGACATGATGGATTCAAGTGATTTTCAGCTTGAAATTGAATGAGTGGGATGATGTAGAATGATAGATTTAAGTGGATTTAAAATCATGTATAATAGTTATTTGAAATCCCTAGCATTAATGGTCAAGTAGTACAAAAATCATAATTCTCAATTTACCCACAATAATCACATTCCTTATAGTTTGTAAACTAGTCTTCAATCTATTCATTTGAAAACCACATTTTTATCCATACGGAGCCTACGTTATATGATGCTTTCTCTGGTTTTTAAATCCCAGTGATATTGGAATGAATCCTGTTGTTTCTGTTTCAAATGATGCACCATGGTACTCAAATGGCTTGGAGAAAGCACCAAGTCTCCTGTTTGATTTGGCTTCAGTGGCAGAATTTTTGTTACTTCTCTACTTTCAGTCTCTAGCTCGAAGCTAAAATAAGCTTTTAGCTTTGTAAAATAAATGCCTTGAAGTGGGTTTTCAACAATAATCAAATTGTTCTTTACCTTTCTATTTTTGCAGGTTAAGAGTGTTGTCCCATTTAGTGAGCCATACACAGTGGACCCAACAAACCCTCCACCTGAGAAAGATTATGATATTTACTTCAAAACATTGAAAGATGGCATCACCGGGAAAGAAATATTAGACCGAAGTCCTACCCCAGTCTAATACTGTTGCGTCAGAGATCCCCTTTCAACATCATACTTTGTAAGTATAATAGTGTTTGTAAGTATAATAGCGGGTATTTATGTATTTTATAACTCATAGTAGTTACTCTGAGATTTGACTTGAGAAAAAAATAATAAATTGGAAAGTTGATTTGCTATTTATACTTGAAAGTCCCATCCCAATATAACATCATCACACAAGACTCTTTTCAACATTATACTTTGTTGGTGGTTGTTCTTGTATTTTTGCAACTGTCAGGTTTGAGTTGAGAAAAAATAATAAATTAGAAATTTCAACTGCTATTTATACGAGAAAAACTTGATAACATGTTCAACATAGCACTTATCTGAAGTTTACATTAGGAATTCTTAGCTATCATGATCTGAAAATGACAGACTCATGAATCTCTGATTGTTCGATTAATTATGCCGATTATGGAACTAGGAAAACTGCCGACCCCAACTAGTGGGAAAAAGCTTGGTTTGGTTTGGTTGGTATGGAACTAGGAAAGTTGTAGACTTTTCTATTTCCATTCATTCTGAACTTTTCCTGCTTCCTTTTTCTGGAAACCAACAGAAGAAAAAAAAAATATATATATATATATATAGTAGAGGCATGCTCAAGGAACGGGAAAAAAAAAAAGAAATGAGGTTTATGTATAAATAATTGTTTTGCAGATGTCCTTAATAGGAATGAATCCAAAATTAGCTCTTTTATTTAAGTGTATTGGTGGTCTTCCTTTGATTGCCATGAAATTACAGTGTATACTTCCATTTGTAAATAAGCATGCCTTTCAAGTTGTATTCTGTCATGACCTGCCAAACTATGATTTCTAAGAATTGCTTCAAAGAATCATTTTTTTCTGTTTCCCGTTGTGTTTATATATATATATTCCTTCTTGCTAGTGAATGGACCCCTCACCCGGAGATATGCCATCCATGAATGAATAAATTACACTCGAGTAAGAATACTAAATTGGTGCATGAGGTATCATTTGTTGAGCTGAAGTCAAACAATAAAACGAAATAAAGCAGAAAAATAGTAAAGAGAGCACACAATTTTATGTAGTTCAGTAAGATCGCCTACGTCCACAGTAGAGATGAATAGTTTAGTCTCTATTAATTTCAGGCTCTAACTGCTAATCACTTTTATATATGTGAGTTACAAAGAAAACCCTAAATAGGTTGACCTTTCGGCTGCATTAACTAATATGGGTTACAAAGAAAACCCTAAACAGCTTGACCCTTTCACTATATTAAGAAACACTCGTCAAAAAATTTCCAATCGGGCCATGCAACTTTTGTCGGGTCAGAAACATGGGCTGGAGCCAAATATTGAATACTAGCCATTACAAACGTCATTACCTTGGTTTTGCATCAGAAGTCTTAACCAAGTACATGATTATAAGTTATAATATTATCACCGTCTTTCGCTCAACTTTTAGAATTTATCCATGAAGACTATAAAGGTAGTTTCTAAGTAATAGTGGTTTTTAATTTTTATTGGGGAACTGGGGCGCCGTGCGCGAGCACGAGGACAGACTCCTGAACTAGGCAGTCGCTTTTTATTCCATGATGGTATAAATTGCATATAATGAGAGAGCAGAGTCTATATTGAGTTACTACCGTTAAAAGAGGGTGGGGAGGTAAAAAAAATAGAGGCAAGGGGTTGCTACTATGAATAGATGGTGTGAAGGTAAAAAGTAGCGGTAAATCACGAGGGTGCATTGTTTTGTATTTAGCTTCTTGTAAGGTCTTTCTGCAGACAGGTTGTTTAATGCCATCTGTGTGTACTTACTGGAATCATACATGAAAAAGGGGAAAAAAAATAAATGATAGATTGCATGATGCATGGCTCATTTGCTGGGAACTGTTTGGATAACATGATCTTAACGTTAAAGTGCATAAAAAATGTAAGAAAAACACTATTTGTGATATATATTTTTTCCTTTTAAGAGTCACTATTTGTAATATGAAGTTTGTCTTTTCCCCACCTGTCTAGCTTGCAGCACTGGTCATTGAGCCTGACAGTTTTCAAAGGTGAATTTGTCAGAGGGGCTGTGCACATGGAGAACTACTGGGGGTCGGGTGCCGTTAGATTTTTAATCTAAGGGGTATTTTGAGTTTTGAAAAGTTTAAAAAAAATTAAAAGTGAGTACTAAAGTGATATAAAAATAACATGTGTGATGAATTTGATTAAAAAATTTTTTAAATTTTTTAAACAAATTTGGAATTCCAAACAAAACTTTAATGGCCCGAACATGTTCATTTTGTTTAGGAGTATGTTGAATTTTAGTCCGATGGTTCCAATTCTGAATTGACATCGCCAGCCCCCAGATCCAAATTTTTTTCTTTGGTAAGGGCAGCTACCAAACAACACGCGAAGCACCATGTTGTCGTTTCTGGCAGTGAAGAAAAAGGGGGTATTTGAAAACATGGCCATTTTACGCCTGGAGAATCTCAAGGTACAATTGAGTTGAAAAAGTTTACATGAAAGTAGCAGAGCTGCAATAACTATTGTCAGAAGAGAGTGATCCGGAGTACCCCCAGATGCCAGCCAAACAGGCCCTCTGCATGCTGCAGATAAGTTAAGTCCTTATTCCCTTCAGCTAGTGGATACACGCAAGCAATACGACGGATGCCGGGGGTGTCGCTACTAGACTATCGTAACTTTGATCTGTACGAGTATTACCAGGCCATTTGACAAAGTTTAATTTTTACTGGGGAGTGGTTTAGAAACACAATTTTTAGTTAAAAAAAATTAAATTTTTATTTCTTGAATATTCGGTAAATTACTAAATTTTGTTACTTTTCTGTTAGTTATAATAATTTTTCAACTAAAAAATTACTAAAAATTATTAAAAAAATTATAAAAAGTTGCTAAATTTGTCAAAAGTTACTAAAAATTTTATCAAATACCTAAAAGTTACAAAAAAAAATTGTTACTTATTTCACCAAATGTACCAAAAATTCTTACTTAACAACTTTTAGCAAAAATTGCTAAAATTTGAACTTCTAAACGTCACTTAACTGTTCATTATTTTTAATTTTTAAAATATTTTCCACCACAATTATTTAAAAAAAATTAATTTTTTCTGACTTTCTCTAATATTTTATAATTTTTTTGTTGTTTTAAATTTTTATCAAATGTATAATTTTTATTAAAAATAATATGTGATGATATTAAAATAAAAATTGTAAAACAAATTATTTTATGTTTTTTTTCACCAAACGCATAAGATCCGCAGAGAAGAACGGCATCAATCATGGTTGGTGGTAGGGGCGCTAATTTTAAATTTCGGTAGTGGGACCAACCGGCTAATGAATGAGCTGTAGATTTTGGGTGATTGCCTTTCTTTTTCTGAAATCGACGTTGCTCTCTTTTAGTCATTTGAATCCCCTGCCTAAGGAGATGCAACAACTCCTCTTGCGGTGTACAGTTTTTCGAACCTCGCATTTAAACCGTCGCTTTAAATGTCAGAAATATATGGCGGTCGTTAATACACATAATTTATATTTTAGGCCGAATTTAAAGTGGTGTTTGGATGGTCGAAATTTATTAAAATTTATTTGGGCATTAAAATTAATTAACTTTAACTAATTTTTTACACTTTCTTTTAATTAAAATTTTTCACATATTACTTTTATTGTATTTTTTGGCCAACTTTTTGTCAATCCAACACACCCATAAATTTTTTTTTTTATTTTCTCTAATTAAATTTCACCACTTGTCACATTTACATCAACTTTTTAAATTTTTTTGCACCTAAAAAATTAACAAAAAGTTTTACAAATTTTTAAAAATCACTACAAATCTCTCTCAAAGTCTTTTCCACTTCCAAGTTTCAACTACGTAAATTTATGTAAAATCACTACAAATCTCTATAAACTTATTAAAATCTTTATAAATCTCAATAAATCACTACAAATCGCAATAAAATAAATCTCTATAAATTTATTTAAATCACTACAAATCTTTGTATTTTTTTTTTTTTTTGGGTAAATACTACAAATCTTTATAGCTCTACAAATCACCACAAATTCCAATAAATTTTTTACAAACACTCCAAAGTTTTAAAAAGTCTACCAAAATCCGTTTAAAGAAATTTTCTCTACAAATCCGTCTGAACGGATTTTCACTATTATTTTTACATTTTTATAGTTTGTTAGTTGTACTCTAAATGTCAACAAGTTACTCAAATCATATTTTAATCTAACTTTTGACCTCCAAATAACCTTTTTGGCGGTTAAATACAGATGGTTACAAAGTGGTTGTAAAAACTTTTAGCTATCGTTTAGAGGCCTTTAGTGGCCGCTTGGTGACCACCTAGAGGCCTTTAGCGGTAGCTTATGACTATCACTAATAGGCCAGTATTTTATAATCAAATCAATGAATTTGAAATTAAATTACACACATCAAAATTAACAAAATTATGGTTGGGTAATTCTTTTTAAATAGATAATACTAAATTTCTTAATTTTAAATTCTTAAAGAAGTTCATAAATTCATGGAAAAATATATATTTTAAACAGATAAAGTTATACTTCTCTTCAAATAAATATTATCAAATCATTTAATTTGAATTTATAAATGGAAAAACGAACAAAATTATTATTTTTAAAACCCGAAAAAACTACACTGACATTTTGAAATAGAAGGCCTTGTTTGATTATTGGCTAGCTTTAGAAATTCCTTTTCCAACAACAGTTATAAGTTCTATTTAAATAAAAAATTAAAAAAAATATATTTAAATAATAATTTAAGAAAACTAAAGTGATCCTTAATTATAAGGATTTATTTGATTAATGCCAACCTAAGAAGCACACAAGAATTTGCTGGAGGCCAGAAATTGTTCATTCATTTACCAATAATAAGGAATTTTGTTGAGATGCCCTAACCAGGAGCACATGCTCTCGAAGCATGTAATAAATTTTCTTAATTTTTTCAACATCACAAATGTGTTTGTGCACTTAGTGCGCTGAAATCTCTGAAAATCTCAGACAAATCTCTAAAAATTATTCACTTTTTATCTCACTGCACTAATTACGAACTCAAAATTTATTTTACTTTATCTCACTTCTTGTCATTTCAAACCCCCTCTTAACAAGAAAGAGCATATTTTCCAACAGCATATAATACTTTTGAAAAATAATAGTAAATCATAAAAATATGTCAAAGAGTAAAATGAGAATGATAAAATGATACCAATATTTTAACTAAAATATAATTCTATGAGTTTATTTCTTTAAAATAATAGGTTACCAAATATTTCACATCATTCTAGATTTGTTTTTATATTCGTTTACTACATTGCACCACTCAATAATTTTCTTTAATTTCTTCTAACACTTCAAATTGGTGATGTGCTTAATTAATTAAAAGTAAATTAAAATTACCTTCCCTTGTTATTTAACTAATTACATGTAATTATTCTTAATATTTAAAATTTACGCTCATACTTCTAACATTGAAATTTGTGTCCATAATTAAATCTTCTCTTTTATCTTTCTGTCAACATTAATAGAAAGTAGTGTGGTCAATTTGAAAAAAAAAATAAAATCAATCGTATAAAATGTTTCTTTTACTGTTTAAACTATATATAAAATGTTCAAAGGACTTGATATATTCTTTTTTTTTATTAATTTCAGACATTGGTTTCAATTTTAAGTAGTGAAGCTAGACACTAATTGAGAAGGTTAAATGATTTTTTTTTCTTTTCAATGTTTTAACCTGCAAGGGCATATTTAGACATATTAAAAGATGACCTCACATCTGAATTTCCAATATGATCAAGGGCGGAGATGGTTATGGAATTAGCCCCACTATTTTTTTTAAAAGAAAAATTAGAAATACATATTTTTAATATTATTTTCACTAAAATTTTTTTAACCCATGTGATGACTAAGAATTTTAATGCTTTGATTATTTTTTTAATTAAAATTAATTTGATAAAAATAAAATTTTTATTGATTTAAATTTTTAAGACATAAATTAAATTTGATTTTATTGTGAACGCACGGATTTGTGAGAATTTTTTTAATATTAAATTTTTTTGAATTATAAAATGATAGTTTAATTTTGATAAATTATTAATTTAATGAAATATAATTTTTTTTATAAAGTCATGCTACTACATGTGTATATTCATATATATTTATAAAATAACAATATTATATATTTTTGCCAGTCAATTGAATTAATGGGTGATAGATTGAAAAAAAAAATAGAGTTGAAATTCTAATTCCATTTAAATTCTAGTATGCAATCTAATAGATTTTAACATAATTTTTTATATTTTAATACATTTTTATTTAAAACATAATTATTATTATTATTAAATAACAAAATAATGCAAAAAATTAATTAATTTATTAAATAAAAATTTTAATTTATTAACAAATAACATGTTCTTTATTATTTTTACTATTCGACAAGATAAATGATATATCTTAAATCAAATTGTAATATTGTTTATTAACATTATATGTGTTGTAATATTATTTATTAAAAAAATATCAAATAATATTAGAAATCACATTAAACATACATGAAGTAGAGTTTGAAAAAAGTAGAGTCTAAAAATGCTACTGAGTTATATAAAATCTAACTTACACTATGGTTGTGACACGTTCATCTTATATATATATATATATATATATTAATTTTGAACATAATTATCTTAATTTATAATTACATAATCTCAAAAAAATTAGTATTATACATAATTACCACTTGTTTACAATTTTATTCAAACTAGAATGTTTATGGATATCACTTGATATTTTTATTTAATCTACACTTCTATTTATCATATAATTTCTTATTTTTTATTTTCTATATTCTAATAAATTATTATTTAAAAAATAATAAATATTATTATTATTAAAAAAAAATAATGCAAAAAAATAATTAGCATATTAAATAAATATTTTAATTTGTTAGCATAAATTCATAATTATAATTATCTTAATTTATAATTATATAATCTAAACAAAATCAGTATTGTATATAATTACTACTTTTTCGCAATTTTATTAAAGTAGAATGTTTATGGATATTACTTGATATTTTTGTTTAATTTACACTTTTATTTATCATATAGCTTCTTATCTTTTATTTTTTACAACTTAATAAATTATTATTATTTAAAAAATAATAAATATAATAATAAATATTATTAAATAAAATAATACAAAAAAATAATTAACCTGTCAAGTAAAGATTTTAATTTATTAACAAATAACATATCCTTTATTATTTTTATCATTAAACAAAATAAGCAATATATCTTAAATCAAATTGTAATATTGTTTATTAAATTATATATATAATTATATATTATAATATTATTATTAAAAAAATCAAACAATATTAGAAATTAAAAAATAAAATTGTCAATGGATAAATCAATCCAATCGAAGTACTGCTCAAACTTTTTTTTGAGGGACTTTAAAATTGTATTCTAATATAAAATAGAATAGGACTCTCCTGCATACAAAATTTATAAAGAGATACGAAATCTTTTTTTTTTTCAATTTTCTTAGAGATTTTTTATTTCAGTAATTTCCTTTTCGACTTTGTGATTTATTGAGTATGTACTTAAATTTTAATTTTTAAAGTTTTTAATTTTTTAAAGTTTTTATATGTAACTAATATATCTTTTGTAAGTTTTTGTGTAATTGATATACATATATATATATATGTATGTATGCATATATATGAAGAGTAAAGATAATAGTTATAATTGTTTAATTATATAAGTAAGTATTGTTATTCTTCTAGCGACTGCTTAAAGCGGTCGTCCGAGTTTTTCACTCCCCAATCACTCAATCTCTAGTAGTGACTATTGATGGTATCAATATTTTAATTTGTTTTACATTCACTATTTAATTAAATTTGCATAAATAATAATATATATTATTTTTAAATATATTTTCTACAATTTAATTGTTTTAACATATAATATATAGTACGTTCAACTTAACAATATAATATGATAAATTCGTATATCGTATGGGTCATATCACTAGTATGTGTGTATATATATATATATATATGTGGATGTTACATTAAATAGTTATAATAATAATAATATAGTTAATATTGGTTAGTTGAGATAAGTGTTGACAGATTGCAGTGAAACGTGTAATTTCTTACTTCTTTTTTGAATTAGTAGTGGCAATAGGGGTAGCTAATGTTAGTACTCTTTTCCCATTTGGATTCTAAAGCAACCAACAACCTCATCCATACCTATGACACATATCAATGTGTATATATAGACAAACCAAGTACATGTCATAGTTAAAAGAAAAGAAAATAAGGTAGATACTGTATTTTTGTTGCAACTGGAAGCGATAGGTCCAAATTGAAGGCACACTTTTCTTTCTTTTGCAACAGATTGAATTTGTTGAAGTATGAGTGGAGTTCAATAAAAATTAAATTTATTATATGTGGTTTAGTTTTGTGAATCTTTATGATTATTTAGATTATTGTTACATGTTAAATTATATAATTGTGGATGTCTTGCTGATTGAAAAAGTATGTATAAATTGAACTTGACAAGTTAAAATTGAGTTGGTATAAAAATTTAATTTTTAAAATTTGTATTTTATTATAAAACCTTGAATAAGAAAAAAAATATTTTTAAAGAATGATTTGGATTTAAATAAATAAATTAATAATTTATTCATTGATTTTATGATTTTGGTTTTGGGTTAAGAAAAGTACTAGGACAAATAAATAGTTGATGTTGAAAGTTTGGCTGGTGAAAGATCAGGAACCTGCGCAGGGTTGATTATCTTGTTCAATAGATTAGTAACCTACGAAGCATAGTTGAATTGATATTTTTTGTATTCTAGGTAACAATACCTAACCCAGTAGTTGAGATTGTGATTTTGTTGATTATTTATTTTATTTCGTGTTCAAAATATTTAAATTGAATATTTTTTATATGTGATATATGTTGGCACGACAAGTTAGAGATCATGCTAGGACACTATACATGATTTATTTAATTTTTATTTTTCTTCGAGTACCAATAAATTTTATATTGTGCTAAGCCCCTACAACTATAGATGTAGATGCAAGTATTGAACTAGATGATAGTAGTGATGGGACTGGTTCGGAGAAGTAGAAAGCCTGAGTATTTATTAATTATATTTTAAAAAGAGATATTAATTACTTGATTTCCTTATTTATTAGTTAGATTGGACAGTTTAACTATAGATACAGGTGCAAATATTGAACTAGATGATAGTCGTGATGGAACTGGTTAGGAGGAGCGGAAAACCTGAGTAGTTTATTAATTATATTTTAAAAAGAGATATATAATTACTTGATTTTCTTATTTATTAGTTAGATTGGACAATTTGAGAGATTAAGACTGATTTTTATTTTATATCTAACTTTGGAGGTTTTGAGTTCATTATTATTAAACATGTTTGGGTTTGATTAGTTTGGATCAATGACTTTGGTGATTTATGATTGATTGTTCATGCTCTCAGGTTTGTGGAAAACTCATGGCGTGACAACCACTATCTCAATTTATCCTTACTTATCCTACTCACATCTTTTTGTCTCTTTCACCTTCATAATTTTTTTAAAATTTTAGCAGTCATTTATCATTAAAATTTTAAAAAATTTTTGATTATTCAACTTCACCTTTTTTTTTAATCCAATGCTATTTTTTTTTATCATTTATCATTTATAAACTTCATATCTTTTTTAGATCGAAATTATCATTTTCTTTAAATATAGGCTTTTTTATTATTTATTTTTTTTATCTAACATCAACTCTTTTTTATTAATTATTTATTATTTATCCAACTTTAGATTTTTTTAAAGGCCTTAGTATTTTTTATTAAATATTTTTATTATTTATCTATTTTTAGAATTTTTTTAAATAGACCTTATCAATTTTTTTAGATAGGTCTTATTAAATATTCAGTCTTAGGTCCCAAAATTTTTAGGTGTTGCCATGCCCCACCTATTATCTTTTCTATTTCTTGAATATGATCACACAAGTTTTCATTTTAGATTTTATTACAACAACATTTCAAAATAAAGAAAAGTAATCTAAATTTTTAATCTTAAAAGATTATTATTATAATTAACAAAATATCGAGGAAATGTAAGTATAATATACCCTTAACTAAACTCGTAGGGTGACTCATATTTAATATGATTGACATCTCATGCATAGAAATAGCTCTTCCGCAGACAACACTCGTGAGTTGGTGCGGACCTAATGAATCACAAATCAAGCATCCTATGCATTGCAGTAGGATTTATCGTTGTTATGCCATCAAAGGCTTGTCTCAATCTACATAAAATTTTTAAATTTAAAGAGCCTTTTCACGAGGGATCCAAAATTATAGATTCTTCAGCTATATATGTATGTGTGTGTATATATATATATATATATATATATATATATATATGTAATCATGTTATTCTATCGATGCATGTGCATAGCTGTACATGATCATGCTTTATTGCAGCATGTTCTGGCCTTGCAGATGAAAGGGTTACCAGTCTTTGTTTAATAGAGCGGGTTAACACATTATCTGATTAATACAAAATTTTAAAAAATTAATATAATTGTATATAACAATTATTTAAAAAAAGATAAATTACACTTAATTTTACTTGAGAACTAGTACTTTAATTGTAACAATTAAGTCTTTCTACTTTAATTTATTATAATGTGGACATTGTCTGAATTTCAGTTTAAAAAAGTTACCTGACAATTTTTGGACGGATTAAAATACAAAATCACTTATTTTCTATGTTATTTTTCTAAAATTCTAATTTTACTCACCGTGTATATACTTATTTATATAAATGATCTTATGATTATGATTTATATTCTTCTCTATATTTGGTCACTTTTTTTTTTCTTTTTCAAACAAAGTATTTTATTTATAATTTAGGATGTGTTCAAGTCAATTTATATATACATTGACTAATTTTTTTAGCTTGAAAGTATCCAAATTCGTTTATGTACATCTCGACTAATCTCTAAAAATTAAATTTACTAGTAACAAATAGAAGATTAATTCAAAATCTTACCTATTAACTTATCTAAGAATATTTCACTTTTTTGTTTTAAGCTAACACGCCATGCATCACAACTCCTCTACTCCAGCCGTGCATTTGAACAGAAACATTTGTGACCAAATTTATGTGCGTTAACCGTTCTCACCATTAAAGTTTGGAAAAAATCAAAGTGTTTTGCATTGGGGTTGCAACCACATCAGGGAAAACTTCAATACAAATTAATTGTGCTGAAAACTTGTCCTTGAGTGTGTACTGCTTACTGTCAGATTCCATATATATATATATATATATATATTTTGGGGATCATTAACAAACTTTCAATTTTAAAATCATTGTTGGTATTTTTTTTCCCTAAAAAAAAGACCATCGAATTCTTGAAGATAACCCAAACAGGAAACATACTCACAATTAGAAAATTTCCATAAATTTCTTATGAAGCAACTAAAATTAATACTTCCAAGCAAATCTGCTGAATCCGATCTTGCAAGACCAAAATTAAGAAAGGTAGAAGGAAAATTGCAAAGGGGAGAATCACAAATGGACTTTACACATACAACTATTCTTTATATATATATATATATATATATTGTAAAGAGATAAAAAAAAATTACAATTTATATATTGAAAAAAAAAAAAAAAAACCTTGGGAAGCCTGGCTTCAACATCTGCTTGGAGAGCACCAAAAAGCCTGCAGATAGAACACAGAGAGTTGAACATTCAAATCAAATATGCAATGCAAAGATTTTCTTTTTTTTTTTTTTTTTTTTTTTTCATGAAACAAGAATGCAAGTGCTACTAGTAGTACTAGACTTCAGCTGATGCCTACAGCGAAGCAAAGTCTGTATCTTTTCCTCCGGCGAGCCTCCATAGCGCTGAGCTTCGCCTGCATTTCGTTCCCCGTGAAAATATGCCCCGGTGAGCTTAAGAACACGCTCCTTTTCACCGGAGGCGACCACAGCCCGCTCTGCGCGTAGTCGAAGTCGAATTCCGATGCGTCGGAGAATTTCGTGAGGAGCCCGTCGGAGACGGACTTGGACACCAGCTGAATTCTCGGAGGAGATGACTCCGGCGAGGGAGGTGAAGATGGGATTAATCCAGTCATGGAGTTTAGACGAAGAAAGTAATTAAGTTGAGCGAATTAAACCTCGGAATAATATAGGAGTGATGGTGAGGACTTGAAGTTGGGAGCTTTGAGGTTAATTGTGAGGGTGAGAGAAATAGAGCTCTCTATAGGATAAGGACGTGTATGGTCAGATATATGCAATCATGGAGGGGACGTGGGAAGCATGATTAGAGGTGGGGGTGAAAACATTCCCGAGCTGGGGTTGTTGGGGGCTTGATTTGAATATCTTATTGGGTCTTAAAATGTGTTACAAATTAATTTATTAAAGGTATTCTTTAGAAGTTCAAATTTTAATAATTTTTGATTTTTTTTTAAAATTAGTAGTTATAATTTTTGGTACATTTGGTAAAATAAATAATAACTTTTTACAATTTGGGGGTATTTAGTAAAAATTTTTAATAACTTTTAGTAATTTTTAATAATTTTGATAATTTTTAACAATTTTTAGTAATTTTTGAGTTGAGTAATTAATATAATCAAGTAAAGAAATAGTAAAAATTAGTATTTTACCAAACACTTAAAAAGTAAAATTTAATATTTTTTTTGTTAAAAATTAAGTTATCAAACAGTACCTAAGTTTTTGAACTAAGCTAATTTTAATTGAGGTCTAGTTGCTTAATTATTTCACGCATGTACGCATATTTAAATTTATAAAACATCAAATAAAGAGTATTTTATTAAAAATATTTAAAATCTCCAAAAGAAATTTAACTTTTTACTTATTATACGTGTTATGAAGTTTCAACTTCAACTAATTATTCGCTATTCTAAATACATCCAAATTTAAGTTTTGAATCGTGTTCAAACTCGACTTGATTTCATAACATAAGTTTTTATTAGTCAGTCAAACATGATCTAAACTTAGAGTTGTATTTAAAAATATATTTGATTATTTTTGGGGGTTTAAAAATTCGTATTTTTCCAATGACATCTCTCTTATAATAAATTTAACTTAGCTCAATAAAATTTTGTATAAATTGACACCCAAAACTCAATAACCTCTGTCAATCAACCAAATATTAATTAATAAGTAATCCATTGAACACGGTAGAAATTGTAATTAACTTGCTTTCGTAGGCAAAGATTTACCCGAAGGAAAAGAAGGATACCATTCATTTGAAAGCCATAATTAGAGGCATCAAATTAATGTTTTGAGGTTTGAATTTCACGGGGATTAACTTTAACGAGGGACCTCTAGCTGCTACCTTTTGCCAAGACTTCTTTTTTGGAGCTTTGAAAGTTAAGGTAACATTTAGTTTACTTTTTTATTTTTATTTAATGTGTTAAAAATCTTAAAGATTTTTTTTAATTTTTTTGTTAAAAACTTTTAAAATGGTTTTTCGTTATTTTTTATTTCATTTGTAAACTAATTTTTTATTTTTTAGAATAAATTTAAAAATATAAGTAATTAAAAGAGTTTTTACCTTTTTTTATTTTTGAAAGTACAAAATAAAAAATGAGTTCAAAATAAAAAATAAAAAAAACCAAACCACGCCTAATAAACTTTACTTGTATCTGTATTATAGGTACCGTTTGGCAACTTAAAATAAAATACCAAAAGTTACATTTTGTAACTTTTGGTGTGTGTTTGGCAAAACCATCAATTTTTCTACTTTTTTTATTTGTTATAGTAAAAAGTACACTCAATAATTACAACTTTTTTGATTTGTTACAGTAAAAAATATACCAAACACTCAAAAGTTATCACTTTTTTATTTTGCTACAGTAAAAAATTTACCAAACACCCAAAAGTTACTAAAAAATACTAAAAATTTCACTTGGTTCAACTAAACACACAAAAAATACAAAAAAAAAAAACACCTAAAAATTACCAAAACATAAATTTTTTTTTGAACTTCCAATCACCCCTATATGAGAAACATTTTTGGGGACACGAGGCATGTATTCTTCCGTGTCACCCTCATTTCGCGGTGGGGCAGACTGCTGATTTTGGCTCATGAATGGTGATAAAAAAATGTGATATGTGGGCCCATGGTGGATGATTTAATTAATTTGGTGCACCAGCTGACTTTGGAAAGGTGAATTAAATGATTAGCGTAAGTAACCCACAGGCCCATCCATAGTGATCGGGCGATCTCCACCAGTCACAAGGAAGCGGGGGCGCTGATATTGGCATTAAAGTAGTCCCCTAACATTAAATTTTCACCGCACAACGCAAATAACTTCTCAAATTTTGACCGTCTACTTGAACTTCTATTTTTTTTTTTTTAATACTCGAATTGTGAGACAAAGTTGTGAGACTAAAATTTCAATTTCTTTTTTTTTATTGGAATGTGAATCAAATGACATAAATATATCTGAGTTATTGGCATAATATATGAATTATATTGAATATTAATATTTAAAAATAAAATTTATTAATATAATTTAAAATATTATAATAAAAATTCAATTACTGTGAAACTTTTCAAAAATTCAGGTAATGATGTCTATCTATTTGTTAAAATTGTTAAAAATTTAAGAGAAAATAATTTATCAGTATAATTTATTTTTTATAATAGAAAATAATTATATCGAATATTAAAATAAAACTTGTCACATGACAAAAATATATTAATTATACTGAATATTAATATTTAAAAATAAAATTTATTAACATATTTTAAAGTATTATAATAAAAATTCAAATACTGTAAAACTTTTCAAAAATTTAAGTAACAATATCTTTCTGCTTGTTAAAATATTTAAAAGATAATAATAATTTAAAATATTATAATAAAAACTCAGTTATTGTAACACCTAGAATATTTACATTTGTGTCGTTGAATTTATATAAAAATATTTTTATTATAAAATAAAAATTCTATTGATAAATTACCTTGTCTAAATTTTTAGATAAGTAGACCAACGATTGCTTCTTGAACTATTATAGAAAATTTAGATAATTGATATAAAAATAATTATTATAAAAAATAATCATTAGCTTGCTCGTAAATATTTAAATTAATACTTAAATTTAAAAAATAAAAATGTATTAATATAATTTAAAATATTATAATAAAATTTCAACTATTATAAAACTTTTCAAAAATTTAGGTAATAATGTCTATCTGTTTGTTAAAAAATTTAAAAGAAAATAATTTGTCAATAAAAAATAATTATTGAATATTTTAAAAATTCAACATGCAATTGCCTATCTTTTAAATAAAAATCCAGTTCGACCAACTTATTAAAATATTTTTATTTTTACCATAAGAAAGTGGTCTACATAACTTTTTTTTTTTAATTTAAGTATTAATTCAAGTATTCATGCAATTTAATGATTACTTTTTGTAATAATTATTTTTATATTAATTATCTAAATTTTTTATAATAATTTAAGTAGCAACTGTTGGTTTGGTTATCAAAAAAATTTAGAAAAGTAATTAATCAATAGAATTTTTGTTTTAGAATAGAAAACATTTTTATGTGGATTCAAAATGACAAATGTGGATACTCTGAGTTTTACAATAGCTGAATTTTATTATAATATTTTAAATTATATTGATATTATTAAATATTTTAATATTTAATATAATTATTTTCTATCATAAAAATTAAATTATACTGATAAATATTGTCTTTTAAATATTTTAACAAGTAGACAAACATTGCTACTAGAATCTTTTCGAAAAGTTTTACACTACTTGAATTTTTATTATAATATTTTACGTTATATTAATAAATTTTATTTTTAAATGTTAATATTCAATATAATTAATATATTTCTCTTATGTGATAAATTTTATTTAATATTCAATATAATTATTTTCTATTATAAAAAATAAATTCCACTGATAAATTACTTTTTTTTAAAATTTTTTAACAAGCAGAAAGAGATTGTTGCCTGAACTTTTGAAAAGTTTTACAATAATTGAATCTTTATTATAATATTTAAATTATATTAATACATTTTATTTGGAAATATTAATATTTAATATAATTAATATATCATGCCAATAACCTAAATATATTTCTGTCATTTGATCCACTTCCAACCAAAAAAAAAATTAAGATTTTACTTCAAAACTTTGCTGCACAGTTCAAGTATGGAAAAAATAAATAAATAAAAGAAACTCGATTGGACGGCCTAGATTTGAAAAGTTGTTTACATTGTGCGGTGCAAATTTAGGGAGCGTTTAAAGTGATAAAATTGAGATAAAATGATATAACTTGAGATGATTTATGAGTTCGTAATTCGTACAGTAAGATAAAAAGTGAATAATTTTTAAAAAATTTTAGAAATTTTTAGCATATAAAACGTTACTAAATGACTTGATAATGATAAAAATAGTTAACATGATAAAATTTTATCAATAAAATAAATGAAATAAATTAATTTTTAATTAAATAATAAAATAAAATAGAATAATTTATTTTTATATGATTTTTTAGAAATATAAATATAAATAAAAATTATTTTAATCTCTAAAAATAATTATTTTCTCTTCTCTTGTAGGTTTAAATGTATTTATTCATATTTGTAAATGTTTTCTTAATTATGAAGAAGAATTATGTCATTTTAAATTAGATTAAAAAATAGCTAGTTAAAATAGGATAGTTTTGTAATTTTATTTAAAGAAAAAATAAAGTGAAGTCTAAGAGATTATTTGTGGACTATAAATAGACCCATCCAATAAAAAATAGAGAATAAAAATAAAAATACAAACCAAATGGTACCTTAGGTAGCATTTGATTTGTATTTGTATTTGTATTTTTGTTTTGTTTTGGTACCATTTGGTTTGTATTTGTATTTGTATTTTTTGTTTTTGTTTTCTATGTTTGTTTTGAGCTCATCTGTCATTTTGCGCTTTCAAAACAAGTAAAACAGTTCAAAACGCATCTAGTCATTTGTATTTTTAAATTTTATTTTAGAAAATAGAAAATAAGTTTACATATGAAATGAAAAATGACAAAAAGTCGTTTAAGCGTTTTCAATTCAAAATAAGAGAAATCGCAAAACAAGGAGAACATAATATTTTTTATTTTCTTGTTTTGAAGTTTTTAAAACATAAAACACATAAAATTGAAAACAGAAAATAGAAAATAAAAAAGCAAAGCAAATGCCATCTTAATTTTTCACTGGATTTAAAAATTTTATGGCCAAATCAACCGAAAAACTAAACTTTATATTTTTATATTATTTTATATATTTCATTTTACATATTCTAAAAACTTAAAATATATTTGTAATTAAGTTGTAGTCCGTCTCATTAGATTTATCTTAAATCTTAATTTAGTAAATATATTTCAATCTTTTGTAATTTAATGTTTTTTTTTTTAAATTATTAGTTTAGAACTACTTTGATTCAAAGCTGAACTGATTTTTTTTTTCTTTTTCTGTTTCAATTTTCTTTGATTTTTGGGTCTGTTCAATCAACCAACATATATATAATTAAAAAATTTGACTCTGTTTTTGATGGATGCCGACCCTAGACAGCAGATCCAGAAGCAAGGCCTAAAACATGGAAAAAAATTAGCGTTCGATTATCTGACCCCTAAATACCAATCCTATATTTGGTTAGATGTAAAATAGGGAAGAGGGAATGAGGAGAGAAAACAATATCCTTGTTTTTATTATTTAGTTGGAAATAAAAGTGAAAGGGAAGAAAAAAGAATGAAAAATATTGTAGAAAAGTGTAGATGAGACCCACGTATTTTTATTCTTCTAAATTTGAGAGGAAAAAAAGAGAGAGAGAAATAAGAGAAGAGGGAAGAGAAAGAAAAGAGAGTATAATAAAAAATTAAAAAAATAAAACTCACTCTTCTTAAAATAATTTTTAGTTCGAAAAAATTCAAAAATATTTGTACTTCTTTATTAACTTTCCCCAATTCACATTACATTTTTTTTTTTTTTATTTTGTAAACTTAAGTTATGGTGGAATGGGAGAATCAAATGGAGAAGTGAAAATATTCTTAATTTTCAAAAAATAAATTATAATATATATACAGATAAAGTACAAAAATTACTCTTATACTTTATCTTCGGTCTCATTTTGGTTCTAATTGTTTCAATTGTAATAGTCAAATTTTTACACAATTGGTCAAGTAACAATTAAATCCCTCTATCTGTTACCTGTTACAAACCACCGTTAAAACGAGAATAAAACCATCATTTTCACAAGATGATCCACGTGACAGAGTGATGAAGTGAAGACTGTCCACCATGTATCAAGTTGCTAATTGTTCACGTGACAGAATGATTACATGGCACCCAACCACCGTTAAGGCAAAGGTAAAATCATCATTTTCGTAACATGAGTAAAATCATCATTTTCGTAAGATGGTTCACGTGGAAAAGTGATAACATCGAGACTGTCCACTATGTGTCAGATTGCTAATTATCTATATGCAGAGTGACAACGTGGTACTCTCACATGGGGTGGGGACTCTATAATGTGTTAGACGCTCACTTATCCATGTGTGCTAATGTTAGCTGATATGGGTTGCTGCTACATAATAGCTTCACTTTTTTTAAAAAATAAAATATTACAAACTATGCTACTTCTAATAATCGAACCAAGAATCTTAACGATAAAGAACCAGTAACAAAACTAAATCACCAAGTGTTTAGTTTGTGTAAAGTTACTAGATAAAATTTATATATATTAAAAAATAAAGTAAATTCTCTCTCATTACAATATTATATTTATATAGAATATATTTATAATATCTATTTATATATTATTAAAAAATAAGTGAGACTATATAATATTTATATAATATATATTAAATATATAATATTTGTATATATTTATATAGAAGATGTAAGAGAATTTACTTCAACTTTTGAATTTATATAAATATTATCTAAGAATCTTTTACAGACCAAACTCTTGGTGAGTTGGTTTCGTTGTTAGCTCTCTATTCTTAAGATTCTTGGTTTGATTTTTGGGGGTAGCATAATTTGTAATACTTTATTTTTATTTTTAAAGTGGAGCTACTCCATAGCAGAAATCAACACTAGCACATATGAATAAGTGAGGATCTGACATATGGTGAACAGTCTCCACATCATCTGATGATGTCACCTCATCACTCTACCACGTAAATTATCTTGTGAAATAACGGTTTTACCCTCACCTTAATGTTGGTGCCACATCATTATTCTACCACATGGACCATTTTGTAAATGATAGTTTTACCCTCACCTTAATAGTGGTTTGTAATGGGTAACAGACGGAGGGACCTGATTGTTGCTTGACTAAAAGTGTATGGATTTGACTTGCGTAATTGAAATCATTGGGACCAAAATGAGATCGAGGATAAAGTATAGGAGTGATTTTTGTACTTTAATTTGAAAAAATAATAAATGTATTCCTTATTAGCTTCCCCTATTTCATTTTAGTCATTTTCACTAAACCTATTGTAGAATGGAAAAAATTAATAGATGAATACAATTATCTCCACCTTTTTACTTTCTTCCACTTTTCTACTTAATTATGAGGGTGTTTGGCTATACAAAAACCCACCAATTTTTTCTGACTTTTTGTACTTTTTCAATCAAATTTCGTCACATACTACTTTTACATCAAATATTTATATTTTATTGTACTTATCTACTAATTTTTATATTTTCTTCTAATTAAATTTTATCACATATTATTTTATATTAAATTTTTATATTTTTATTGTACTTTTTTGTGACCAAACACTCTTTTAACACCCTTCTTTTTTCTTATATTTTTTGGGAAGGGAGTAGATCCGGTGCACCGGATGCACCGGTTGCACCTACGCCGGTCCATATTTTCCCCTTCCGTTGTCTTTTTCCAGACTTTCTTTGTACCAAACATATTGTATTGTAAAGGCATTAATTTATCAGAGTCATCACTAGTCTAAGATTATAAGGGTAGGAATCATGAAAATGTACAGCACCTATATTATTTCACTTGACAGTTAGTATTAATGGCTCCACAGCCATTGAATCACAGGGCTAGCTACTTATGAGCTATAACATATAGGCATGTGCATGATTTTATGATGACGAAAGTTTACGTGAGTATTTAATTAGTAAAATTTGGACTAAAAATAACAATAAAAATATAAAAATTTAATATAAAAATGATAAGTGATAAATTAATTAAAATATTAAAAAAATTAATAAAAATTAATAAATTTTATTTAATTTTGACTAACTAAACACTCTGATATCTAGCTATAATGAACGTCAAGACAATCTCAATTAATTAACCATATGACTACTGATGTGATGCCACGAGGGAAGGTGATGATATATAATTATAATCAGCGTCAAGACAGTCTCAATTAACTAACAATATGACTACCGATGTGATGCCACGAGGGAAGGTGATGATATATAACTATAATCAGCGTTAAAACAGTCTCAATTAATTACCCGATGTGATGCCACGAGGGAAGGTGATAGGGAGTTTAGTTAGTCAAAAATTAATAAAAAATTATTAATTTTTATTAATTTTTATATTTTTTAATTAAATTTTATCAAATATCATTTTTATATTAAATTTTCTTACTTTCATTATATTTTTTTGATTAAATTTTACTAACCAAACATTCCATAAAATACTAAGCTAGATTTGTAATATTAATAATATAGATTCATTTATATTATTTTAATTAAAAAATTAAATAAATTTAAATTATTAAATTTTAATTTAACAATTCTATTTGTAAATCACCGAATTGGCACACACAATATTGTTATGTCCATCTCCAAATCCAGTTAGTTGTTACCCATGCGAGTTTTTGTTTCTTCATCTTCAAAATTGTCTGGAGTAATTCCTTTCCCCCTTTTCTCACTTTCGTGTAATTGCCCCATGGACTTGACCAGAATCAAACAACAATAATATTGTCATTTTGGGTCGTACCGTTCAGCTATAGATTTTCAAATCTTAATATTTTGCATAGAGTTAAAGGTGTGTTTGGAGTGTAAAAAATATTTTAAAAATTTTTTATTTAAAAAAAATTTTAATTTTTATTTTTTTACTAAAAATTTTTAATTTTCTAAACTTTTAACGACTTTCTTCAACTTTTACTAAAAATCTCTAATTTTTATTAATTTTTACTAAAAATTTTTATTTTTATGAATTTTTTTTAATTTTTTAAATATTTTTATACTTTCCAAAAATGCATTAAATACCCAATTATCCAACAAAATACATTTTTTGGTCAAAATTTGACACTTCATTTGTCCAAAAAAAAATAATTAAAATTTGGTGTAAATTTAATCCCAAACGAAATTTAATTTAAAAAATTGATAAAAATTATTATTTTTATTTATTATTTTTTTATTTGTAGTATTCTTTAGAGATTCAAACACTCCTTAAACCTTATCGACGGAATCAGTGTCACGTGCGCAGCGTTTGAGAAATATATAACTCAGTAGGCTTTTACTTACCCAAAAAAAAAAACTCAGTAGGCTTTCGCCTTTTTTGTGGTACAATTAAGTTTCTTCATGTACTTAGGAGGCGTATGGATACCCAACAAAAAACAAAAGTTTTCGATAATAAAATTTTAAAATTATTTGTGTAATGATGGTTGAATATTTATGTTTGATTTAATATAAAATTATCAAAAATTATATAAAATGACATATGTCAAAATTTTAATGGAAGATTTAAAAATTTTTGGAGTTTTGTGTAATTTTTTTATACAAATATCAAATCACTTTTTTTAAATTTTGGTAAAATTTATTGAAACGCACCATTTTAAACCGTTCCAAAGACTTTTGAAATTAGAGTTTGAGGTGGCGATAACTTTTGAAATTTTTTAAATTTTTTGAGCTCTATACGCCCCCTTATTTTAGATTTTTGTCACTTCTTTAAATTACTGTCCTCGTGAACAAGAGTCAAAAGTGCACCACACCATAAGCTCACTCTAAAAATTTATTTCAAGCATTTTGTCTGCTGTCTATTAAAATCCTTATCCTTCCTGTGTGGTAAGAATAAGAATTGGCATGTATACTCAAATATATATACATATACAGGATGCGTTTGGAACTTCAACAATCTCCAAAAGTTTTTAAAAGTAAAATTTGAAATTATTGTGTAATGATCGTAGAATGTTTATGTTTGATTTGATATAAATTTGTTAAAAAGTATATAAAGTAACACGTATCAAAATTTTAATGAAGAATTTTGAAAATTTTTAGAATTTTGTGTAATTTTTTGTACAAATGTCAGATAACTTTTTTTTTTTGAATTATGGCAAAATCCATTGGAACGCACCATTTTGGTCCGTTCCAACGGCTTTTGAAACTTTTTATAGTCTGAGAACCTGTCAGCTTTTGAAATTTTTTGAGATTTTTTGAAGTTTTTAAGGCTCCAAACGCCCCATATATATATAGGGGAGTCTGCGTCATCAATAAGGTGGTGTCTGTTTGTCAAAATAAAAAATTAAAAATTAGTGTAAAAGTGAAATTAACAAAATTTAATTAAAAAATTAATAAAATTTGGTAAAAGTTAGAGTTTTCCTCAAATTTTTTTTTTTTAATTCAAACACCTTTTAAATAAGTGGAAACTCAATGTAAGCAGTAGGGGTGAACATTGGTCGGTATGACTCAGAAATGATAATTTTTATGACCGAATCGATTATTTTCGAAAATAAAAAATGATAACCAAATCGACAAAAAATTATACACTGACCAAACTGAATTATATTGGTTCAATTAGGTCGGTTAGTTATATGCGCTTAGAAATTTAAATATATTTTTTATAATTTAATTAAAGAACTAAAATAATAATTTTTATATAAATGCTATTTTAGCTTAAAATGTGTATTTAATATTATAATAATTTGTTAATTTCCCATAACCTTGAGATTTCAAAAGACACAACCATTGCTAAGAGTGAAAATCTAGGTTAACTATATCATCTATATATATTAAATATTAAGTAAAATTTAATTAAGTTTATTAAGTTTATTTGATTTTGAAATTTAAAAATTGTATCCAAAACTAATAACTGTTATTTTACAAAAAAAATAACGAAATCGAGTGCCGGGGCGCCCGCGCCGCATTTTGCGCGCGTTTGGACGCGTTTGCGCGCATTTCGGCGCATCCAAACGCGCGCAAAATGTCGCGCGAGCGTCCCGGCGCCAAACGCGCCCAAACGCGCGCAAAATATGGCGCGGAAACAGAACCAAACTTCTTAAATTTGATCGGTATAATTCGAAAATCAAATTTTAATCAAATTACGCACACCCCAGCAAACAGATAATATATACTATTGTTGAATGGATAAAAAAAAAAAAAAATCCTTCGTACACAATTTCTTAAATTCTAATATTCAAGTTTAATGACATATTGGAAAGATATATAATGTATCTAGTAGCCAAGAAATATATCAATACTGGGATTTTTTATATTTTTTTAATAATTAAAAACTTAAAACTTCTGATTAGTTACCATGGTCATTTTTAATAACTATTTTGTCATGACGATAAAAATCAAAGACAGTAAAATTTGCCCTTCTTAATTATAGAATATTTTATTTTGTTTAAAGAATTTGTTGGAACTCCACGGTGGACTCTTTCTGCACTCTGCAGGGTCCTAATTAGATCTATTGGAATTGTTTTCGCAGGTAGTTGTTAACTTACATCGGAATTTTGGTTAGTTGTTAACTTCTACATTGAAAGTTTGAAACCAACATTTACTTCGGAAATGAATAATTTTTCACTTTGTTGCTAGTCTTCCGTGGTGGTAGCTAGCTAGCTAGCTAGGATGATGAAACAAACACACACACACACACACACATATATATATATATATATATTTCAAGCAGCCATCATTTTCATACGACGGAAATCAAATAGTTGTTGATAAGCCCGTTGATGTCTCTCTGTTTGTATCTCCTTTCTTGGTTACAGTGCACGTGAAAACATCCAACGAAAAAAAGTTAGGCAGACTCCTAAGGAAAGAAGTTGCATATATATATATATATATATACACAACACGGAGCAACATATACGTGCCAGTTGATTAGTTTGTTGAACGTCACACCTCAGTGTACCAAAAGAGCATCCCCTCTCTCTCTCTCTCTCTCTCTCTCTCGTCTTAAGAGCATTACACGTAAAACCTTTGCGGTGGGGAGAGCCCTGCTGGTAAGATTTTGTTTTCAGCAAGTAACAAATTAATCACAGGCTTGTTTAAACATTTTATTGTCGCTAGGAAATTAATAATCTAAGCTACAAAACTCTATAAAAAAAAAAGAAAAATATTACCGTGACAAGTTTGTGCGCGAATTCTTTAAAAAAATGATAGCCCTTGATTTATAAAAAAATAAAATATAATAAAATAATCAATTTCTACTAATTTTTTTTAATTTTCTCCCGCAAATACTTTCAATTTATTTTTAACTTTTATTAAATTTCTTTAAATTTTACTAATTTTCTCTGACTTTTTTTAAACACTTTATTAGCTTTTATAAATTTTTACCAAATATCTTATAAATCACTAAAACGACGTGTCAAAAACAGGTAGAAAGTTGATTTTTTTTTTTGGTTGCCAAAACGGCTCCACAGTAAGCCTTGTTGCATAATTGTTACTAGAGATTGTAGGCCAATCAATTTAAAAACAAAAATACATTAAAACATATACTTTTATGTTCTATTACAAAAGAAAAATAATATTTGACAAAAAGATGTACATAAAAAAAAAAAAGGCAGAATACGAGTAATGTGGCGGTGACAATTTAAAACTTCTTAGGCCTTTTAATCATATACTCTAGGATAATCTATCTAATATCTAATAATATAAAATTAAACTCGTTATTTTATTCACTAAGGTGTTAATTACAAACATAAATCCTAACAAATCAATATTTTTTTGAATTTACACAATCGGACACACTAACTTTGTTCATTTTAATATAATATATATTTTGGAGAAAATCATTTACTCATTTTAAGAAAATATTATTTAAAAAAATGAGTGAATTTTTTTTTTCAAAATACTTTCAAAGTTAGGCATTCTCAAATTAGGAAGATTATTTTTTTTTCACAATAATCAGATGCTTTATTTCGTTAGTAATCAAATATAATATAAATGATTTTATCTAATAAATTAATTTCATCAATTATATGTTCATACTTTGTCTCAATAAATTACTTATTCTCTACACAAAAATATATAGAATTACCCAAAATCAGAAAGTGTATATTCGATAAATATTTAGCAATAGCTAGAGCTATTACGAAATAATTATTTAGATGATCAATTTGTCAGGTAATGAAAAAGATTCACTGAACAGTCGCAATAGTTAAAGCAATTAAAAATATTTCGAGAAATAACAAGACTATCATGCCTGCATAATTTCTTGGGTTATCAAAGCCTATTTACATCATTGCGTAGAATCGTTAAATTTCAAATTATTTATAACTTTATCATTCAAACAACTCTATAAATAGGTTAATTATTTTTATTTCAATAATCAAAGTGAGGAGAAAAACCCTTAGTTTCTTTAGTAAAGAATATTGTAAAACCTTCATATGTATTTTTCCTTGATAGTGAAAACCCCTTATAGATCTTTGATTGTCGAAAGTGGCGTGAGATCAAATAATGTAAATTCTTATGTATACCTTATACTCCTTACTTTTATTTTTTCTACTTTGGTACCAAGGGCTTTCATTATTTTAATATTTTATTAGAGAGAGTAAATTTACTTTTAGCTCTTCGGGTGCAGCTGAATTGACAAATGAGTATACTCCCAACATTATTGGTGAGATTTTGAGTCTCACGATTAATTGGGGCATAGTTGAGGAGGCCGATCATATTTCTCCCTGTTTATTCATTGACAAAAGCCTGGTGAGATTCTGAGTCACAAAAAAAAAAAAAAAAAAAAAAAATTCACTTTTAGCTACAAATTTATAACATAGCAAAATTTGATTCAACTCTCTAATCAACATATTCTGGCGTAACCTTCACCAAAACTTTATGTGATTTTGCTTTGTTTTTTATTTTTTATAAATTTTGAAATGGGCAGGGAGGTTTATATGATTTAGGTTTTGTACAACAAAATCTCCGTTGTTAAATTTTTTATTGTTAAGTAGCCGTTGACCAATTGATTAAGTAAAATTATTAGAATGATCTTGGAACAAACCTACAAATAAATTGCATTGTGTATATAAATAGAAATGTGTAGGTTATTTTCATTTATAATTTTAAATGAAATTATATGATTCTTTTAATTTATATGTAACTGTTAAGAAAAAAATTTAAATTTTAAGGAAGTTGGTTCATAGGCTTAAAACATTCTTAACTAAAAAATATATTATTAAGTGGCTTCTTTTTATTGAACCGATTATTACATAATTTTTTTAACACAAAAATTATTACCCTAAAATTTAAAAACTGGTAGATCTCAGTTCAGAAAACACTACTAGTACATAATAATTTTTAGGTCAAAAGCTTTTTTATGCTACATTTAATTTAAGAAATTAAACACCACTAATATGTATATTTTTTGGGTAAAAAATGTTTTAGCTTATGACCAACCTCCTTAAGATTTAAATATTTTTTCTTAGTTATTATTACATATATTAAAAGAATTACATTATTTTATTTAAAATTATAAAATGAAAATAATTTGCATCTTTTTATTCTAGGTCTGTTTGACGTGGTGAAAAATAAAGAAAAACAGTGAAAATGTGGTTTAGAAACTTTTTGGCATTTGACATGTGGCAACCGTATCACATTTTTTAGGGATGAATAATGAAATTTTTTGACTTTTGCGTCAGCTTTTTAGAGAAAGAAACTATTCAAACGGTTTTTTTTGGTTCTATTAGAATAGTTTTGCTTCAAAATTTAATAAAAGTGGTTAAAAAATTTTTGAGATTTGTAGAAAAGTTATTAAGGTTTGTAAAATGTTATTGGGGTTTATAAAAAATTTATTAGAGTTTGTAAAAATTTATTAGGATATGTAGACCTATATAAATTTATAGAAATTTCATAGAGCATGAGAAGTGCAAAATATGTTAAAAAATTTTAGAGATTTTCATTATTTTTTATTTTTTTTGAAGTGCCAAATTGGCCCTTTATACACAGTGTATAATTTAATTTTGAGTTTGTTTAAAGAGTATTTCAGTCATTTTACACTGTAAACAGTTACTCATTAACGAAAAGTCTAATAAACATGTGGTGTTAGTGTACAAAACCTAAGTCACATGACTACTGCTAAAATTTATGCGGGCTAGATATACAAATTTAAAACTTGGAAAAATTTAGGTAAAATTATCCCATATTTTACGATTTCTCCCCGTCCAACCTACATTTAATGTTTATTTTTTGTACATAAAACTAATTACTACACTTAAAATGAACTGATTTGATCAAGATTGGTTTGATTTGTTCTACAAGATTATATATCTTAAATTTTAGACCCGTTATAAAATAAGGTTGGATGTGTGAAGCTGACCCAACTTAGAACATTAGCATTAATTATTCTAGATAAAACTCTAAAATATAATAAAAGGTGCACTTATTTTATATATATTTTTTGATGATGATTCATTTTCATTCGTGCACCGTAAACCCCACTGCCAAGATATTATTCGCTTTGGGTCTTATGCAGAATTACTTGGTTCTTACATTTGCCCTTACAATTTTGTCCCTCCCCCATGGGAAAAGCGCGTCTTAACAAGAAGAGAGGTTAAGGTCGTTATATGGTGCCTCAGTCACCGACTCTCAATCGATGTGGGACGTAGTGGTATCATCATTTTTTATCCAACAACACTCCATATTAATATTTCTAAGAAAAATTTTTAAAATTATTTTCTCAATTGTTTTCTATTTTTTATTATTTATTATTTTTGGTCAAATTACAAGGTCATAATTATATTTTAAAATGAGAATTATAATATTAATAAGTAGAATATTAATACTTACCAAAAAAAAAAGTAGAATATTAATTTATACTAAAATGATATTTCAATAAATATAAAACTAACAATATTAAAATAAAGTAATATTTGTCTCCGTAGACGAAAAAGAAGTTGATCAAAAGAGATTTTTATTTGTTTAATTCATTTTATTTTTCGATTTTATCACTTGATAATTGATATTTATTCTCCTACTATTGTGTCTTAAAATTTATTCATTAATTAAAAATACGCATACTATTTAATGTTTCCAACAATAAGGGTGTTTTGAGTCTAAAAAAATTCAAAAATTAAGGTTAATGTGATGGAAAATGATATATAGTAAAATTTAATTAAAAAAATTTATGAACTTTTAAAATTTTTTGAGTTTTTTTAAGTGTTTAAACGCACAAGTGTTACCTATAGCGATTAGTACAATCACTTCATCTTTTTCAATTGACTAAAATACCCCTTAAAAAATGAGAAAATAACTTCTCGGTCGTTTCGCAAGTAGCTTGATGATGCCCCCACACTTCAAAATGACACGCTTCCTTTTTTTTGGGGTAATTAGGACACGCTTCCTTCCTTTTAGGCTTTTTATCCCTTGGTTGGAATCCAGCCAAGCGGACGCTGGTCTCTCTCATTTCCAACTCACTATTTTCTCCTTCCTTTAAAGGTCCAAAAAAAAAAAAAAAAAAAAAAATTAGAAGCAGAATGTAAAGGTTAGAGATAGGAAGAACTCAAGAGAGAGGTCTTCTTGCAATTTACCCCTCTTCCCCATTCCCTCCAAACTCCACGCAGCCAGGAAATATATATATATAAAATAGTTCTTTATACATATCGAGAAGAAAGAGTGATAGAGAGGGTTACTATTGATGGCTGGGTATAGAGCTGAAGATGACTACGATTACCTCTTCAAGGTGGTTCTGATTGGGGACTCTGGTGTTGGCAAGTCCAATTTGCTCTCCAGATTCACTAGGAACGAGTTCAGTCTCGAGTCCAAGTCTACAATTGGTGTTGAGTTCGCAACAAGAAGCTTGAATGTTGATGGCAAGGTCATCAAAGCTCAGATTTGGGACACTGCTGGCCAAGAAAGGTGATTTTTTTTTTAATGAATAGTACTTCTAATTTCTGATCTGGGTTTTATCTGCATTTTATGGATTTGCCTCTTCCCAGAGGTTATTCTGTTTTTTTTTGGGTTATTTTCGTTTAAGGGTTTGTGTTTGTTCATCTATTTTGTGGAGTTGAGATCGATTTTGGCATTGCTAGCAAGAAAGCTGCCATATTTCCTGTGGTTTTCTATTTTATGGACTGGGTTTTTCATCTAGTTTATGGACTTTGGGTGTTTATGATGATGTGAGTGCGGATTGGTCGCTTCTATTTTTTATTTTTGTGAGTTGGGTTGGTCTGATAAGCCGCAGAGATAGGCTTTGGCGTAAAGAGATCTGAAGAGTTTCGGATGCAACTGATCTTATGTACTTTTTCTGGATCTGATGAAAATAATTGTTGATCTGTGACAATATGTTTCGTAATACTTATATTGGTGAATTAGAAGTAGATCAAGTTCGGATTAGTTGTATGTATTGATAGATCTTGGTCCTGCACAGCTAGCTGTGTTTCTTTTCACTCCTCTTCATTATTTTTGTCTCGTGTTGTAATAATGTTCCAAATATTGCTCATTGGGTTCTTGGACTACATATATGCATTGTGTAGTTTCCTCAAGCTTTCTGCGCCTTTCTTGTTTGTTATGTCTTGCAATTTTCTTTTATGGTTGCAGTCTGTGCTTTGAAGGTTGCCCTGCAATTGGTTCATGTCAGTTCCTCATACTGAATTGTCAATTTACTAAAATTTTGGAGGTCGCAAGAGCTTAAATTACTTGGAGTTTCAGTTCTTGTGAATCTGTAAGTTTATTGTTTAGGTCTACTTGAAAGTGTGACGTCTTTGAGAGAGGGAAGATGAGTGAGAGAGAAATGAACAATGAAAACTAGGTTACATGGAGAGATAATGGATATGAATTTTTTTCTTAGTATAATAACCAATAACCCACATCCAAACCATCTTACTAGCAGATGATGCCCATGTGATACATGTGACACCAAATGTTATGCTTGGTAGTTTGGAGGTTGGGATGTTTGCACATTGCAATAATGGAGCCCTCCATAATGGTAGGGTGAGATTATCATGCTATGGTGGTGATTTGGAATGGCATAGAAGAGGATTGGTGGGTAGACTTGGTGTTAGCCTCGCTAGAGTGGTAGATTCTTCTCAGATAGCGCGTTGGGGAGTAATTATGGTGATACTCATGGAGGTTGCAGGTCACTTGATGGTTTGTGCTCTAGAACAGATAATAATTTGCATTTGATTAGAATTGGGATTGTACGAGATCTAAACCAATAAAGGATAATGTTTTGTTAGTGATAGGAAACTTGGAAAATTTTTTTTTATAGATGACTTCTATGGTAAACTTGGCCAAAGTTTATTTTGTAGAAGATTTCAATTTAATGTTTTCGGATATAATTTTAGGAGTTTAAGTTTGAGCTTAACTCTAACTTGTTATTAGAGGTTGTTTTCTGTTCAAATTAGTGTTCGTGTTTTAGTTAGGATTCTTATTGTATTCATTATAAATTATCCTATACCCCTTGTATGAATTCATTCATCAATAATGTTTTCATTCTTGAGTTGTATTCTTCTTGTGGCGTCAATAATTTTTTTTTTTTTTTTGCTTACTTGAACAATGTCTTTCCAAATGCCTGGTGTTGAAGCATTTTATCATCAATCTTGCAATGGGATGACGATGCTGTTGTGGTTGGAGGGGTGGTTCTGTGAATGGGAATGGAGCTATACTTGGGTTTTGTGGTATTTGTGTAATTATCAGTCATTGGTGGCTTTTGGTAATGGTGTTGGAACTCATTGATCATTGATGCGTGCCAGTTGCTATGTACCATACTCTGGAAACCTAGCAGATAGTGCATATATATTGGATGTTATTGGCAATTTCCTTTTCTAAGGAGATTAGTGTGGTGCCATCATATTTGACTCTCTGTTAATTTGGTTCTACTAGAATTGTTGGAAAGTTCACTTTTTATGTATTTGCTTTATTAAGTTGTCGGTATATTATTTTTTCAAATGTGCAGAAAAGGATAATTTTTATCTATTGATGTTATCGGAAAGAAAGCTTGAGCTGGTTGCTAGACTGTTTGCCCATTTTCCTTTAGTTTTCTTCAGCTACCTTCTTTTTGTATGTAATTGTGGGGTTAGAGAGGGGACTTTTTCCTCTTACAGGTATTGGGCATTTTTCTGAATAGATAATTGGAATTCAAATGATGTTGCCTAATCACAAATCCATCAGCATTTTTTGATATTATTTCTTTGAGGCCATCAACATATTGGTTTGTGTTTCTTCCAGCATCTCAATTTGACAGCAAGGTAAGTAAAAACTCTTTGCTTAGAATTGTTTAATATTGATGTCCTTTATTAACCAGTGCTTGTGGAAACCCTATAGTTAAACCTGTAAAACACATTAAAAATTTACTTTAAGACTTCTTATTTATGGGAAATGTAATATTATTAGTAATCAATGTTTAGTTTCTGGCACGCCACCTTATAGTTGCATGGCAATCCTAATGAGTTTGAAAAGCTACAAGCATCAATAGTGATCTTTGTTGTTGGAGGTGTGTTAATTTGCTAGTAGTTACTGCTTAAACACTCTTACCAATGATATCGTTGTTGAAAGGTATTGTTTGTATCTTAATGGCAACTTAAGAGCTTAACAGGTGTAATAAACTTTTTTCCACTACATTTTTGAACTTTTCAGTGGTTCTATTAGTTTATAAGTCCACCCTTGCTGCCTTGCTCAATTGTAAATGTTACTTAGGCATGATTGCCTCCTCCATCCCGATTTTCACTCCCACCAGTATGACCACCTTTTCTATGAATGCACTGCAATGTCACCATTTACATTCTTCACTAGTTTGCTGTCCTCACAATCACTGCGGGGCATACTGAGTGTTACCTTCTCAGTATCATTATTTGTTTGTGGCTGTGCATTGTGTATGCTTACCTTAAAGGATTATGGCACTGGAATTCCAGTATTTCTGGTCAATGATATCCATAGCAGTAAGTTCTACAATGGTGTGAAGGGTCAAGTTCTACAATGGTAAAAAATTACTAATATTACTAGTTGATAGTAAATTTTTTATACCATCATTATTACTTCCCTGGATTTCTAATGACTCATTTGTAGTCTGATGCTTCTTTCTTGTTTCAAGTTTAAAGTGTGGGTGATTGAATTAGAGCTGGGTATTTTAATCATCTGGTTACAATGCTGATCATCATCAATAGCGGACTTCTGGTGGTGAGCGGGATGAGTGTTAAGGTCTCAAGCAAGAAGGAAACTCTTGAAGGGGGTAGGTGGATTCTTAATAACTTAGTCCAGTATACATTTTAACCAGCCCATTTAGAAACAATCTACGTATTTCTCATGGCCAGTTCACAGCCACACTAAAGATGCTTAGTTTGACATTTTAAAGGAGACTTGAAGGAGTTAAAAAGTTGTTTCCATCTGATGTGGGACAACTTGTGACTTGTAAGTAAACCATTTATTAATATATTGTATTCTCAAATACTAGTCCAACGTCGAATTTAGCAAGTAATGTCACCTAATTTATATATTCTAAGTAACAACGGATGTTGTCAGTTGTGGCTCTTTTATAAATTCAGCACCAATGAAATGATTTTGAAATAGCATTATGAACCCTACCCATTGTTTCCAGTTCTAAAAGTGCAAGGGTATTTGTGCAGCCCTACGTTATAAGCTTTATAAGCTGCATTGGATATGGTAAACAATTATGGGTTGAATAATTAATGGAAGATGTTGCACTATAATGTGCTAGGGCTCAAAACATTGTTGTTCCTAGCACAAAGTACTGTTGTTGCTCGAAGATGGTATAATACTTGGCCAGGAAAATGCTATGCACATTCGTGGTTGATGTGGCCACAATCTCAGCCATCCATGCTTGTAGGTCTTGAAATTGCATAGTCATGACTGCTTGATTGTCCTTAGCAGCCCTCCACTTGACAATGGTGATGCACCAATGACTCAGAAGAGTTTCATGGTAGTGGAGTGGTGCATTTTAAACTCTGAATCTGTTAGTGTATCATTGTCAATTTATGAGCAAAACCAAATTATATCAAATGGACTACTGTCTTCTGTCTTCCTTCATTGTTGGGGTTTTTCATCTAAATCACCTCTACACCTCTCTTGTATGATTGCTTCTACTTTAAATTATTAACTTGTGATTGATAAATTAATTAATTTGGGACATCAGCCTTAAAAATGTCTCTTAATTGAACTTGCCAAATTTAATATCCAAAAAAATTGGTTTTTACATTAGCAATTTAATTTTAATGAATTGCGTGGATTCACTTATTTTTTTTTTGGGGGGGGGGGGGTCAACTTATATGCTTTATTTTATTTATTTATTTATTTATTTATTTGTTGATTAATATAGTAAATCCTATTTGCTTGAAGTAAGATACACTTCATTCCTAATTATGACAGCTTCTTATCATGTTTTGAGTGTATAGGTATCGTGCCATCACTAGTGCCTACTATCGAGGTGCTGTAGGTGCACTACTTGTGTACGATGTTACCCGACACTCCACATTTGAAAATGTCGAAAGGTGGCTAAGGGAGTTGAGGGATCACACGGACCCCAATATTGTAGTCATGCTTATTGGTAACAAATCAGATCTTCGACACCTCGTGGCAGTTTCAACTGAGGATGGAAAGTCATTTGCTGAGAGGGAGTCTCTCTTCTTCATGGAAACGTCTGCTCTGGAAGCTACTAACGTGGACAATGCATTTGCAGAAGTTCTTACTCAGATCTACCACATTGTCAGCAAGAAGGCCATGGAGGCTGACGATGGAGCTGCTTCCACTGTTCCCACCAAAGGAGAGAAAATTGACGTCGGCAAGGATGTGACTGCAATGAAGAGAGTTGGGTGCTGTTCGAGCTGAAGTCTTCAACCAAAATTTGACTGCTTTAATGGGATGTGGCTGGTTTGTTTCGCTGCATCTATTATTTTCATATACTTCATGATTGTGTAAAATTTTCTCATAGATGCCAACATTAGGAGAAATTTGAGTATTACACATTCTATTGTTAAATTCTTTGACCACGACTATTATCATTTATGCGAACAAAGAGCTTGAGCTTAATTAGGAACAAGTTGTTTCGTACATCTATTACTTGCCTTCAGTTGGTAGCTGGGCCATTTATGCGCTAAATTGTCTAATTGGAATCTTGATTTCTGACCCATTTTCCATTTCCAATTGTTTCTGAGATTGGCTGCCTTTTTTTTTTTTTTTTAAAAGATGCGGAGCAATATCTAAACCGAGCTATTTGTAGCAGACAATTTGGTAGGTTTTGGAAACAGAATGGTATATTGGCAATCCATCATCAAGACTAGATGATGGGTTTTTGTGACCCTTGTCCTGTGAAAAGCTTCATTGATGCATGGAGAAAATCTTGTGTTTTGAAACAATTAAATAAACCTGAATCTGATACTCCCACTCAAGTGTTATGCATGGCCATATGTTTTTTTTTATTTTTTGGTAATTAAGCATGGCCATATGTTGATTGGAGGATTCGCTCAATTTCCAGCAATATGTTATTGTGGGTGCTATTTAACGTGAGATACTTTTAGCAAACTTGGCCCTAAGATTAGGGCTAACTCGCATTTTATTTTCGTTACTTTAATTACTTCATTTATTTATTTAATTTTCTCTGGGGTGGTGTTATGACAGAAATGGCTATTCTTGGTAGGGTGATATTGGATTAATACCAGAGTAAATTTTGAGCTCATGGATCAGCTCCACAAAACTTATGAATCAACCCCAGAAAAGGAATGGGGTAAGGGTATGCTAAACTTTTATTGGTGGCCTTGAGGGTGAGAAACTATTGGATAGTTTTGAAGGCAAGGCGTTTTTGGAATTTTATTGCTCAAGAGAGTGTTTTCAACCGTGTTAGGGCTTCATTCGTTGCCAAATTTTTGAAAATTCATGATAAAAACATGTTTAGTAAATTTATTTTTTATTTTTTAAACAAGTTTTCACTCTTATGTTTAGTAAATTTATTTTTTATTTTTTAAACAAGTTTTCATTCTTATTTTTTTTTCTTTTATAAATAGTTGATCCTTATCTAGTGAGAAAAGATTTGATTTGATTTGGTTATAAATAGTTAGTCCATCAGTCTCCATTCATGAATAGGGGATGTAAATAAGACTGGGTAGGCTTGGGCCCAGTTTCGCTTTTTCCCCCATATTTCGTACAAGCTCACAACATCCTTCATGCCTCAGTTCAAGGCCTAGGGCACCCCTGTGTTGCCTGGCTGACCAGCCCCCTCGCTCCCCAGCAATCCCTCGCCTCCTTCCCCAGTTGGAAATGCATGTTTTGTTTTCAAAGATTTTATTTATCCACCTGCACATGCATTTACTCTAGTGTTTTTCAATGCATTACTTTAATGGTTTCCAAGACCCCAAAAAAAAAAAAAAAAAAAAAAAAAAAAAAATATATATATATATATATATATATATATAATAAATATAAAAAAATAAATAATAACACATCACACATTGAATTTTATGTTTATTTTAAATTAAAATTATGACTAATTTATTTGATAAAAATATTAAAAAATACTTAAGGTCAATGGGATAGGATAACTTAAGGTTATATTGGGTGGTCTTAGGTCTCTCTCATCCCAAAACACTTGTACATTGACCACCAGTTCCTTTCACAATTGATGTGGAAATTCTAACAATCTCTTCCTTCACACATCGGACCTTGGGTCGAAGGAAGTGACAACCTGTTTCTCCTGATGGACTGACATTGGTACACATGGGTTTTGATATTAATTGTTGGTGGGCTTAATCTTAAGCCTCCCTCATCTTCAAAAACTAGTTGATAGAGTGAGATTTTTCCTCACATTTATCTACTAATTACCAACTTCTTACATAATTGATGTGAGAACCCAATAATATTTTCCTTTCACACATTGAGTTTTGGGCCCCTTTCCATAACTGATTTGGAAACTCCAACAAACTAGAGTTTCTTAACCTTGATTTGTCTCGATTCATTCGGTATAGGGCTAGAGACAGAGGCAAAGGAAAAAAGGCAAAGGCAAGGAGGGGCCGACTTAACCCAAATTTTGGATGTGGTCAAGTTTACGTCATTGTTCATGAGGCATAAAATCTTCATATTTGTCGTCACGTGTCCCAGTTTTATGATGATTAAAAGAAATTGATATTTATTAATTTTATTGGGATTAGAAAACAGCTTAGGATTGATTCTATTATTCATTTGGATTTGGATGCTAATACTGTTGAAAGTTTTGTTGAAGGAAAATTTGAGTTTTCAAATTTGTTATAATCTTTATATTTTTTTGGAATTGATAATATTATGGTGGTACTTAGGGTTCGTTTGAAGCGGCAAAAAACAACAAAAAGTAACAAAAAATATGATTTGAACAATTTTTCAATGTTTGGCGTGCAGCTACCAAACTATATTTTTTAGAGATGAATAGTGAAACTTTTTGACTTTTGCATTAACTTTCGAGGAGAAAAACTGTCCAAAAGATTTTTTTTGGTTCCGTCAGAACGGCTTTATGACAGAATTTATTGAAAATTGTTAAAAAATTTTTGAGAGTTGTAAAAAAGTTATTAGAGTTTGTGGAATGTTATTAGGGTTTATAAAAAATTTATCAGGGTTTGTAAAAAATTATTGGTATATGTAAATATATATAAATTTGTAAAAATTTCACGAAATACGAATAGTACAAAATGTATTTGGGATTTTAGAAATTTTTAAAATTTTTAGCAATTTTTATCGCTCCAAACACTCCTAAATATTTATGAGTCCATATGAATCTATTTTTGATTATGAAGGTTAATCGGGAAGTTGCTTACTAATAGCTCTCTTGGTGCAGTTGTGTTGTCTAGTGGGTGTGCTCTTTATGTAGCTAGCCGGCGTAGTTTTGAGTCTCGCGACTCAATTAGGGTGCGTGGCTAAGGGGAACTGGTCACGCATCCCTTAGGTTTATTCCATCGACAATATTCAATAGGGTTTCGGGTCATTGCTTACTAATAGCAAGCACATGGAATCGCATTTGAAAATGAAGTTTATTTTTAAATTAATATTATATATATTTTTTATAACAAAAAAAAAATAATACGTTGAATGTATTTGCATGGAACAGGTACTCTATATCAAATTTTACATTGAATAAGTCACAAGTAACTTGGTTTTTATAAGGAGGGATTGATGCAAGACAAAATTTTAACAATATGGCTTGAATTCGATTTGGTCTTAAGATCTTTTTTTTTTTTTTTAGGGGTAAGTTGGTCTAAGATTTTACTAGAGAGTTTAGCCTTCGACATAAAAATAAAATCAATTTTTTTTATTTTTTAAATATTTAAAATTTTCTATTCCAATTAGAAAATAGTACTTTGAGTTTTTAAGATTAGATTTTCGTTTTCTCCATATATAAAGTCATGCTTTCATAGTCAATTTAGTTAATTCTCAATAATATTTCAGCCTTTGTTGATCTCATTCTTGTGTTTAAAAAATTATTCATTTATACTTGAGAACAATATTTTGCTAAACGTTTTGCCGCTATATAACAAGGTTATCCACGGTATAAAAAAAAATAATAAAATACTATTATGTTTGTCTTTAATTTCGGACTAAAGAGTTGTTATCAATATTTTGTAATTTTATTTTATGGGACGCTGTTGACATTTCTAAATGGTATTTTAATTATTTAATGACTACATTTTGGTAAAAATAAAACAATAAAGTATTATCTAAGCAATGTCCTTATTATTTCACATTTCAATTCAAATGTTGAAGATATCCTATTTTTTAATACGACTTTTTGTGTTTTTTTTTTTTTTTATCAAATCATAATTAATTATCCAAAAACCTAAATGTGTTTTAGGAGTGTGTCTTATGTTTGATTTGCCTTTTTTTTCCCCTCAAATAGATTTTAATCGACTCGATCACTACTAGAATTTCAAGTAATTCTTATAGTAACACTGTTTGGAAAGTTTACTCTTGACTTGATAAATGTAATTTTGTGTTTAGAATATATGTTTAAATTTAAGAATTAAATTGAGTTGATTTAATAGAAATACTAAATCTGTCCTTATTAGTGAAAAATAGAAAAATATGACAAATATGATATATAGAGATAAATTTATCCATTTACTAAGATGATTTAAGAAAATAATGAAATCTTATCAAATTTTATTATTTTAGGTTAAATTTCAAATAGTATAAAAATTTTAAAATTAAAATTATGAAATTAAATTAAATCTAACTTGTAAAATTTTTTGATTCCAAATATCAGAGTTGATGAAATTTTTACTAAATGAAATCAATTCCATTACCCCTAAATATATTGTAACTCATTAAGCTGAGTTTTGACTTTAAGGATATGAACTTCAAAAATGGGTTCGTGGTTGTATTATTATTATTATTATCATTATTATTATTATTATTATAAATGTTGTGGTGGTATATTGGAGGTTAAAATTTGAAGAAGGGAATGCTAGGTGAACTTAAAACAAATAATGCATACGGAGAATTTTTGGAAATGACTACTCTTTTAATCTCCTATTACTTTTCTTCTCCCTCCCCAAATCTTTCTTCCAAACGCGTCGGGGATTTTAGATATTCCAAGCTCTGACGGCTTTGGTGGAAGAGCAATAAAGTTGGGCATGTGAGTTGCCTCTATTTGTCTATTAACTACAGATTATGCCATTGACTAAATATTTTCTAACCATAAAGTTTACATTCATTGAGCTGGCATTTGTCTTAAATTTATAAACCCAATGCGATTATGGATAAGAAGAGAGCTTAATTAAGAATAAATTAATCATCCCTGGTGATGGATGATAGACGCGTGCGTGATGCAACCACGCACGTGCAAACGTAGAGATTTGTAATCACACGAAGGTGAGGTGCTTAAGATGTGGATAATAGAATGTTGATTCAATTATTTTGGGATAAATTATAGTAATTTACAGAAATAAACTTCTGGTAAAATCTCACTTCAAGGCGTGTTTGTTTAATCATAATCATCAATGGTCTAAAATTTTAATTTATTGCAACATTAATTCTTTGTGAGTCTTCATCGAAAAAATTGTCTTTAGAGCATGTTTATTTTAAGGGTAACAGAGAGGATAAATTTTATTGAGATAATTTTTGTTATTTATTATATTAATTTGGAATAGGGATAACAATTATATTGAGGTTAAGAATAATGGAGGTAAATTATTACTAGTAGGGGTGGGTAATGAGAGTACTGAACAAATTATACATTTTTTCATTATTCTGTAAAGCATTCTTTTATCATTCTCTTTTAAGCAACGTTCTCTTTTTAGTATTCTAAATATAACATAATTATTATCAAGTAATATTTAATCTCTTAATCTAAACATAAATATTATGAACTTGTTATTCCTCAGTTATTACTGGGTTAATAATTAGTTCTGAAATCTTTCATTCCTAAAATTTCTATCTCGTACCAAAATTTCCATATTTCCCTAAATGAGATAGCCGAACCCTTTAATTAAATTTGATAGATCATGCTCACATGTACATTTAACAAAAAATTAATCTTATAACAAATTAAAATTTTTAATTTTTAATTGTTACAATATATTAACATGTTAGATTTAAAAGTGAGGTTTCAATAAAAAGTTTAAAAGAGATAGCCTAACCCTTTAATTAAATTTGATAGATCATGCTCACATGTACATTTAACAAAAAATTAATCTTATAACAAATTAAAATTTTTAATTTTTAATTGTTACGATATATTAACATGTTAGATTTAAAAGCGAGGTTTCAATAAAAAGTTTAAGTTGTGCAAAATCTAATTCACTCATTAATTAAATATCGATTACGGCTTGAAGAGACCTTGTTTTCAAATTATTTAGGTGGTATTTGGTTTACTTTTCTGTTTTCTATTTTTTGTTTTTTGTTTTATGTATTAAAAATCTCAAAACAAAGAAAGAGAAAATACTCTGTTTTCTTTGTTTTAGGATTTTATTTATTTTTTGTTAAAAACTTTCAAAATGACTTTTTATCATTTTTCATTTCATGTATAAACTCATTTTCAGTTTTTGAAAATAAATTTTGAAAACACAAGTAACCAAATGAATTTTAAGCTGTTTTTCCTTATTTTTAAAAATATAAAATAAAAAATAAATCAAAACAAAAAATAAAAAAATAAAAATAGAAAACAAAATAAAAAAAACACAAACTAAATGACCCCATAATGTATTCATATTTTAGCATACCTTCAAATTGTTATCCAAATAACGTACATAAGATAGCAGCTAAACAAGGGGCCCCCGCTTAAGCTCCTCCGCCAACCACTTCATTGATTAAAATATTATATATATATATATATATATCTATTTAATGAAAACACTGTACAACCAAAACATATATATGACCTGAATATTTAATCACAACGAGGAGGACTAGTATGTGCCTATCATTTTGAAAACAAAAAAACTATAAAAGTATTGCTCATTTATAAAATTGGCACCACCAAATCATTATGATAGGATTTTCTTGATTTACTGTTGTGGTGAAATAACATATTCCTGTATTTAATTGTGATTAAGGGCAAGAAAAAAAAAAAAAAAACCAAAAAGGCTAAGAAAATTCAGTTAATAATAGTTTGATTTTTTCAGTTAGCACTTATTTGATAGGTGCTAATTTTTTTTTTTTTTTTTGGCGGGTGAATTGACCGAATTAATTAAATTTTTTTCTTTTTTTTTTCTTTAGAATAACATTGAATTATATATTATTTGAGAGAGAGATCGAGACCGATCTCATAAGTAGTGGGGAGCAAGCTAGTTGATTTGGTCAAACATTTAACCCAATAAATCAAAGTTTTAATTATGATTTTTTTTTTAACTTAGTCGATCCAACTTGTTAAAAAAAATTGAAAACAGAAAAAATGAAATGGTTCGATTTTTGGCCAATTCAGTTTAAAGCGAACTATTTAAAAAAATAAAAGAAATATTAAATTAAAAAAATAAAAATATATTTATTTGATTTGAACTTAGAACGAGTATAATGAAATGATTAAAAGATATAAAATAGATAACATACCTCCTCCCTCCCTCCCAGCTTTGATGAAAAATCATGTTGACTGGAATACCTACCAAAATTATTGGCACCAACCATAGGGGGCCTAGTTCAAGACAAGGTCGCGTGTCCCTCTTAATTTTTAGGTTAAGGAAATTAAAACACTCTTAATAATATATTTAGATATATATATATATATATATATATATTGAAGGAAGACGTGTGTTTTAACGTATTTTATCTTAGTCTAGGTTTTTGTAGTTTATCTTTCTCTGTACGCTCTTGAGAATAATGAAATTGACAAATTTGACTAATATTAATCATAATAATTCAACTAATATGATTTTGTTAACTGATAAATTAAGCTACTTAATTAATTAGGATCATATGTTAAATATATTTTCTACAAATATGTTATTAAATTCTTATACATGATATTAATTATTTCACATTCTATTGATCTTGTGTTTTATTAGTGTTACTTGTAGTAGTGGATAATTTCGAAAAATTTTTAGTAGTCTACTGCAACTTTTGTAAAAATTTTGATTTTCCTTTGTATATAATTTTGAAAGTCTTAATTGCTCTTTTCTATATCAATTTTTAACCTCTCTCCTTAAGCATCATATTATGAATTCGTCGTTAAAAGTACTCCATTTAAAAAAAAAAAATTTGAGTTCACCCTTAAAAGTCAATTAGTTCAACAAATTCGAGTATCTGATTTTAGGATTCATTCAGCTAGAGACCTTAAAGTCACATTAGATTGATTAATCGTACCGAGATTAAAGAATATTGTGCTTAATAATTAATTGCTATAAAAGTTGATTAAAAAGAACACAAAGTTTTCTTTCTTATTTAAAAAAAAAAAATAGATGATAGTACATGAATTTATTTGAACTAACGACTATAGTCACTGCCGATCTCAATGTGTTGATCATATCTAGTGCTTGTCGATACGTGTAAAATATTGAATTGGAGTCAATTTTGTGTTACGCCATTAACTTAATTGTTTGGGATAGACAGTATGAAAATATAAAAATTAAATAAAATGAATAAAATTTAATTTAAATTCTATTCACAATGATTTGCAATCTTTAATACTTCTAAAATTATTACTTATTCTCATATAAAGCAATATTTGAATGTGTCACCATCAATTAATCAATAATGTAATTCATTTTAATATCATTCCCAATAACTGCCTCCAAGGTTTGCACAGTCAGAACATATATTATTGTCATACTTATATCTCTCAAAATAATAATATTATAAAGATAAATTACCAACTTACCCTTTGGGTTACACAATTTATAATATAAATAATTCAACTCAATTTAAAAGAATAAACATAGTTATTATCATCCATAGTTAAGACCGGGCTTAGGTTACTCTAGTTTAAACTGCCTACGTATCCCACCTCGAAAATTAAGTCACCGTAGTTCTTAATTTATATGTTTTATTTCATGGCCAAACTTATGATCAATAGAATAAATGAATAATACACATATCTCATCAATAAATGTAACAACCACATTATCTCAATATTTCAACACTTAATAATTGTCCATGCAATATCATGCAATGGGAAATGATAGAATGTAATGTCTATGCATATTCTCTAATCCCCATCTATCCCTAACGTTATCTTGGGACAGGTGACGTTTAGCAAAGCATGCGGATCACTAACCGTACCGTTTACTGCTTACGGTGAATGTATATCTCAATATATGTCACAAGTCCTCCCAAAATCTCAACCAAATCAAGCATATAACATGTCAAAATCTTTCTAACAACGTTTAGAATACAAATATAAATCCAACCTACCTCGAATTCGAAGAGATAAGAAGAAATGAGAAGATTTAGGTTGTGGCTTCCAAACTTCAAAAATCGATTTCTTCCACTTCGGGCCAAAATCACGCGAAACAGACGTCACCACGACGTTCACAGTTTCGAATCCTACCCCGATCCGCTAACCTTCCGCTCTGGATCACACTTTGTCTCTCTTCCCTTCTCTTTCCTCTCTTTCTTTTCTTTCTCTTTTCTCTCCTCTCTTTTTTCCCTCTTCTCTCCCTTTTTTTCCTAGCAACCGAGGCAACACAAAACAAAAAGAAAAAGAAAAGGAAAGGAGAAGGGAAAGAAAAGAAAAGAAAAGGGAGTTGGGCCCTTGGCCCAGTTGTCCAACCAAGTACTAATTCAGATCACACCCATCCCAGGAAACATTAAAATAATTAATTGAATCTCAAATAATATTATTGGCCCAAAATAATACATAAATAGCCAAAATAAATACCGAGTATTACATTATGAATATAGTTTCATTAACATTATCCAATCATTATTTGTTAATTTTTAGGGTAATTAGCATGCCCATATTTTTCTCCATCCCAGCCTCACCTTCACAAGTTGAGATATATATATATATCTAGTGTTTACGTAATTTTATAACTCATTTATTTTAAATATATTAAATTTAGTATATATAAAATTTTATTACACCTTATTTTTTATGATACAGAATTTAAGCGTTTTATCGTGCCTTAATAAAAACTTGATCGAGTTAGTGGATCAAATAATATCCACTTTTTCTTTTATCAAATTATGTTTTAATATAATACAACGTTAAAGTCCTTAAATTTGACTTGATAGATTCACCTACAATTTAGTAATTGTATGAAAAATTAAATATTGATTTTGAGAAACAAACATTTCAAATGGGAACTTATTCAATTTTTGATTCAAGTGGAATGTGCGTGAGAGACAGCGTACATCTCTCCAGTTTACCTATCAATTATGTGATTCGTTGAAATCTGCAATAAACTGGTGAAGGTTATTGGTTATCAAAAAAATAAAAATAAAATAAAAACTTATTATGAAACCCAATAGAATTTTCAAGTGAAAATTAAGAAACCAATTATAGGCTATTTTACAATTCTAAGCATGACTCACCAATCACACTATTTGAATTTTGTTATAAATTGAGACTTTTGGAAAATAATTAAGTATGAATTAATTTATTTATTTTTCCAAAATGACCGAAGTGAACTTGATAGTTGTCTCCAAAATGAATTGGTGAATTTACCACCTCCTATATATGATTTCATAAAGGGCCATTTTGAATCACTAAAATAAAATTACAAAAAAGTGTAATTTTGCATCAAAAAATAACATGTGTCATTTTAGTGGTTAGTTAGGTTGTTCAGTTAAAAATTATAAAAGATGAAAAAAGTTAACGAAAATTAGTAAAATTGAAAAAAGTTAGTAAAAATTAAAAATGTATTTGGTGGAAAAAAATTAATAAATTTAATTTTTTTTTTTAAAGCCTAAACAGCTTCTAAATATCTTCAAGTTCAAAAGGAAACATCCAAACGTTAGCAGTGCATGAAACTTCTGTTGGGCTAAGATATGGAAAGAAACCATCATTAATAATCACATTTTTTACCAATAATAAAAAAATAATAATCACATTTTTTTTTTTTTTGTTGAGCTAGCACCATAAGGTGCACCGATTTGCAACCATAGTTAAGTTTTCTCATTAAAAAAAAAATTAAATGTGAATATCACATAAAATGCAAAAGTTCTTCTTCTTTATATTTATAAAAAATAATTTTAAATCACAAAATAATTTTAAATTATTTTTAAAAAAAATAATTTAAAAAAATTAGTCTGAGAACTTTGAGGTGGAAAAGTAATCAAGGGTACTAAATGGTAAAAAACTGAACAAAATTGAATTGATTGGAATTTTTTTAGTCATTATTTTGTTTAATTGAACTGATTGAAAAAAAAAAAAAAAAAAAAAAAAACTAACAACTAAAAAACTAAAATAATTTGGTTTGACTTTCGATTGGATTGGTTTTAAACCGAAATCCCCCCCCCCCCAAAAAAAGAGCAAACATTACGCTACTAATTAATTAACAAAATTACAAATATATTTACTTAGATATTAAAACTTAGTATGGATTTAATGACATGGAAGGACTATACGTTATAAATACAATTTAAATTTTTAGAATACATAAAATAAATAAAATAAAATATGTAAGATAATATATAATTTAATATGAAAAAATATGAACTTCTGTTAGCGTTAATTGGTTCGACTATAAAATTTTAGCACTAATTGAATTAATCAAATTGAACTTTTTAAAAAAAAACTAAAACAAACTAAAATAAACGAATTAAACCAAACAACTTAATTGTTTTGATTGAATTTAGTTGCTTTGATCTCTTCTTTTTTTTTTTTTTTTTTTTTTTTTTTTTTTTTTTTTCTCAGTTTAGAAGGTGTTTGGCTTACCAATTTTTATTAATATTTTTTTACTTTCTCTACCAAACACATTTTTAACTTTCCACAACTTCATCAACTTTCTTTAATTTTTACTCAACTTTTTACAAACTTTTTACTTCCTTTAACTTTTATAAATTTTTATCGACGCTCTAACAAAAAACTAATATAACATGTGTCATATTCTGGTGTAGAAATTATACTTTTTGTGGTGCTCAAGAAAAAAAAAAAAAAAAAAAAAACAAACCCTAATCAACTTTTGCACACTCCAAAAAGCAATGAACCATGGATGGCTAATAAAATTTGAAGGTGGGAAATGAAACTCTACAAATTCGAATTCGGATACATGGGTGAACCCTTAAATTACAAAGTTTATACGGTAAAAAAAAAAAAAAAATCAACACCAGGTCCGGACACCCCCTACACCCCCAACAAAAAAACCAAAAACCATGAAAATGGTAATTAAATGATGTTTAATTGATAAAAAGTTAATTAAAAAGTACAATAAAAATTGAAAAATATGACATAAAGATAATATATAAAAATTTTTAATTGGAGAAAAGTATATAAAAGTTAATTAAAATTGATAAATTTTAGTAATTTTTAGTGCTACTAACAATGAGGATCTAAAAAGTGAAAATTAGCTCTTTTTTTTTTTTTTTTTTTTTTTTTTTTCCCCTCTGTTTTTAATTAAAGGGGCAGAAACGTCATAAGAGCTATAAGAGGACAAAGTGAGGTCAAGACTTCAATTATGATGTAGCAGTTGGAAATGAACGGTGAGGATGCTAATTACAGCAAGATCAAGACAGAAACCCAGAATGGGACATTTTTATTTGTTATAACTCTGTCATCTACGCAAGTTGAAAAAGCCCAAAAAAAAAAAAAAATGTGGGTATCTTTAGGCGCACGATAAGCACTCCATTTTTGAAATCGCAGTGTATGTCCAGCTCACATGGAGGTACCAGACGAATGTGAAACCTCACGGGGGCAGCGACACGTGTCGAAAATGTTACCCTGTGGTATCGCACCACGGCGAGAAACTGCACCGCCGGCGCTCCTCCTCCGTCTCCAAAACTCCCCGCCGGAACACCAGCGAGCACTCCGGCAGCTCGCCAAGGTCGGCGAAGAGCGACTCGTCCTCCTCCCTCATCGAGAAAATCGCCGCTCCATCCTCGGTGTCGCCGGCGCTGCCCATAATGGGGCTCTCGAGCAGGGTAGACGACGTGGATTCCAAATCGGAGAACCACTTGAATTGGTACGCATTCACTAGACAATCTTCACCCAAATTAGCAAATCTTTCGTCAATCTCTAATTGATTTTCGAAAACCGGCGTCTTTTCATCATCAGAATTTGAAATTGCGGTGGAGACAGATGTTACTTCTCCGACAGCGGCTGAGGAAGTGGCGGAAACGGCGGCCGTTTGTTGGTTGTTGAGGCGGTGGTTGTTATTCTTAGCTGCCGGCCACGGGTGGTTGTGCTCGCACGAGTACGTGACCACTAGCATGGTGGGGTCCGCACGGCTCCTCTCTACTTGCTTTCTGGCCGGGCAGCCCTTGGAGCTGCTGCATCTATAATACCCTCTGCCAAAATCAGACGGCACGATCAGACCCTGATCGGTGTTTGTCCGACACTAAATCATACACTGCACTACACTGAAAAATTTCTCTGCCATACCTGGGGTAAGGTGAACCTTTGATGGGTTTCTGACCATACTTCCTCCAAGCCCATGAATCAGACGGTGGAGCGCTATCGCCCTTGAGCCGGGACCCTTCAACGTCCCTGATTGGCACTGAGACCACTCTTTTCTGTACAGCGCGCCTACTGAATCATATGCCACAACCTCGTATTAGTTCCTTTTTTATGGTACGCCATGCAAATATGAACTACAACTTGAAACCCTAAAAAGTTTTAGCTTTTGCCTAGATTTATATCTAAATATGAGTGTGTGTGTAATAGTATGTGCTACGGTACCTTTTCTTAGGGGAGGAGGTGGAAGCCATCTTACTGTCGCTGAACATAGCGCCGGAGCGGAGCGAATCTCCGCTGTTTTCCGGCGAGTTTTCGGTGTCTTCTTGCTCATTTACAAATGGGTTGTTGCTGAATCTGCCGTCCATGCTATGGATCAATTGGAATTATCGATATCTGATCGATCGATGATGATGGTGATTTTATCAGCTGCACTGACACTTAAAAAAAAAAAAAAAGGATTGCCGGCACACAGAGAGAGAAAGGAGAGAGAGATGGGGGGGGGGGGAGGGTGGTTAAAGATTGGAGGGGTCTCTCTAAAATGGGTCCTTAATGTTGACAGAAAGGCAGTGGAATAGTTTATGGAGGGCGTGCAAGCAAGTGTGAAAATAATATTTGAAAACTTTGTTATTATATTACAATGTGAAAGGGACCCTTGCATCTGATATTGATTACTCTAATCCAAGTTTTATTTGGGCTCTTCATCTCTAAGCTAATGGTGTTTATGTCCTTGTAAAAACCCAACCTTGCCCTTCTCATGAATTAGTTGTCACCATTAAGGGAAAACAATGAAATTAAGAAGTTAATTAATAACATATTAAAATAATAAATTCTTCAAAGTGGAAAAATGAAAGAGAAATAATATATCTTATTTTTGTAGTTAACTAATAATATATATATATATATATATATTGCTAATTATCTAATAATTTTAGGTCACACTTGTACCTATAGATTTGAAATAAAGGGATTCTGGTACAAATTAATTACTTAAGAAAAATTATGCAAATATAATTTTGTTACTTTAAATGGGTGATTTGAGTAGAATAACATGATTTTATAAAAGATTTAAAATAATCATAAAAAATTAGTTATTTGAAATTGTCTATTTCACGAAGTAGTGATGCCGCTACTTAGATAGTAATCACTAGTAATTATTAAAAAAAAGTTCAAGATATTATTACCTAATTAATTCTATCACTTATGCCTACAAAAAAAAAAAAAAAAAATTTAATTCTACCACTTATATTTTGATTCAATTTAATCTCAAATTCCCTGATATAAAAAAAAGAAGAACAAATCTAGTTTTATTCATTTCATTTTTTATTATCTTTCTTTGTTCACTTTTTTGCTTTTTTGGCATCAAAGCATAGTATAAATGGTTGAGGTTAGAAGAAAATAATTCAAATTTAAATGAGCAAGAAAAATTCAATACTTCACATTGTAAAAGTTTATTACTAAATATACTTTTAGTGATTAATTACCATCACATCGTGGTTACAATTTGCCTAATGCTAATTTTTTTATTATAAAATTAATATATTTTATCACTAAGTGATAAAGATGACATATAATTATTTATTATTTATTTTTACTAATGAATTAGTATGATAATTAAATATGTAAGAGTTTTTGAGAAACTAATTTTTATCGTTGTATTTTTTTAATTTTGCAACTATTGTGATGACTTGTAATAATTAGAGAGGGCAGTTTTAATTTGTCCCAATGAGTATCAGTCTCACCCTGATTTAATAAGTGCAAGTATTTTTAAATTTGATGAGAAATAGAGTGAGTTAGGGTATGAAAATAAAATACTTGTCGGGTTTGGGTTTGAGGACGGGGACGATATGTACTGTACTTGACGAGTATTACTTGAACCAATCCTAATTACTCCGATTATTGGGTAGCAGACGGAAATTATCTAATTATTGCCCAAATTATTTGTGCCAATTACCCATTTATTAGGTCTCTAGTACATACTATTCGAATACTGCAAAAACTACTTGCACTAGTTAACTATTTATTAGATATCCGATAGGTATTACCTGATTAATCGTTCACATTATTCAATTATCTGTCCAAGTTATTGAGCACTCAAATTTATTACCTAATTAATCGTCTCATATTTGAAAATTATAAGTACCTAATTATTCGATAAGTTAGAGGATGATAGTGAGTTAAAAATACCTATCAGGTACCCACTTAATTCGAATATTTTTCTAGCAGACAAGTTCGAGGTAATACCTGACCTCAATCCAACTTATTACCATCCTGATAGTAATAATGTGAATCACTAAGTAAATTTTTACCATTTAGTGATAGAAAATTTTCATCACTAAAATTCACATTTCTTGCCTAGATCGATAAAGTAATACGTAACATTTTTTTTTTGTATTTATTAGCAAATTGAAGAGAAGCACATCTATCTTTGCCATAGTTCCATAAGGACATCTAATTGCTATGGACAGGGTGTCATCCTATAGTATAGACAGCCATATAGTAACAAACAACTGCCTCTGATCATATACCCAAAACAATAATTTCCCAATCCTATAAATATAATATTACAACATTACCAAAGAATTCAACAACCTTGGACCAAGAGTGGCCCAAATTATCAAATGCCCTTCTGAATTTTAAAATCCACAATGAATGGAACTTCCCTTCAATTGAAAAGAGCCTATTTGGTTGAGTGCACATGGTCTTTGGCCTCAATGGAGGAGAAAGAAAGAGTAATGGTACAGCTATTTAAATTTTCTACTAAATTAATGGCTTGCTGAATACTTCTTTCATGATGATCTAATCATCTTCTGTCTCTGTCCCAACCTTCATTGAAGGAACTCATCCTCCCCCTACCTTACCCTATCTTCAAAATCAACTTGTTTAATAAGAAAAGTCAAATGAATCCTTCTCTCAACAATTTTGTTTATTTGTACTAACCAATAAAAATGATTTATCATGAATTTAATTGCCGATATTAATGGTATCATCATAGTTTGACATTAATGTGCAAAGAAGACGATAATACCCAATGACAAAAATATAAAACGTAATGGGCGAGGGGTAACTTAAAAAAAAAAAAAAGAAATTACTTGAATTATTACTCATTCTGCTATATATTAGAAAAAAAAAATAGTATGGATGAAAGAGGAGCATTTTTGTCAAAAAATATTTGACTTTTAATCCTTAAGAATAAATGATATAATTTTTAGTTTATAAATTATGAGGAAGGATAAATTGAGATAGTTGGGTAAAAAAAGAATTTTAATAATGCCAATGTAAGAAAATATGTATAATTATTTTTTTTTTTTTTGTCAAAAAAATGAGTGGGTGTCATAATACCATAGCTATTCATAACATAATCTAGTTGTAACAGGTACGTTGATGAGTTTTATATTATTCTAGTTAAAACAATTACTCTAGTTTTAATATTTTCTTTAATGTAAACCTACTAATTAATAAATATCATATATGTATATACATATAATCTCTCTCTCTCTCTCTCTCTTTTTTTTATTTTTTTTAATGCTAAAGCAACAAGATCCAAGCCGGCATAATTTAATAATTTGCAAGTTTAGGGGTGGGTGTAGTTAAATACAGACAAGTTACTCGGCTTGATGTATGACATATAGACATATACACACATATATAATTTAGGGTTTGGTTATATGTCTTGTTTACATGTAATCTTTTTGTCCTTTCTATTCACGAATCAAGTGAACTTTTGAGATCAGGTACTTATAATAAGGTAACGACGACAGAACCACACTGCATGCTCTAGTGGGTCCAGAAACCCTTTCAGAGTAGAATTAATGAATATGTGTCCTTTTAGAACCAGTTTAAATTTCTGCTCTACAGTACATAACTAATATAACATGCAAGAGCTAGCACATGGTGATTCAAGCCAAAAAAAAAAAAAAAAAAAACAGTCAAAGTACATTGAATGCATAAACCGCAGCGGAATCACCAGAATCCTTTTGGGCTTACTAATATTCTTTGAAAACTATGTCCTACTTTAAATTAAGGAAAAATTATCATTTGTTTTATTTTTATTTTTGTAGAGTGATCGAGTGATTAGAATAATGTGGCAATGATATTATTATAATAAAAATTTATGGTAATTTTTTTTAATGATTAATTTACAATCATGTCACATTACTCTAATTTAAATTTTTTTAAAATTCTAATTACGTGGTATTTCTTTTAAATTAATTATAATTTGCAAAGTATAATCGAACCGTCAGTACTTCGCCATGTGTTAGCTCATAATTTGTCCACTCGAGGAATACATATAGCAGGGTTGTGCAGAAAAATAAATATATTGAACAAATATGCAACGTATAAATCTCTTAAAAGTCAAGAACACAAGATATAAATAAGAGAAATTCATAGCCTTTTGAAACTGTTTATATGTAAAGGATATGACAAAGCTATGGATTGCGACTGTTCAAACTAAGGGTGCAAAAACTTTTAGCCTACTTCACAACAAATTAAAAGTTCCGACTCTTGGCCTCTTTTATTTTCAATTTTCAAGAGTGTTGACTGAATAAATTAATTTATAAAGTAGTTTTTTTTTTTTTTTTTTAATACGAAGTTTTCAAATAGGAATTATCAGATTGTTTGGTGTTCAATTCAAGAGGCTTGACAGGGTCAGGTTTCTGTGCTCTATCTCAAGAAGAAAAGGATGGAAAATGCCCATTGGATTTGACCTGTAACTTGTATCAACAAAAATCTAGTCTTCTAGATTAAAGTAATAGCAATGTTCTTTCTTTGATATCAACTTCTGTTACGTAACTTGTGGGGTTTTGAATGACTTTTTATTTCTTAATTTCTCCCTTCTGACTTTCTTCCCCCTACGTAGCACCTCTCTCTTTCTCATTGTATATAAAGATTTGTATATATATATATCTATATATATATAAAGATTTGAATCCGAGAGATTCACTCTTCATGTCAAACTCCTAATAAATGAATTTCTCTTAATTTATGTCGTACACACTAGTCTTTCAATATGTATAGTAATAAATCACGACCAACGCAACGGTAGAAATTCATTTTCATGTGCAACAACTAATTTTTTTTTTTTGTTAATTTTCTTGTTTTTTTTCCTTTTCTTTGTTAATCTATACATGGGACTATGAAAGATGAAATTGCAGAACTCTTAATGAATGAATGAATCTCTCTTAATTTATCTCGCACACACTAATTTTTTAATACATACAGTAATAAATCATGGATTTACGCAGCGATAGAAATTCATTCCCACACGCAACAACTAATTTTTTTTTCTTTTGTCAATTTTCTTTTTCTTTTCCTTTTCTTTTTTAGCCTATGGTTTCAATGAGAGGAAACTTCGGAATGATTTCCTTTGTGGCAGTCGTCTCTTGGAATTCCCTCCCACGACATCTTCTTTTTATACAGGGTGTGATTACACATGTTGAATCAGATCACATATACAATTAATAAGACAACTTGGGCGGAACTATTTTTAGGTAGGCCCAGTGGAAGGTAGGACGCAGTTGTCTCTATTGATTAAAAAAATATATGAATACTTTGTTATTTTTATTTTATTTATTATGAAAATTTTATTTTGTTCTATCGTTTTTTCACTTTTTCTTTATTACTATTTTTTCATGTTTGTCTCATTAACCAGAATATTTTACTTTTGCCTATACCGGTTATAAATTTTGGGACGTCCCTCTCTTAGACGAGTAAGAATTGTTTGTTATTGTAATTTTTTTTTTCTTTTTTCTGAGGAATCTACTTAAGAGGCTGTTTGGTGCAAAAAAATAAAAAAAAGAATTTCTAGTAACTTTTGTCTTGATATTGTTACGTGACATTTGGAAAAAAATGTCTGCTTAGTAAAAATTTGTAAAATTAGAGAAAATCGAAAAGGTTGAAAAAAAATTAGTAAAAATTGACAAAAGTTGAAAATATGTTTGGTAAATTCTTGAGAAGCAAGTTGAATGAAAATTAGTAAAAATTCACATATAATTGATCAAAATTGAGAGTTTGCCAAACAATCCTATGATAGGATTACATTAGACCCATAAGACAGTTGTTAACTAGTATAATAAGTTATTTATTTTTATTTTTTGATAATTTAAGTATTTGACGTAGGGATGTCAAATATACCCGTACCCGGTAGGTACCCGTTTCACCCGTCCCGTTCGGGGAGGGTATGGGGATGTTAATAGCGGGGACGGGGACGGGTATGGAGATTTGAAATGTTACCCGCAAGGGTATGGGGACGGGGACGGGTACGATAGTCCCCATCCCGCCCCGTACCCGTTTAAATATTTTTTTGTTAATTTTGTTGGCGTGGTGACTCCTTTAGAAGTCCTACATCGGTTTCTCACAAAGAAGTGAAGGTCTTGTGAGATTATAAATAAAGACCACTTCATCTTTGGTTAAGTGCATCAGTCAAAGTCAAATATTATATATATATTTTTAATTTCTATTTAATATATATATGTAATGTATTTTTTTTATTTAATATGTATAATATTTATAATAATTTTAAATATTTATTTTATACATATAATATATAATTTGTAATAATTAATATACTTGGCGGGTAAACGGGGATGGGGATGGGGAATTCATTATTTTGTGGGGACGGGTATGGGGAAAATTTTTTTCCCCGAAACGGGGACGGGGACGGGGACGGGGACGGGTATTGCTAAACGGGGATGGGGACGGGGAAGGTCATACCCGCCCCATACCTGCCCCGTTGACATCCCTAATTTGACGCACTTTGACTAATTCATGAAGTCTTGAAATTAACGATTTGGTAAACTTTCCAGTAGTCTTAAAAAAGCGAAGAATAATAAGTTGCACTAGGCATTAATGTGTGCCTATTTTGCAATAAATCAATGATACATGGTTGGGCATCTCAATGTTTACTTATAAAGAATAGAATGTAATTCACATGTAGCCTTATCCATAATAATAATTAGAAGAGCAGTGAAAATTTCAGGTTAGTTCAATGCATGTGGTGCCTCCGAAACAGTGCCCCGCAAATTTATGGATGTTTTTGAAAAGTCACAGTTGTTTGCGTTCACATTTAGATCATCTAGTACATTATTTATTTATTTTTAATTATTTTTAAAAATATTTAACATTTTATTAAATTTTCACAACCTAAATTCCTATAATACCCCCATAAAACTCGAATTCACAACCAACTACGTGAATAGATAAATTCTAACCATTTGAACTATTCATTGATCTCCATTTGGTACACTATTATTGCAACGAAGGCTACTTTTACGATTTCCATTCCTTGTTTGCACCTATATTGCATGTAAGTAATTAAGGGGCACTTTGCATTTCATTTTTTTTTTTTTTTAGCGTAAGTTTCTGAAATATTTTTTTGAAGACATATTTATTTATATTTTAAAAAAATATTTTACTTCCAAACAAATGAATTATTTTTGAATAACAGGTTTATTTATGTTTTAAAAAATATTTTTTAAAAAACATTTTATATTAAAATAAACATAGTCTCAAAAAAAAAAAAAAAAAAAAAAATTAGCAATCGAAGCTACATACTTCGGGGTAATAAACAACATCGAAAGTCCATTGCTGCCAGAAAACTTTTGGACATGTGTCCTTGTTCTGCTCGTGGGTGGCTGATACATCAATGTGGGATAGAAATTTTGCCATTAATTAATATATAAATTTGGTTGACTTCTCAAAATATATTATTATTATTATTATTATTATTATTATTATTATTTAATAAAGAATGGCCACTAGACACATGATTAATGTTTATTTAAAGCACAACAGTTTAAGAAGAAAAAGGAAATTATAGAAATCTTGGAATTGAATTCCTTCATGGTGTTCGAACAGTTATCCAGTTGGAATTTGGAAACAATACATATACACACATAAATACATAAGTACATACATACATACATACATATATATATATATATATATATAAAATTATCAATTTAGCGAATTATTAGTATTTATAATTAGGAAGGGGGCGATGACCTGGGAAGTGTTGTCTATTAAATAATTAATTTCAAGAACAAGGGGAAGCTGTGAATAAATATTATTTATGATTATTTACCAAAAAAATATTATTTATGATTAGCTAGCTAGGAAGGGCTCTAAATAAATAATGGGTGGGGATATTGGCACTCCTTTAAAAATTTTCTCCGCTCGTTACAATAATTTTCCTCTACAAAATTAATAAAATTAGTCTTGTAATTAATAGAGAACAATTAATGCAAAACACATTTAATATCATAACTACCCCCGTTTTTTATTTATTATTACAAAACTAACATCCTCCACTTTTTACTTTTTTATAATATCCTCTATTTTTTATTAATTTACATGTTAAATTAAAAATCTATTGTTAATTATAATTTATGAAGTTGTGTGTGAGAATTTTTTTAAATTAGTTTTGTAAATATATCTTTTAAATTTATTTTATCATAAATTAAAGGAAAAATTATTGTTTAATGGATACAAAGTAAAGCATCATAATCGTTGATTAATTCATACACAAATAGAAATAATTGAAATAAAAGTAAATCAAATTAAAATTCAAATATTGATATTCATCTCTAAAATCATCCACTATTAAATTAAAAAAAATATAACACTGTTTAAAATAATTCAACAGTTTCAACAAAAACTTTTTATAAATTAACAAGCCCAAAAAAAAAAAAACTACAAATAAGAACTTTAAAAAAAAGATTTTAATATGGAAAAAACTCCTAATAATGTAATAGCATATACACAAGCAAATATATATATATATATATATATTATAATTTGTTCTATATTTCTCTACCAAGAAATCAATCACATAAAAGGGAAAAATTAAAAAAAGTTAATAGTTGCTCTACTATTTGAGAGATTCAATGATTTATAATAATATAGTATTTGCTCCATATTGCTTGTGAAAAAAATTAATCACATTCGAAAACTCCACTTTAACAGAATTATTTTCCATCTTGTTTTATTTAACATTTAATGAACCCAAGAAAAATATATATGGGGTAATTATGGTATTTGAAATATTTTACATTAATTATCCTCCATTAATTATAAGACTAGCTTTATAATTTTGTAGAGAAAAAAATTTACAAGAAGTGGGGAAAGTTTTTAAAGGAGTGTCAATATCCTCACTCATAAATAATCTATAATTATCGAATCTTGGTCATCCATTCACGTGGTTTTAAAAAACTTAATACTTATAATTGACGCCCTATTAACTAAGGTTTATAAATTTTTTATGCCAACATCTCATATATAATCAAAATTCATACAAATTTCTTCTTGTTTAAATTTAATTCTCTATAATGTTATTTTTGCAACAATCTAAATGGCAATAACTTTATTAATGAAAAGTTTAGAACATCCTTTATTAATTGTATTTCTAAGTTCGGTTCATATGTCTTTATTTGTTTTGTGGAATGGAGATGAAAGAACTACAAACTTTGGTAGTGAAGACAAATAGTCATGATAGCATGCAAGATAAAAATACAATTTGAATTTGTTTGAATGTGTGCTAGTTTGGAGCTCTTTTGATTTTACTTTTTCTTTCTTTTTTTTTAGTGAACTTACTATAACATGTTATTTTAAAACAAGTTTGTGAATAGTATAAAGATGGACTGTATAATTTTTTTGTTTAAATGTGATCTAGTTTGGAGCTCTTTTGATTTTATTTTTTTTTATTTTTGGCAAACTTAATTAGTAGAATTAATGTTATTTTTAAACAAATTTGCACATGTTTCTAAGATGGACTATGTAATTTTAACTAACAATTTAAGATGAATGTGTTTATTACATTTTCTTTTTCATAGCTAGATGGGTTTGTAAACTTAATATTTGTTTCAAAAGTTTGAAATGATTAAATTTTTCGACTTGTATATGGTGAAATATTATAAGGTGAAATATTATAAGTGGTAAATTAAAAAATAAGATTTTTTATATTATGATTAGAAAATTTTTAAGATTGAGGATACTTTTTTCACAGCTGAGGACCATTAAACTTGAGTACAAATTTCAACATCTTGTGAAATTGAATTTTTTTTAAATGAAATAAAGTTTTCAATGGTTACCATGGTAGAAAAAAAGATTATCATCAACCTTATTCAAGAAAAATTAACAAAATACTTAGTAAAAACTGACCGTCGAAAAAAATAGTCACTGAATGAATGATAGTATTGACGACTATAATTGTTGAAAATAAACATCTTTTTTGACGGTCATAATCATGAAAAATAGACACATTATTTTCAATACTGAACTTGAAAAATACCTTTTTTCAACGATCTTTTTTTAATTTTTCACAGTTTTAATCATTAAAAATAAACTATTTTGTTGTAGGGTTTCTCAAATCATCAAGTGTTCAATATGGAATCATAACATTGTTCATCATCTTATTTCTCAAAACACATATACATGTGTATTCAATATATCAACTTCCATTTATGCGCATAACATGACTCAGAAAAACTTCAAAAATTTTAGAGATCTACCACAATCAACTTAAGGATTTTGACATCAAACTAAAGCTCACAATATACTCTCTTCAACCCCAATTTGAAAATGAAATGAAGATAAAGGTTCAATTTGAGGAAGAACTATTACTTACCAACTCACTCAACGACACTTAGTTTCAGTAAAGCTTTCTGAATACAACACCTATGCACACATGTATAACCAAAGATCCTTCACCATGAAGGAAAGGAGATGTAAGTGGGTAAGATGACAAGGTTGGGTGAGGCAACGAGGTAGGCTAGGCTACAACCATTATTGAGATATAACCTTCAATCACAAAACTCAAAAAATGAAAAGCAACTTGCACTAGTATAGTTGTGCATGCCCATGCCATGCGCACAAAAAAGAGTCTAGCATGCACATGACATAGCAACAATCCCAACATCAAGTCCAAATCTTAACACAACTAACCTCAATCGAAAATTTTGTAAACGAGTCAACTCATGCATAAAATCAATTACATAAAATAGCACATTACATCAAACTCAATATATTATGAATAATATATATGTATAAAAGTATGGGTCATTACACCGACAACATACATATACTAGTAGTTGATAATTTAAAGGCAAATGTGTCGAGTAAAATCTGTTGGATGTATCTATATCCAAGGGTGGATCTAAGATTTTCGTTAAAGGGGTACCAAGCACCCAATAAGAGTACAATGTGTTATATCTGGATCAAAAGTAGAAGAGAAATTATGTTACTTTTAAGGGAAGAAAAAATTATCCTTATATATTAAACCAATAAATATACTTTTTATAAATTAATGGTTCAAATGGCCCCTTTTAATAAACTTGGGATTTACTAGGAATATCCTTCATTACCAAAAAGTATAATTATTATTAAGTTTCATTATTTATAAAATTTATACGTTATATGTTATATTTACTAATATTATTCACAAAAGTATTCAATGGTATAATAAGAGAATGCACTTTATTTCAAAATAATAATAATAATAATAAATTGACTTGATTCTTATAAACTCCTTTTATGTCCTTAATTTTTCAATAAAAACAAAATGCCCTAATTTTAATAATTTATTTTTTAATAAAATTAAAATATCAAAAATACTTTAATAATTTCACATTCAAAATCAAGGGGTCTATTCCTCCATGTGACTCCTCTCTCTCTCTCTCTCTTTTTTTTTTTTAACTATGAAGAGTAGTAGTTAATGAAGTAGTAGCGGCACGAATTTGATGGACTTGGCTTCCCTACTATTTTTTTCTATATTATTTTTTTACTTTTATAAATTTTAATTGTCCATTTTTATTTAAGAGTTGAAAATATAATTTTTTGTAAGTTTTATTGTATTAACTTTTCCTTTTAATTCATGTATTGTAATTATTTTTGCGTTTATTACAAATTGAGTTTGTGTATTCAACTCTTAGATAAAAATAGACTACTGAGATTTACATAAGTGAAAAATAGCAAACTAAGAAATAGTAAGGGAGTCGGGTCCCAATTGAACGGCCAAATTTTGTAGAATAATTGGTCCAATTAATTGTCAATATTTTTTTTCTCTCTCTCTCCTTTATGATTTCTAGCATGCTGTAGTGGAAAATGCACTTGAAGTGTGCAAATGAAGGATTAAGATTTAATCAAAATTTATTAATTTTGTCAAATAACATTTATTAATACAGTCAACAGCATTTATTAATTTAGTCAAACTTATCTTAATTAAATCATAACTTTTTATTTTTACACCTCAACTCCTGCAGTGGATGCATTGCACCCGTAGAACCATCCTCTATGTGTATAAAATGAGAGGTGGGAGAGACAGTGGAGAGAGGTTGCTGATTGCTGCAGTGATTTTTGCATTGCGGTCCCTGATGTACATAAATTAACAATCTTAAATCACTGTAATAATTAGCAACCTAGTGGAGAGTGGCTCGGGGTTAAAGAAATGTAGTGAAAAAAAACAACTTGAGTAGTAATGTCAAAATTACTCATAAGGTAGTGACCTGTTTCACCTATCTCGTTCGGAGAGGGTGTGGAGATAGTAATAGCAGGGACAGAAATGGAAACGAGGATAATGATGGGTATGGAGATTTAAAGGTATTACCTAAATGAGTACGGGAAGGGGATGGGTTTGGGTAATGATAATCTTTACCATGCTCCATGCTCATTTAAATATTTATTTATTAATTTATTTATATATTTTAAACTTTTATTTAATATATATAATATTTATAATAATTTTTAATATTTATTATATATATAATATATGATTTATAATTATTAGTAAGCTTGATAAGTAAACAAGGACAGAGAATTTATTAATTAGCATAGGCAAGTACAGGAAGAAATTTTAATCTTTAAACGGTGGCGGGAACGAGAAACTGTATAACTAAATGGAAACGGAAAGAACGATGAGAAAGGCTGTATCCGCTCTATACCTGCTCTGTTGATCCCTAAACCTGAGTTAGGAGGATCCCAGGCAGGGGGATTGCCAGACCTGCTAATTGTTCACAGAACAATATTAATTAACTGGGCTCCCATGTGGCTTAACATAAATATTTGCCAATCTCACAGTACAAATTCACCTGCCCCAATTTGACGAAATCCAAGTGTCATGATCAAGGGGGCCCCATCTCATGATAAACTAAAGATGGACGGTCGGGATGATTATTACGACGCGGATTTGATTTAGACTGGTATTTGTTCTAGTTTAAAAAAAAATTCATTGGGTCCTGGGGATTGATCCATTTCCTAATTGTCGATTAAATTCGAATGATTCTACATTAACCACATACTTATAGTTCTTGATTTCACATGCACTTGGTACTGTTAAATCCACAGTAACAGCCATAGCTAGCATCTTCATTCTTCATCATTCAGGTTTAGCAACCGTTCGTTTCATTTTCTTTTGTTTTAATTTTTTTGGTCTTAACTATTATATTATTTTTTTATTTTTTAAGTAATTTTAGGCAAGTTATTCACATTCATCTAACAAAAAAAAATTATGTCTAAAAACTACCAAATAAAAGAGAAATTCATAAACTAATTTTGGTGAAAAACAAGCATATAAGACCCAAAAAAAAAAAAAAAAACCAAAGTTAATAGCTCTGAAATTAAGCCAATTATGATGGCCGTTAGAGTTGTGATTCATATTCATTACATTCAAACACAAGCAAATAGACAAATGTCTGACTAAAGTGAGTAAAGCACATGTTCCGTTTGATAAGGAGTAGCTATTAATTTTTTTAGTTTTTTTTTTTTAAATAGTTAAATTTACCTTTTACATTTTGATTTTTTTTTAAACCTTAAACAACAAAAATATTAAATTAATAAAAAACTACCTTTCCAAACACCGAAAAAAAAAATTAGTAGTTAACTATAAAAAAAAAAAAAAAAAAAAACTTAATTTTTTTACTTTTCAAACTAAGCCACAACACAACAAAACAAGTAAAGCGAAATTTTGTGTTGCATGAAAGTGAGTGATTTGATATTCTGCACAATAATGATTGAATTTATATGAAAGGTTTCATGAGGCATTGCTGGAACAGCAATATGGAGGCGTGATCTTCTAATGTCTATTGATATGAATAATTAAGCTTGCTTTGGACTGTCACTGAATTTTCAATAAATTACGCAAATATGATTAATTTCAGATAGTGACACTTGACAAAATGGTCAAAAATATCACCAAATAGTTTGAAATTCTGGACCACCTAAGCCCTAACTACTACCAAAAAATTTTACAAATATATATATATATATATAAAATACTTTCCAATTTATTTGTAATGGCGAGATTCTAATGATTACAACACTTAATTTTCTTTCTTTTTTCTTTTACTGATTAATTTGGTAGCAACTCATGATTATATATTAAAAACTAGGGCTAAATTTTGTCTTATTAATTGTTGCCCCCACCTTCCAACCTCACCAAACAGGAACATAAAGCAAAAGAACAAAAACTAAAGAGAAAAGAACAGTAGTGGAGGCCCTTTTCCAACGGGAATCTTCATTAGTTTCTTCTGCCAAATAGGATATAGGATATATATATATATATATATATATTTACGCTTACATTTATCTTATTATTCAGTTGGGAAAGAAGCAGTTTTTTTTTTTTTTTTTGTCAGGTTTTAAAAGAAAATTGTTCACGAATGAGAGGAGACTAACCTTACTTGAAATCGGATGGTTAAGGCTGTGATGTTAGCTCATATCATTCAAGTTATGAATTATCCGATTAAAATCAGATTGTTCATACCAAAAATAACGGGGTGTTTGGAAACCAAAAAAAGTTCAAAAAAACTTCAAAAGTTTTTAAATTTCTCCGATCAAAATTTATCATCTATCATTTTTACATCACATCAACCCCAACTTTTAAGTTTTTTTAATCTTCCAAACATTCCCTAAGTTAAAAAATTTTAAATAAAAATTTTTAAATTTATTTTTATTTTGATCTGTTCAATTTTAATTCAACAGTTCATAATTTTGATGTTACGTGATTAACATCACAAATAATGTCAACCTCTCAAACCCCTCGATCACGGTGCGAGACAGTTGTTTTTGTTTAATAATCAATATATTCCTCTGTCCTTAAAAGAAAGAAAAAAAAAAAAAAAAAACGTTGGGAAATCTTTTCCATGTTTATTAAAGGGGTAGGATGTTTTTACTTCTGAACACGAAATTGTTTTTTTTTTTTCTCTTTTTCGTTTTTTGTGAAAGATTTCGACAATCAAGAAAATGTACAAAACTTTACAGATTATACATATAACATTTTGATCAGCTGAAACTGCGTTAAGAGGCGTTTGATTAGTAAAAATTTGATAAAAAAATAATAAAAATATAAAAATTTAATATAAAAATAATATGTAATAAAATTTAATTAAAAAAATAATATAAAAATAAAAATTAATTAATTTTAGTTAATTTTAATTAATCAAACACTTTCTTGATATATTGCAAAATTAATTATACAGCAGGATTATTATACTTGATCTTTGGGGATATGATATCGTCATGATTGCCATGTTAATATATGATGGTACCCGCATGAACCATGCTATTTGATTAAACTATACATATACATATATATATATATATATATTCACACGCATGCACATAAATTTAGCCCTGTCTTGGCCATTCACAATAACCCAAATGAGTTTGCGTCCCAAGACCATTCATTGGAATACATCATACATGAAATCTACATCAATTGTTATTTTTATAAATATAATGAGGACGGTGATGATTGCTGTGACATGGATGAGACACATACATTTGTTCCATGCCATGGCAAAGTTCGAAACAGTTATGCTCTATTATCAAAAATAAATAAATAAACAAATAAAGAAAAAATTGAAAAAAAAATTATGAAAAAAATTAATTTTTCACTTTATGCGTTTATCAATTTAAATGAAAGTACCTACCATAATGCAATTTAATTTTGAAATTTCATTTCGACATCATTTTGATAATTTTTTTTTTTTTTTTTTTGTAATCTGGTGTATGAAACTCCTACCTTGCGCAGGGTCTGAAGAAGGGTCGGATCGCAAAAGTTTACTGTACGCAGTCTTACCTTGCATTTGCAAGAGACTGTTTCTATGATTCAAACTAGTGACCTCAAGTCACACGACGGCAACTCTAACTAATTTTGATAAATTTTTTCTGACCTTACTGGCAAAAACGCAATGCTCAATTTGAAAGAAGAACCAGACTTGATTTTCAGTTTCACAATTTTTGCCTTAATAACAGAAGCTCTAATTAGAAATCTATATCAAGAGCATAGCATTGCTTGAACTTATTAACTACAGGAGCCTTACATATATCTTACCAACGCACACTAATTTTGTGTTCCCATCCCACACCAGGCAATGGCCTTGTGAACAGCCTCTGTGATATCTGTTGCATCAACCTCTTTGTTGTTTTGCGTTTCAACAATGGCTTCAATGCTGAGGAAGCAGTTGCATGAAACCCTAGCTTGAAGAACATTAAGACCCATTTCCTCAAAGGTCTCCAAGATTGAAACCATCACATTTTCCTCTTTCTTGCAGATCACCCTCACTAGAAATTCTGCCCCAACCTTCTCAACTTTCACATCCTGTTCATATGTTGTGTAACATATATTACACCATTGTTACGTAATGTACATGTGTATATGCCATCTATGATGTGTTTGGATTGACAAAAAGTGATAAAATTTGATAAAAATCATAAGTTCGTAATTCGTACAGTAAACTAAAAACTGAATGATTTTTAAAAATTTTTAATATTTTTCAACATTTTCAATATTTTTCATCGCTTCAAACAGAAATTAAATGTATAAAACTGAAATGATATTTATGATGGTTACAAATTTAAAATGTAAATAGTGAAATGGCTAAATTAAGTATCCATTTTGATTGTTATTTGATTGAAAATTTAGAACTAATGAAATTAAAAGACATTATAGGAACTGAAAAAAAAATCTTGCGAAAATTAAAGTTTCATTAATTTTTAGACTTTATTAATTCGCTCAACGTTATCATATATATATATACACACATATATACTAGTGGATACACACACGAGTGTGTATGTGTGAGACAAGTATTCATTATTTTTTATTTTATTTTTATTTTTTAAACTGTCAAAAATAAAATTAATTAAAAATTAAAAAAATTGAAACATGTCTCAAATAATAAACTGTGTCATTTACGTAAATACTTAATAATTAATGAGAATTTTAAAAAAGACAAACACAATTAATGAAAAATCAAAGGGTATATAAGAAAAATAAACAGTACAAAGATAAAATTATTTAAACAATTTATAAAATTTTAAAAATTACTTATGCATCTCTTAGCTTGTTGGTAGTTCTTGCAGTTAAAGAATATTAATGGAACGAGTTAATAAGTTTTATCGAGCGTTGGTTTCATCAATTTTTAAGCTTGATCAATTATCTTAGTATTTTCTTACCTAATAGTAAGTATAACTAGATATACAATAGTGTATATACATGTAGAGATAAATAGATATAGATATATAGAGAGAGAAAGAGAGAGACCTGGATATGCTTCAGTATATGAAGACACTCTCTTTTGATAGCTTCCAGCTTGAGTTTAAGTTTATAAATATGGAGAAAAGCATCCCTGATGATGGAGCCCTTTTTCACCTTCACAAACAGCAGTCGTTATGAACAAACATGCACAAAGAAGGTTTTTTGGTACCATAAAGATGTAATAAATCAAAAGGGAAGAAAAAGCATAGAAGTTCAAAGCTATTACGGATTTGGAATTTGCAAGATTTCTCAGAATATGAAACTTTCTACGCAGTGTTATTCTCTTTTGCTGTCTGGATGCCATCTCTCTCTCTCTCTCTCTCTCTCTCTCTCTCTCTATGTTGCAAGTATTCAAATATAAAATGGATATGATTATGGGTTTTGGTATTTATAGTACGAAAAATTGGGGACAGCTGACGTGTCTTGGGATCATGGAATGCAAAGATACTAACAGTCTGTTGTCTTATTCGAAAACAAAGAATAAAGAGGAATACAATGTTCTGACCACTCCTGCAAAGCCAAGCCACATCAGAATAGTTAAGATTTTAAATATTAGCATATTATGATAAAGGGTTTGTCCGGAAAGGGAAAACGTGAGATAAAATAAATAATTTTTTAAAATTTTAGAAATTTTTAAATTTTTTTTTTTTGGGGTTTTTAACAAAACCAAACAAAATCAAAGTCTGATCAATAATAGTAATGAACTGTGATCAGGACAGATTTAAGATTTCTACTAAGGGTGTACCAGGCATATTCAACAAAATAATAACTAGTTATGTCCGGATTGTTGAGAAGAAATAATGTTATTTTTGGGGGATATATAAAATTATTATTAGACATTAAATCAGTGAATATATTTTCATAATTTAATGATTCAACTAATTCTTTTAACAGAACTTGGGATTTAATAAGGGTGTCTCTCGTTAATAAAAAAATATAATTATCAAGTTCAATTATTTATAGAATTTAGTATGTTATATTTTTTAATATTATGCATGAAAGTATTCAATAATTTAGTGAGAAAATATATTTTATCTTACAAAAAATACTTAAATTCGATTCTTGTACACTCCTTTTAATGTGAAAAAATTTTGTATTAATCTTAATTTTTTTAATAAAGACAAAATACTCTAATCTTTAATTATTTTAATTTTTTAATAAAAATATAATACCAAAAGTATTTTGATAATTTGATATCTAAAATCAAGGAGTCATTTACCTCTACATACAAATGCCGAGAAAATGCTTAGAACAGACTACACAACGGTCACAAGGTTTAGGCTGGGACTATTGGAGCATACATGTATATCAACTACACAACTTAGGGTTTTGTGTACTGCACGCACGTTTAAGAAATGTTAGGGTGAATCGTAATTAATGAATTTTGTTAATATGTATCTGATATACATTAATATATTAATGTACATTAGGAGTAGGGTTTGATTAAAATATATATATAAAATTTGTATTGTATGTAATTTCTTATTTTGTAACTATTCTCATCCTATAAATAAGTTTATCTGTTCATATGTGTAAAACTCACACTATTAGATAAAACAGTTTTGATAGAAGTAAAGCTCGAGTGACCATCGATTGGCTTTTTAATGATCGCTTTTAGCGATTGTCAAGTTAGGGTCACAATTAATCTGCAGCAGGAGTATTCGTGACAACGAAACTCAGGCGATCATTGTTGGTGGTCGTAAAAGATCTATGAGCGACTGCTTTAATGGTTACTACTGTGACCGATAAAACTCCACATAAAATCTGGACGGTATCCTCTTTTTCCTTCCCTTCTCTCTCTCTTTTTCTTCCCTCTCCCTCTTTTTCCTTCCCTTCCTTGCCCTTTGATCTCCCGCCTCCTGGTCGCTGGACGCCACCACTCTCCAGAACCCACTACTCACTGGAGGCACATACTCTCTCCCTCCTCCTCCCTCTCTAGCTCTCTCTCTCTCTCTTTCTACATATCGCTAATTTCTTTTTTAATTCTTCATTTTTTCTGGATTGAATTTGTTGAAACCCAATATTTGAGTCGATTTTCTCTTCCTCTCTGCGGATTCAAGTGTAGTTACTCTTTTTTTATATTCTTTTTTAATTAAATATAATTCATTTTTGAATATTAAAATTCATGTTTGCTGGCTGTTGCAATCTTTTTTTAGATACTGTTGTAATTTTTTTTATACTTTTTTTCCATTTTTATAAAATGTATGTTGTGTATTTTTTTTTTTTTTTTTGTTTTATTGTTGAATAGGTTGCAAATGAAGATTATTGTTTTGGATTTTTTTATTTTTTTGAATGTTGAAACTGCTGTTGCGAATAATTAGCTGTGTTCCAGCTAGTAGGTTTGCACAATAAAAAAGAATTGGGATTATTATCAAAAGTGGCTAGGAAACAAGAGGGAAACAACCCACCATTTGTACCATTAATTAGCTACGTTCTTGCGCAGTAGATTTGCCCAATGAAAAGAATATGGATTATTGCATGTCAAAGGTGGCTAGGAAACCAGAGGGAAACAAGCCCACCATTAATAGGTTCTATAATTAGGCCTGGCAATATAAGGCTAAAAACTCACCAACTGATTTAAAATTGTCTAAGTTAAATGGGTTGGGTCCAATAATTTTCATAAATGGGTTGTCATTGTGCTGAACAAGCACACACAGCACTAGTGAACTTAATTAAATCGGATGAAATTAATGAATACCCAAATTAACATCATTTCCTATATCTGTTAAGTCCTTATAAATAATGTGCAATTAATGGTGGTGTCGCACCATTCTACAAAAAAAAAAAAAAAATCCTTATAAAACCCACTTTTTGGGGGCCTAATTTTGTAAAAAAGAATGCTAAAATGAGAAAGAAATGGTAAAAAAAATAATAATAATATTTTGCTCTTGAGTTTATTTTTAGTCTAGATTTACATTTTAATTTTTTCAAAATTGATAAATATTTCTTAGGTTGTTTTGAATAAGCATAGCAATTTTCAGTCGGACCAAAACTTAGATCGTAAAATAAATGTTTAACCTTAGGCCCTATTTTTAGTCTTGATTCATATTTATGGTATCTCAAAAGGTTTACAAATATTTCTTAACAAATTCATAGCAGTAGCAAATTTTAGACAGATATGAATTCGGGCCATAAAATAACCATTCTATCTTTGATCCATTTTTGGACAAATTTTAATTTTAGACATTTCAAAAGGTTGATAAAATATTCTTTAGTGAGTTTTCTTATGAGCTTAGCAAATTTCATATCGATCCAAATTCAAGTTATACAATTATTATTTTACCCCGGGGTCTTTTTTTAACCCAAATTTGTATTGTGAGCTTTCCTAAAATAGATAAAAATATCTATTGATATATTTCCTATTAGCAAAAAAATTTGGGTTTATCCGAATTTAGATGATATTATGGTTTTATCCTAGGGTCCATTTTTTGCCCAAATTTGAATTATGGACTTCTTAAAATGCTTAAAAATATTATTTGAAAAGTTTCTTATGAGGGAAGAAAATTGTCTTTTTTTTTTTTTTTGGGTAAGTACAAGAAAATTGTCTTGATTCGAACTCCGGCCATAAAATGAGAATTTTATTTGTGAGCTCACTTTTCACCCATATTTATATTCTTAACTTCTAAAGGAATGAAAAATATTTATCGAGATATTAATTGCTTAATAACTATGTAAATTTTAGAGTTTTTTTAATGAAAATATCTCTTAAACTATCTATTTTTTTTTATTTCATTCTCAAACTATCAAACAGAGTTATTACATTCTTGAACTATTCAACTCTGTTTTATTTGGCCCGAACACTAATTTCATTCATTAAAGTTAATGGAAAAATTATCATGTACAGGTTATGTAACCTTTTTTGCCTTATTCTAGTGACATAATTGTTAATCTATGTCTATTTCTCCTATCTGACACCAAAAAGTGTATGTTTTTAAATATCAATTATGTATATACATTATTAAAAATATATTTTATTAAATATAATTTTATGAATTTATTTTAAATTTTAGATATATGTTTTAGATAGAATGCTTTATTTTAAAATATATTTTTTAAATATAATTTTATGAATATAAAATTTAAAATAAATTCATAAAGTTATATTTAAAAAATATATATTTTTATTCATAATTTATATTTAAAGACATACACTTTTTGGCGCTAAATGAAAAGAATAGACATGAATTGACTATTATATCTCTAGGGTGGGTGAAAAATGTTACATGCCTCACACATGATAATTTTTATGTTAATTTTAATAGATGAAGTTAGTGTTCGGATCAAATAAAATGAAATTGGATAATTCAAGCAAGTAATAGGTGTGTTTGATTGTTTGAGAATGAAATAAAAAAAAAAATAGATAGTTTAAAAGATATTCTCATAAAAAAATCTTAAATTTTAGCCTAATACAAACTCGGAAAATGACCACCTACCTCTTGGCCCCCTTTTTAATCAATAAATTTGCATTAATCAAAATTTACTTCAATCCAAATTTAGACCTAGTTTTTACCCTTAGGTTTGTTTGATTACACTATGTAAATATTGAAACTACGAATACACTTTCAGATAATTTTTTAATCAAGTTTAGGATGAAATAGGCCCACAGATAGTTCATAGAGGCGAAGAAGCTGCCAAGATGGGCTGGCAGAGGGCAGGGAAAATAGCTAAAAGTGCAGGGTCAGAGGCAAAAGAGGACACAATGGAAATGCAGGCAGCTGGCAGCACCTAAGACAATGAAGACATCAATCTCGTGATTACTGAAAATGTCCTGGTTGGGAATTGCAGGGCCATTGTTGGGACTAACCAAGCAATATTGCAAAGCGAGGAATGGAATAGTCAGTACTGATGGATAGATTATAGATACATATATATGTTCAGAGCCACAGCCACGGCCACAGCCAAAGACAGTCACAGTGACTGTTTTTTCTATTTGGAGTTCACGGGGGCAAACCCCCCCTCTCTCTCTCTCTCTCCCTCTCTCATCACGTTTGGTTTCGATTTGTCTCCTAACACATGTTCTGGTAACATTCAGTCCCCTGTTTTATTCTACTTTGTTCCCTTCCAGTGTTCGATACATGGGCCATGGGCATGGCCCCTCTTAATCTTCATGTTTATGTTAGATACATGGGCATGGTCCATTTTTTTTTTATTCATTTTTCCATACACAAGCTTCGCAAATTGAATAGTAATGACCCACAAAAAAACACAGTAAAATGGACCAATATATGCGTGGGTGCATGCAGTGACAGAAAAAGAAACCATTGGATAAAATTTATAAACAGTGGGCAAATGGGTGTGTGTGTGTATATAGCTAGATTGATAGATAGATAGATAGATATATGTGCTTCATTTCCTTGCAGAGATAGATGAGGCCAAACACATACAAGAGAGTACAGCATTGATGCCATGCATTGACAGGACTTATCTGATGTTATCATTCTTCGCAGGCAGGCACAACAACAACACAAAAGACAACAAGGCACATTGGACTTTAGCGGTTGTGCAACTTCAACCAACCGCTACTCTTTATAGGCTTGTTCGCTTGTCACAGTGCTCCAATCTGTCTTATGGGCATAGAGAATGGGGGCCCGCTGTCGTGCCTCCTTCGCCGTTAAATTATCGATAAGTGATGATGCAATGGTGGGATGAAGGTACTGCACATGTTCCATGGGCTTAAGGTACCATTTGGTGGGAAAGATAACCAACCCAAATAATAATAAATAAATAAATAATAAAAATAGAAGAAAAAAACAGAACGTGATGAATTCTTTTTTCTTCTAAAATAGAAAATGTTTCTTCATTTGTATTTTTTGATCAGAAGAAAATAAATAATGTGCACATATATTATAATTTAAAATTTATTTTAAAAATAAATTTTTAATTGTTACGAATACAACTATATATTAAGGCATCGTTTGAAATCCAAAAAGCTAACTAACTTATAACTAATTGGCTTAATTACCAATTTTTTATAACTAAATTTGCGCGCCTTCTTATATTTTAATGAATTTACCCTCTTATATTTTAATTTTCTTTTAAATTTTTACTCTAAAAATATCAAATTAACCAAAATTAAAATCTACCTAAAAAAAGGTAAACTTTTTTTTCCTTCCAAAACACAAATCGTAGACCAAGCCTACGAGTTGTATATATCTATTCTAAACCAGCTTCTCATATGAATATAACTGTTAAGACAAAATTCAAAATATTTTGACCGTTAACAGTAGGGTTTATTTACAAATATAAAGTTAATCTAATTGAACACGCTTATTTTCTATATTGAAAATATCCAACAAATTCAGGTTCAGAGTAATGAGGTGTAGCTATATCTAATTTTATTATTCTTTCGAATGATTAATTGAATTTAATAAAATATGTTTTATATTGATTAAACTAAATTAAGTATTAATTTAACTATATTATTAATTTAATTATATTATTTATTAAAAATAATTTAATTTAGTAAAAAGAAAATATATTAAATATAGTTTAATTATATTATTTACTAAAAATAATTTAATAAAATATATTGTATAATTTAATAAAATATATTTCTAATTATATTATTTATTAAAAAATTTAATAAAATATATTCTACATATACACTAAACGTGTAAAGATTGATTGTTACAATTTAAATTGAGGGACTAAAGGACTAAAGGAATATTGAGCGTAAATTGTAAAAGAAATTATCTTTTACCCTTAGTTTAACGGTTGTATCTAACGGCTAACTAATAGAAGAACCAAATTGTCAACAGAAAACTTATCTCATATATTAATATAATAGTCACGCACACATCCCCTCCCCCCCCCCCCCCCCCCCCCAAAAAAAAAAAAGAGAAAATCTTTGCAATGTTTGAGTAAGGCACATGACCTGCTAAATAATACTATCATCACGTAGTTTGGCATTTCTTTATCACATGATGGGTCCATCAGCTTACGGTGAGCAACCAATCTTCTTTACCCATTAATTTGAAATTATTAGACCAAAAACGAACATCTACGCACTAATGTATAAATAAATGAATTGAGTTGAGTGGTAGCGTGCGTATTTGAATTAATTTCTTTAAATTTACAAATTTAAAAAAATTTTAAATCAAGTTCGATTTGTTTATCTTTCAAGTCTAACATAAGCGAATGATTCAGATTCGATTTATTTATCAATCTTTTAATTAAGGGGCATTCAGAGTGATAAAAAGTGAAATAAAATGAGATAATTTAAGATAATTTTTAGATTCGTAATTTCTGCAGTAAAATAAAAGTTAATAACTTCTAGAGATTGTCAGAATTTATCAACATTTTTCAATGTACCAAATAGACCCTAAGTCAAAATTTAACGAACTTATAATTGAATTAAATTCAAATATTTAATATTTTATATTATAGTTATTGATTATTAGTATAATACATTGAACTCTAGTTAGGGTTAATTATAAAAAAAAAATTAAAAAATTAAAATTGTGATCCAGATTATGTTTATTTATATTTCGAATTGAACTCAAACAAATTTATAACCAAATTAAATTCTAACTCGTGTTACGCGCTAGTGCTCCCCAAAGAAGGAATAAATAAAAAAATAAAAGAAAAACAGCAATGGAAAATTATTGCACGGGCCCATAAACTCTGCCAAGGAACTCTGATATATTTTAAGCCCACCCAGTAGGTCCAATTTTGAAACAGCGGGAGGCCCAATGAACGCACGCTTAGTGGCAACCCACAAAATTAAATTGGTTCGTCGTTGAGAGTACCATTCGAGGTGGCACAATTCTCAAATTACTTTCAGGTGAGTTCAATTCAGGTTTCAGTAATACATGTATAGTATAAATTTAGAAAGATGAACATCATACGTCATCGTTTTCTTTACATTGTTGGTCAAAATGTTGAGTACACTTGCTATAAAAGGTTCACTCTAGAGTGACAAAAAAATTTTGAAAAATAATAAAAAATTTTAAAAATTATTTATTTTTTATCTCACGATACAAATTACGAACTCATAACTTATTTTATTTTATTTCATTTTTTATCGCAAAGTCTTAAAATTTGTACCCTAGTAGGCGATACCCAGATTATCTGTTTGGATATTAGCATGCTAACAATAACCTAATTTTTTTTTTTAAACAAATATCTTAGTCCAGTCTCCACTAGCTAGTTGATGACTGCTATGCATGCGGTGACTCGTGAGCTTTATATCAGAATCCCGCTTTAATTTCCTTTTCGATTTACTGCAGTGAAGAAACTCGGATTATTACATATATTCTTTTAACAATTGACATTTATTAATAACATAAAAGTGTGTATACACATATAAACGTCCGATCAATCAAAACTCAAAAAACCAGATTTTCACGGTTGACGGGCATAAATTAAGTCCCCACTGGGCATCCCGTGAAACTCACATCACATATATATATATATATATATATATGTAATATATGCTGTCCCGATCGAGTTTCCGCATAGCCCCAATCAAGTTTTTTCTTTTCTTTTTTGGTTCCACTTGGTGGACCCCTTGTGGCCATTAAAGCAAGTTCAATCCCATTCCAAATGCAGACAGATAGAAGAACATGCTCCTGGATATCCCATCTTTTAGCATCCATTTGAGCATATTTTTTTTTTTTATTCTAGACCTATATACTGTTTTGTGTATATATATCTATATATATATATATATATAAAGTTGTCATAAATATGACAACCTAAAAGATTAGAACAGAACAAAAATCACTAGAGTTTGAGAATTGATCTTGTCCAAATCATTTATTGTAACATAGTCAAATCATGGAAGACGCAGTCTTCATATTACGATCTTAATTTTCTGCTGCAAGTGGTAATGATATTGAGGAATAAAAAGAGAGAGAGAGAGAGAGAGAGCCCTTCAGGCAACGAAATGCCTTTTTTTTCTCTTTCTTTATTGGATATACTATTGCTGCGAATATGCCATATTTATATATCCAATCTCTTTGAGCTAATAAATTCAAGGTTTGGAAGCAATCGTTTATGGCAGCTTAAGATGCAGCTGCATTTCTGGGCAAAAACTCCATTTGGTAGGGGGCCCACTTGATTCGAGCGCGCTACCTTCCCTACGTACGTACGTAGGTGGTTCAAGTGTGCCCACTGCCAAAGGAAATTTGCCCCGCAATTCTTCTGCATTAATTTCTAATCTAATCCGATGATGGTAAAATGTTCTTCCATTAACATGCATGTGATTAGTTGAAAGTTCAGATTCCAACCTATTTGCTTTCAGTCCTAGATGAATTTTATCTCCCACGAGTCTGCACACACACGCGCACACACACACATATATATATATGTATGAAAATGAATATGCCCATGTTCTTGTACATTCACATAAACTAATTTAGCTATGAATAGACTTACACCCAGCATATATATATATATATATATAATCCTTCGTCATGTTCAAGCATGAGGTTTTTGGATACCATCACCTACTTAAAAAATAAAATAAAAATAAAAAATAAAGGAAAAGAGAAGAAAAACTCTACTACAACTACATAAAAGAAAGGAATGATCAGAGAGCTTGAAAGGTCCCTTGTATCCTTCTAAGAGATTGTTCTAATGTTCCACAGCAGATACATATAGAGAGCATGATTTTTGCTTGGAGGATGTGCTGCTTGCTCTCGCTGGGCCTTGTGGCTGTGAACGGTTGCGTACTTGACAAATAGACAAATCTGAATTTAATTAGTAAGCTTGTGGGTTTTGTGAGGGAGATCAAAATTGAAATTGGCTGCACATGGTTCAAATTAATTAGATGCAGGCGGAAAATATTCAATAGCTTTCTAATTGAACGCTAAACTAAGGTGCTGTTTAAAAGTTCAAAACCTACAACTTTTATTAATTTTTGCACTCTCTTTCAATTATATTTTGGCACGTATCATTTTTATATTAATATTTTATTTTATTTTTATATTTTTTTGTCATGCAAACACTATCTAACTCTAAATTGGGACACTGAAATTCATAATAAAATAGAAACAGTTTACTAATAATAAAATTTAAAATTCCGTTAAGGGTTGCTTCAAGAACACCCGTTAAAGGTCAATAAAATTGTTAAAGGTCAATAAAATTATAATATGTAATAAAGTCTCGCACTTTTATACAGTTACGCATGAAAAAAAATGCAAGAGTTAGCTATGTGACATAATTTTATTGGGCTTTAAGACACCGTTAACAAATACCTAATTTTATTATAATCCGAGATAATTTGTCCGGTAGGTACAAGCTTATAAGTATTTAAGCCACAAAGCCTTAATCCTAATATATAAAATATTAAATTGTAATAAATCTCAAAATTATCAAAAACGTCAAAATGAGATTATTGAAGAAACTTGTAATCTATTGACTTCTATCCAGCACAAAATGAATGGGAATTAATTCCGATTTTGATTTTAATAGTACTTAGAAGAACAAAAAAATTTCCCAGTCATTTGTTTCCATCACGTGTACATCACACGAGATGATGATACGTGGTATTTAAATGAAACTTGTATAGTGATTATTTTTTTTTTTAATATCTTTTGAAGTAATCACTAAATTATTCTAACATGGCATGCACTTCAAGTACTTACAACCATCGATGGCGTGTGTCAACGTTGTAAACATATTTTACTAGATCATACTCTTTTGAATAATCTTTGTACTTATATGAAAATGTTCCTTTTATTTCGTCTTTTATGTATCATCTCCTTTTGAGTAGTTTTTATACGTATTTGAATAATATTTACTTCCCATTCATGAATCGTACCAAACTCGACAGCTATCTTTACTTTATTATTATTTTCTGCTAATTCTGCATAGGATAAGATTTGAATAATATAATGAAATTTAAGTTAACAATTTTAATTTGCATTTGATCTCTACTCTTAAAATATAATAAAATTTAAAATACTTAAGCCGTTTATGACAGTAGTGTCTACTAAAATAAGAATTGAGTAGAAAATTAAAAATATAAAAATGATCTCAATTGTTGAATGAAAGAAAAAATAATTCTTAACCGTTATATTTTAATTTGTGAGAGTGACATATTTAAAAATCATCTTTTTTTTTATATTATATAGATTTGCCTAAGGTAAAACAAATATGAAACCTTGAACATAGTTTGAGTATTATTGAAATAGAATATAGTCATAATTACAGGGTAAAAATCATTCTCATCATAATGTCCAAATTTGGGATTCGGTGGGCATCACTTGTAATGTTAGTCCCGTGACATCGGTATTGTAATCAGTCGTTAGATCAAAATTGGACGATTTACAATAAAAATAAGTATAAAAATTTTTGCTCAAAAATTTTTAAACTTACTTGTATTGTGAACCTTTTGATTTTGATCCAATGATTGATCACAAGATTAATGTTATACGATTAACATCACTTATAATGGTAGTCTCCCTGCTTTCCCAAATTTGTGCATGTTCTTTTCCTTTCTTCTCGCTAATAATTTGGATAAGCTTTCACTAGAAAGCAAAAAAGAAGTTTTTGGCCTTAAAACACCAATAAAGGATTGTCTGAATATCAAAAATCTCATAAAAACTAACTGGTAATTATAATCATCCACTTCTCTATCACACTTATAACTTCCCTAGTATTCAACATACCAACCATTTTCATCGTAATAATTATTAATTGAGGAAACTGATTGCGAAGAATTCATTAGACTTCATCCACTACAACGTTGATCGCGCCTATTATTCCTGAAATCATTACAGGTATCTAATTGGTCAAAATCAAGCAAAACTCACTAATTTTTATTAATTTTTTGTACTTTTTTCAATCAAATTTTACCACATATCACTTTAATATGAAATCTTTGTACTACCTTTTTAGCCAACCGAATACCTCACACTATAATAATTCTAGTTATTCAAAACCAAATTATTAAACATATAGCTTGCAACTCTTGATAAAGTGCTCTAATTTAGACATGGACAAATTGTCTTATTCCTCCCCGTCCATAGGGTTCGGTCAATGACTAAAGGAAACTCATGACTTTGGTCATCACCACCCATTATTATTTTTTTTTTTTGAAACTAGGGAAATATATTGCAATTCATAAACACATTACAGACTTCTCCCTTTCAATAATATGGATCAGTTCAGTAGGGAGATTGATTAGAGAGTTTCTATTTGGAATTGAACCATTAAGACATTTAGAAGTTAGAAAATGGGCTGCAGTATTTGCCTGTCTTTTACACCAAGTGAAAGACTACAAACGAGTTGTCATCTAGGCTTAAATATCCTCAAGAATAGAGAATATCTCCCATGAAAGAGTTGGAACTAGACAGAAGAAAGGAGATGACAGCAAAAGCATCATATTCAAAAGAGGCTTCCAACAACTCCTAGGTTAAAGCCATTTGGCAAACGATTCTAATAGCCTAAGCCTCAACTTTGAGGGGAGAGAGAACTCGGATGTGACCATAATTAATGTTTACAATTGTATCGGATGCATTTCTAGCTATGACAACAAAAGCAACAGATTTAGTAGCAGCACAATAGACACCATTGCAATTGAATTTGATCTACTCTAGAGGAGAAGGATGCTGGGAGTGGGTTCCTACACCAAGAATGTGGTTGCCTTCTGATTCTCTTGAATAGCGTAGCTTCTAGATAGTCTCTTATAACATTCAAGGCTTTGCAGATGGTATCTAAAGGTGAGATTGGGATGCAATTGAAAATAAAGTCATTCCTGAATTTCCATATGCTCCAACATAGATTAGCGATGAAAGAGAGAGTTTGCTATTTTTCTAGTTTTTCCTCTAAATCAACAATAATATCTTCTATCCATTTAGTAAAGGTAGAGATATTTGGGAGTTCAATCTGTATGCGATATTGCTACCAAACCAAGCACCTCTGTTCCAATTGCATCTGAATAAAGCATGTTCGACAGTTTCAACTTCCTTGTGACAAATCTGATAGGAGGGGTCTTTGAAGCATCTTTTCTTTACCAAATTTGCTCTAATTGGCAAATAGTTATTTATAGCTTTCCAGAAAAAATGTCTAATCTTAGGTAAGTTGTTGATGTTCCAATTTACCTTCCAAAGCTTTGGTGAGGGCATTGAAGATGGACTAGGATCACAAAGATGCAGGCTTTTTTTCTCAAAGGCTCTGTGGTAACTTGATTTAATAGTGTATGCTCCTTGATTTGAGAAATGCCAGATAAGATTGTCTTTAGCATTGGTTCTCCATGAGATGTGAATAGAAGCTGTGGCTTTGATCTCATCTTCGATGAAGATTCCTTAGAGTGATGTTTGGTCCCACTAGAAATTAGTAGAGATAAGATCCTTTAGTTTTGAGAACAGGCAATCAGGAGGCATAGTTGAGAGTACTAAAAATGAATTAAAAGTGGGAATCCATTTATCCTCCTAAATGTTATGCTCTCGCCTAAAGTGACATTCCATCTAAGACCAGTGTTGAGTAGGTATCTGCCTTGGCATAAACTAGACCAGGCCCAAGAAGCCTTGTGTCCTTTTTGAGCATGTAGGGGACTAGTGTTAGGAAAGTAAATACCTTTTAGAAGTTTTACCCAGAGGAGGTCAGGTTGCTTAATCAATCTCCAGAATTGTTTTGCTAACAAAGTTGTGTTGAAGGAGGTCATCACCAACCATTTCAACTCACTAAAAAATTCTAGTAGTACTATGACGCAAAATAGAAGTAAGGTTGATTTTATGTTGCTTAGACTAGATGCAAAATTGCTAAATATGATTCGATCTTAGCACAAAGCCCTAAGTAGGAACGTTGGAATCTATATAAAAAATTTGAGATAATTCTTAAATGATAAATTTTATTAGATAATCTAGCAAGCGGCCACCGGCGAGATATTTAAGCTGTAAATCCCTAACCCTAATTTTTGTTCTAATCAAGACAGAATCAATGGGATTAATCCTAATTTTTGTTCTAGCAGCACTTTTCAATACAAAAATTTCCTTGAAATTGAGTAGATTTGTTTTACAAATTAATTTTTATCATCAACCACTTATGTCCATTATCCATCCTACATCAAATTGAGACTATTTAAACCCCAAAAAGTATGGTCAAGCAAAGAGGTAGCCAGAGAGAGCTTAACCTGAAATTCTAGAGCTTCTGTATTCTCTATCATGGTCTCAGTATTATGAATTTGATCCATTCAAATCCTATATATTCTCACTCTAATTGTTTAGATCTTACTTAAGGGCAATTCAAATAGTTGTTGGAGCAGGTGATTAGAGATGATCTATGCAACTTCATAGAATCTTGTCTTGGATTTAGGCAATTACAAGTAGACATTGGAAAGACCAAGGGGTAACTCTGATGGGTAATCAATTGTTTTGTAATTGTTAACTCTAAAAAAGTTCTAGTGCCTGATTAGGGTCTGTAGTCAAGAAATAATGAGAAACAACGCGCAAATGCAAGATAAACAACAAATGAAGATCTATGTATAGTCAACTCATTATGATGTAACAATCAATACCAAGACCTGAAAAAGCATATCATCAATGAGGGAAAGTATTGAACATAGATAGAACGGACACACAGATTTTAACGTGGAAAAACCCTCAACCGGGATGAAAAACCATGAATTCTATCAGAGGGCATGTTCAGCCCCAAGTTATACACATTATTATTTGAGAAAGAGTTTGGCTCCGTTTGCTGGCAAACAAAATAAAATAAAATCTTACAAATCTCTTCAAACACAAATTACGAGACAATAAAATTTAAATTCTTTACTCACTGTACAAATTACGAGACATTTACTTTTATAATTTTATTTTATTTTATACACTTTTATACAACTCCAAACACACCCTTTATAGGGGTTACAGAGAGTTACATTATTATACATATTTTTTGCCCTTAATCTTTTAAATTCTTTTTCAAACTTTTTACATATTTAAATAATGGTAAAAAAAAAAAACTATTGCTTCATTTAGCTTGTGGAAATAATTTTCTTTGGAATTTATTCAAGAGGTTACTTTCAATCAAATGGTAGAGTGTGTCACCTGCCAGCTGTGAATTAAAAATACACAAGCGAACAATGAAATGATTAATACTTAGATTTGCTAGTTGTGCTTGGGACAGTGGTAGAAGAAGTTTCTTGTAATTTTACCCTACCCAATAAACTTCTGAACAACTACAATTTACAACCCCCTCCCCCTCCCCCCCTCCCCCCACAAAAAAAAAAAAAAAATGGTAATTCCCATATCATAGGATACGGGACAGAACTACCTATGATTGCAGGGGGCCATAGCCCTCCCAAGTATTGAAACAAAATCTATATATATAATTGATATAGGTATATTTATGACAGCAAAAGGTGTTAGCCTGGTGAAGAGTTAACTTTTAAGTGCATATATTACTTGGAGTTTCAAGTTCGATTTTTTGACACTGTATGAGTTCTCAATTGTTTTACCTTTAGAAAAAAAAAATATTTATAAATATACATTTTTATTTTTAAAATGGTCCCCAAAATAAATAAATAAATATATATATATATATATATATATTTTAAAATGATCATTCTATCCCTTTTACTTTGAACCATTGGTAACATATAAAATTTTATGTTTTAGTTGGATTATTTATAATTTAATTTAATTAATTAAATAATTTTTAAGTGAGTCTGGGAATGTATTTTACATATTTACTTTATTTTTTAAGCTCTTGACCCTTAAGTATACTGTTTGATTCTAATAACTCATTTTTAAAGTTAAGAAAAAAAAATTAAAATTTATAAGAATTGATTTCCCTCTACTTAAATTTCTGATTCCGTCCCAATATAGGCAAGTGTTCTGCGTAAGAGAATTGGCATATGCTAGGTATAATTCTTACTCATGGAGCTTTTACCTCAGTGCCAGCTGCCAGGTATCTTTTGTTTTCTTCTTTTTTATCTTGGCTGTTAGTGTTCATCTTCAGGTAAGAGAAAAAACAACCATCTTCGATGCTTCTCTGAAAAAGGATGCAAAGCTATCTCATAATGGAGACATTTTGCTAAAGAACTCATGGATTATAAGGAAGCTTTTAACTCACAAGTTATTAAAAAATCTTTATATCATCCACGTGGGTTTCGCGAAAGAAATCTCGTACATAAAGTTTCTGTACTATAGTAATCGTTTAGGACAAGGGAATAAGGCCCACGTAGCTCTTGTTGCCTCGGAATGGTGCCATTTTAGGTCCTCTCTTGCAGTATATAAACACCATCTTCTCTTTACATTTCTATGTAAGGTATGGCTAGCTAAGCACTGCAGGTGAGTTGATGACAAATCTCCCCCGGCGAGCTGCCCGCAAGGAAATGTTGACGTGGAAGTCTTCATTTTCCCTGAAGTGCTGTTTGCCAGGGGAGATTTGCTCATTAATTTTACTGCAGTATTGTTTCCCAACCATATTCGAATGCATTATTGCTTTTACGATACAAAGGCTTGATACGCATGTGCATCTACTGTTCACGGTATGATGATTAATTGAATTTAAGTTATGTTTGTAGCTATGTTTAGGCAGGAATTTCATAATATGATTTTTAAGTACTTTAAGATGATTATAATCTTACAAGAAATTTGAAATTATCACAAAACAAATTACGTGACATTTGGTTTGCATTTTTATTTTCTTTTTTATGTGTTTTATGTTTTGAAAATATTAAAAGACAGAAAATAGAAAACGCATTTAATTTAAAATTTTTTTATTTTTCATGTTTTAGGATTCTTCTTGTTTTTGGGTAAAAAAAAAACTCAAAACCGACTTTTTATATTTCATGTGTAAACTCATTTCCTATTTTTTTTTTCATTTTCTATTTTCTAAAACAAGTTTTGAAAACGCGAGTGATTAAATGCATTTTCAACTGTTTTTCTTATTTTTAAAAATATAAAATAGAAAACATCCATAAAACAGATATACCAAATGATGCCTTAGTTATTGAAATACTTAATTATGATAGTTTCACCAATTTAAAAAGTAGTGATACTATTACTTTGGTTATTATTATTAAAAAAACAAAATTTCTACATTTTATTATATAAATTAATTATGTCACTTATAGATTAATATAATTTAATTTTAAATCTATTGATTTGAAATTTTTAATTATTGAAAGGAAACCTTATATTTTTAAATCTTCGCACTTTTAATTAGTTGTTTTTGCTCTCCTGATTTTGGCTGAAATCACATTAACTTAGGCATTGGTTGGACAGGCACTTGACCAGCATTTATAAATTCGCTTTTGTTAGGTTGCTTTTATACAATTTTCTTTGTTATTACTTCAACTTAAAAAATTCAGTAGAGTTATAGTATTCCTTCGCCGTAAATGAAGATAATTAATACAATTTATGGTAGTGTCCGTCTCCTTTCAATTGGAAAAAAATCAGTGTTAGGTGATTGTGTAAGATCATGTGCTTATCACTGTGCCAAAAGTTATATCTGTTAGACGAGATGCAACTTTATTTTTTAAATTTTTGTTGACCACTACAGAGTACCCTAACAGCTATCGACGACAGTGCAAAATCCCGCTACTCATTGTGTGGCAGATGGATAAGAGGAATTTCGCAATATACCTATAAACGCATCAACAAAATGTGCAGTCAAACACTGATGTCATGTGAGGCCCCTATAAACCACATATAACAGTGAATCTCTAAAGGGGGTTTGAAAAAAATCCCTAACTGAGTGAGAAAACTTACAAAAGAAGCAAAGTAATAACTTTTAAAATAAATTGGATTATAATGGCCGTTAGGCTTTGAAATAAGAAGCAAAATGATACGCACAGCTGCCATCATGTTTTCTTGCTAATAACTTGTATGATATTTCTTGATTACACACACACAAGCATACACAGATTGGAGATAGGTCCGATACAGTACATGTCTAATACATGAAAAATGTATTTTTTAACTGATTATTATAGGTAGAAACGATTATAAATTTTACAAATTATCAAAACTCTTGAGTAATTATTTATTGTTTTAAAGTCAATGGGTAAAAAATATATTGAATATAGACTGATGTATAACTGTACCAAACATACTCTCAATCCACACACTCCGGACATACACCGATGCATAACTGTACAGACATACCCTTGAACTCTCCCAGCACGCGCGCGCGTACGCGCACACACACAAAAATAGTTATTTTCTTCTACGTTGCTTTACATAAAGCAGTGATGTGGAGTGAATTCCAAGAGGCTAAATTTCGTATTTTCTCTGCTTGTAGTTCTTTTTCCGGGGTTTTTCTAGTGACTTAGGGTCTGTTTGGTACAATGAAATCGCTAAAAAATTTTTGAAAATTTTTAAAAATCTCTAACACATTTGGTGCTCCTCATACTTCGTGAAACAACTACAAATTTATATATATTTACATATCCCAATAATTTTTTACAAGCTCCAATAAATTTTTTACAAACCCCAATAATATTTCACAAATTCTAATAACTTTTCCACAACTCTTAAAAAATTTTCATATCTTTCAATAAATTATGATATAAAATCATTTTGACAACCCTAAAAAAAACTGTTCTAATGGTTTTTCTTTATAAAAAACTAACGCAAAAGTTAAAAAATTTTATTATTTATCTCTGAAAAACGTAATTTGTTGAATGCGGCCAAACGTTAAAAATTATTCAAATTATATTTTTCATTATTTTTCATCGCATTAAACCTCTCCTTAGTCTGCAAAATTCTTGTCTAGCCTTGCATTTACAAAACCTTATAGCATTGAGATTTGCTATTTTACTTCCATCATTTATACCAAGCAGTTGGCATTTGTTACAGTTAGTGGGTAATCATTGTATCTTTATTTCATCACTGCTGAAACATTATTTCCGTGGACTCGTTTGATTGCGTAATTTGGGATGCATTTGGTGCATTGATTAATTTTTGTTGAAAATTTTTAAAAATTTTTAAAAATTTTAAATTAATTTATTTTTTATTTTATTACACAAATTACGAATTTATAATTTATCTTATTTTATTTTATTTTATCTCACTTTTTATCACTTTAACGTACTCTGGTTAACATTTGTAAGTTGGCTGCGTAGGACGTTCTACTTCAACAAAGCGTGTGTGAATGTGTTTGTAACCACGGTATTCTTCGGTTACAAGCGAGGGTAATTAATCAACACTTGGAGATGCTGCCCTTCTTTCTCCAAAAAAAAAAAAAATAGAAATTTATCCTTACAATTTGATTAATTGCACTAATTAAACCCATGTTATTGTGTTCAAGTTTTAATTTGGCCCTTCAGTAAATAACTATTAAGAAAATTAATGAAAAAATATCATTTGATCATCATATACTATTGACATATGTTATTTTCCGTTAATAGTTAAAAAAATTAATAGAAAAATATTATATATTCATCGTATGTTATAGACATAATATTTTTCATTAATAAATTTAATAGATTGATCAAATTTTGATCATAATTAGTAGGAATTGACCGTTATAGAGATTATAGTGAGATTCATTGTATCTTTATTTATTTATTTATTTATTTTTTTTTTGGGCAAAAGGAGGACGGTATGTCTATAAGCTGATCTCTTAAATTGCACTTAGGATATTTCAGCTAATTAAAACAAGATTTTATGTAACCACGGTATGCCTCTCTTAATAAAATTTTGAGAGATACCGTCTTCCTTTTATCAAAAAATAAATAAATAATAAATAAAATAAGACTTTTTTATGCACGTAAAAAGGAAAATATGGATATATAATCCAAAGCCCATTACGATAAACAGGGCTTTTAGCTTGGAACCTGCTCCGCATAAATACCATGTACCACCAATGCTATATATAAGTTAAGCTATGTAATTGTCGCGTTTATTGTGGCGTTTATTGTGGCGTTTATTGTGGTGGGTTTCTAACAACCTCCTCGGTCAAGTCGGTCAGGCAGGGCTTGCCTAAATTGGTTTATCTTTCGTGGCCTTTTGTCTACTAGGGTTACGGAGCGTGCTTCACCTTGAGCGCACCTCTTATGGAGAAGCGACTGCGAATTTTCACGTACCAGAAGTTAAGCTATGTAATTAAATAATATATACTAACCCACCAACTAAATTATTTATAATATTCTCAAGTTCAGTTTTGAGTGACAAAAAATAATAAAAAATATTAAAAAATTTTAAAAATTATTTATTTTTTATCTCACTACACGAATCACGAATTCATAACTTATCTCTTATTATCTCATTTTATCTCACTTTTCAAACGCACCCCTCAAGGTGTCATTTCTTATGAACGCGGGGTAGATGTGCGAGATTGGTTCAAATGGCTCGCTGCCTTGACGTGGACATATATCGATTTTTTTATAGCGTGTACACGGTGTATAATCTTGTGATTCCTTGTCTCCTCAATTAGCTGAATGGCCAAGCTTCTTGTTTGACCGTAGCAGTGCAGTCACATTAATTTCCATCGCTTTCTAAATAAGTCTCGTTGGGAAAGAAAATATATACATTATTTGGTATCTAAAGGAATCTAGTCGTTGCACTTTGTTTGGCCGGTTGCCCTCGGATGTAGTTTTCTTTTACTTGTATTATTGGATTAATATATATAATTGTTTTCAATTTACCGTTGGGGTAGTTTTTTCTACCTTTTTTTATGATATTTTAATTTGTTTCTTCAAAATTCAAAAGTAATTGCTGGTAAAAATTTAAAACCATGTAAAATAAATCTATAAGAAAAACACTCATTCAAATAGCACCAATCTATGAAGTTAGACAGGATGTGTGTGTGTATATATATTTGAAATATTTTATTAAAAAACAAATGATAAAAAATAAAAAATTTATTTAGATCTTGTACTAATTTTAAAATATTATTTTATAAACATGAAATAAATTGTGATACATATGCAAAAGTTAAAACCTAATTGATCGCCTCTAAATAATACGGTTATAATTTAACCTCCAAGTGCAAGAGTGTACGGTATAATTTTAAGTCGGTAAGATCAAAATCGTATCCTCAAGGAACCTAATGTAATAATTTTTGGGTTTTAAAGATTGTAAGCTAATCACCATTTAATTCAAAATGAAAAGGGTTTTCAAGTGTTTGAGTGTACGAATTTTCTAAAATCTTTAATAATTTGTTGCTCAAATAAATTAAACCAATTAAATGAAATTAAACTAGGATTAGTTAAACACTTAAAAAACAATAAATAATCTATTTAAATGCTAAAACTATCAATAAACAAAATTAGAATAGGAAATTAATTTATAGCAAAATGGAAATCAAATGAATGAGAATCCTAATTCAACTTTAAATTCGGGGTGGAATTATTTTTCACATTCGGATGTGTAACTCACTATAATTTAGGTTTCACATAACGGAAAAATAAATTAAGAAATATTTTCATGAAAATTTTCAAGTTCCCAAAACACTGTTTTATATTCTTATTTAAAATTATAAAATTGAAAAATTTTCTTTCATAGTACTTTTGGGTTTAACCTTTATTTATTTATTTCAAAAATTTATAAAAATATTTAAATTCAAAAAATGCATATCAATGATTATAAGGAATATGATCAAGGGTTTTCATTTTCGAAAATATTTTGATAGAAATAAATCAGGTTTGAAAAGAAATAGTAAAATTATACGGAAATGCTTTTACTGTCACATGCATAATCCTACGCACATTAGATTGATAGAACGTTCCATCCTTCATTAATTCATTGAATCAAGGCTAAAACGGTTTAGCCTAACATTGATTTAACATAAAAACAAAATATATAAAAGAAAACAGCGTTGATATATAAAATAAACTTTATTAAATAAAAGCAAAACTGAATACTATATTTCGATGTAAAACAATTACAAAATCTATGAGCAATGATAATCGTTGCTACTCTAAAAACTAGTTTAAAATCTCTCAATTGCATTCTACACACTAAAAAAATATTCCAAAATGTATACGGCTATAGTCGTCAAATCCATATATATATTATCTAAAGCAAAACCCTAAAAACTTAAAAATCCCATCCATAAATATCGCAGGTGTCCGGACCTCTCGAGGGAGTGTCTGGACAACAGTAAAGTCTCGAAGTCTTTTTTTGTCTTTCTTCTTATTCTCCAGCCATGCCCTTACTCTGGTTAAGATCGGTTGTCGGAGTGTTCGGACTATTGTGTCATTTTCATTATTTATTTCAATAATTTCGTTCTTGTCACTGCATTTAGAAAACAAAATAGAATAAATGTTAAAAATAATCAAAAGTTATAAAATTAGTAAATAAATGCCTAATTTATGACTTAATTGTTAGGTTAATAATTACACTTTTCAATGTAATCATCACCAATATATATATATATACTTATATTTATGCAATTAAAGGCGACAATTCTATAGCTGAATCAAACAAAAGAACTGTAGTGGTGGAATGGAAACCACCCCCTGGCCACGCCCCGTACGTATAAAAATGTTGAAGGAAAGGAAAATATATAGAAACTATACATAATCTATACTTAATCTAACAAAAGAAGAAAATGAAATGAGCGGAGGCGAACGGCGAAAGTCGGTCTTTAAAGATAGAACATGCCACAGGATCTTCCGAAATGCGCTCTTTTATTCCCTCGTCTTCTTGCGATGAGGATGGTGACTAGTCCTTTTGGTGATAAAAGTGGGGCAACAATGTACGAAGCTTCCCTTTCATGCATGTGAGGACTTGAAGACTGCTTGGTTGTGATGATCATATGAGGAGGATTTGCCAAAAAAATATTTTTCATGAATAGATTATTGAAGCCATCATTAGCAAAAGTGAATTTAAAGTAGTTAATAAAAAAAAATGAGGCTGAGAGATAGAGTATACCGAATATGTCAATAGAAATAATTTATTCAGAATACAATCATTATTTATAATAACAAATTTAAAAATAAATAAACTCTAGTGATAAAATAAAATTATTTAGATATGCTATTCACATTGACAGCATTAGTATGAAATCGTCGTAACAGAAATCGACTTTAAGTTAATGACTTATCTCAAATATGTTCTTTTGATTGATGATTTTAATAGTGACTTATTTATAGAAATAATTTGTTAACTCACTTGTCTAACAAATTAAGTGTTTTATTTAAGGGCTTTGGACAAACCCCTCAGCAATAGCAAATAATATGAAGCTTGATTTGTACAAATCATTCCTTAGCAAGTTTATGTTTGGATTTGGAGTGATGGTTGTTGTATTACGATTTAGAGATGTCAAATTGAATATTTAGAAATAATATCTATTTGTTTAGAGAAGACAGCTACTAACTCTCCGTCGAGGTCCCGTAACTTGGATTTCCGACATTTTCAGTGGAAACAAAATCATAATTTATGGAATTTGTCGTGTACGTATCCTAATCCTCGACAATGAGGGTGTTTAGAGGTGTAATTTTTGGTAATTTTTAATATTTTTTTAAAAATTACTCGTGGTAATTTTTGGTATATTTAGTGAATAAGTAACAATATTTAGTAATTTTCTGTAATTTTTAGGTGTTTGGTAAAATTTTTAACAATTTTCTGATAACTTTTGAGTTGAAAAATTATTGTCATTAAGCAAAAAAGTAACAAAAATTTAATAATTTGTGAAATACTTTTCAAAAGTTGGTAATTTTTATTAAAAATTATGTTTTCAAACGTCCCAACGCTAGAAGGAAATTTCCCTGCGTGTAATTTCAAAAGAAAATACAATTTCCCAGTAAGAAAATTACTCGTTCACAGGCTGGGTTTGTAATAACTCACATCAGTTTGTGATTTTGGTCACCAGTTGGGATGGAAGTAGAACTCAGGATATTTTGGTACCGCCCATAACGAGACCTTCACGAATTTTGTAGCAAACAATTAAAAATGTGGTTCACTTCTTACAATAATTTCAGTTATTCGATTTTTTCACTCTTAGTACAGGTGCAATTTATTTTTTCAAAATTAAAGTTATACTTGTTCTTTTTTTTGTACAGGGTTGACCTTTTATAAGGTTATATTTCTTGAGTGTTGGTAATTATTATTTTTTCTTAGAATTTTGAGAAAAGTTCTTGCTAAGGTTACAGAAATCCATAAATCTGAAATTAATATACCAATATCTATTTAATAAAATAAGATGGTTTTTAAAAATATTTTTCTCACAAATTAAGATATAACAATTAATAATTATTTTTTCTTTTATTCAACGATTGAGATCATTTTTATATTTTTAACTTTCTACTCAATTCTTATTTTAGTGGGTCTTACAAAATAGTTTAAACATTTTAAATTTAACCATATCTAAAACTACTAACTTAAATTTCGCCTAATTATAGTTTCTAGTAGAATGGACTTTCTAAATTAAACCACCATAATTTGTATTTTTTTATAATATTTACAAAAAATTAATTAGAAAGAGAGACCAAAACATATATAATAATTATTAGGATCTAAAGTTTTGAAAAAAATTAAAACTCATGGATTATCATAATTTTTTTCATTTTGATGGCCAGAGTCGGCCTTGGGCTAAAGCCCAAGGTGCGGCGACTTTAAGCCCATCAAAAAATCTCTTATACAAGGGGTCCCAAGTAAAAGATACTCTTATATACAGGGGGCCTCATTTTTTCAAATGGATATAAGTCCCCTAAAAGTCAGGGCCGATTCTGTTGATGGCCAAAGTTTTAACTATATAAAAAAGTTAATATTAATTTTATTTAGAGTGTTGTAAGTACGATTTATTACTATTATATCTATATAATAAGGAAACTCATTATTTAACTTTTGTATATTTTCAACTGATGGATTTATTTAATAGTCAATATTATTTCTTTTTTCTCTTCATTTTGATTATTTTTTCAGTTGTTTCAAATAAAAACATAATCTCTCACTTTTTTCATATTTTTTTGAATTTGAATATTTTTTAGATACAAAAGTTTTTAAATTAATTTCTTAAAAATGTGATAATATTCATAATAAATAATAAATTTTGATACATTTATTAAATAATATACGGATACCTGCTAAACAAAATCAACTAAATTTTTTTATTTTGAAAAATAATATTTAAACTTTAATTTTCTTTATAATGTATTAAAAAATAAGCATTTTAATTAAAATTTTAATTTTAATCTGCCTAAAACTTAAATTTTAAATATATACATTTTTACAAAGATATCTATATAATAAGGAAACTCATGATTTGACTTCTGTATATTTTCAACCGTTAGATTTATTCAATGGTCAGGATTACTTTTTTCTCTCTTTATTTTAATTATCTTTTTAGTATTTTCACAGGAAAACATAATCTCCCAATCTTCTCATATTTTTCTTGAATTTGAATACTTTTTATATGTAAAAGTTTTAAAATTAATATTTTAAAAAATGTGATAATATTTATAATAAATAATAAAATTTTTCACCTTTTTACATGTTATTTTTACACTCTTTCATGTAGGTTTGTTTTATAAATTTAAATTTGACATATTTGCATGCCAAATTATATTTTTATATTTTTAAGCACAGGTAATTATTAATATATATATCTGTACATACACATGCAGGACACAAAACGCTGAAATGCTTCGTTACTTCTATGAGTTTAAATTTATTCAAATTTGTAAAAGTTATAGTCTTGTAATTTGTATAGTAAGTAAAAAAAAATTCATAATTTGTATAATAAGTAGAAAATTCGAATTTTGAAAAACTTTATAGAGATTTAAAGAAAAAAAAATTGGGTGCCCGAGACGGAGTCCAAACACAAAGCATTTCTATTTCCAAAATCAACTAGACATGAAAACAAAGAAACTGAGACTCAAGGTATAGGATCCGCCAACGGCCACCGCCTGTTTCAGCTGGCGACAAACACCGCAGAGAACTACAGCGTGGATACAAAAACAAAATGGCTAGACTTATGATACGCATCACCCTTGTTATCAAAAAATTCCGCTCAAAGGCAAGCCTAGCTGTACGTACAAGGTGAAAAAACTGCATGTGTGATCGAAAAAAATTGCAGGACCACATCCTCTCTTGCTGTAATAAATGAGCAATGGATTGTGCTCCGAATATCCTTTTTAGCACGGAAAAAGACCAGGGCCCATTCTTAGCTAGCAACAATATATATTAGTCTCCGACCTCGAACTGATTCGTCGTCGTCGGGGTCGAGTCGAAGCTACCGTATGGATGCATTACTAGGCATTTCTCCCTTGGCAGGTGGCTACGATGATCAACCACTGCTAGCAATTCAATTATCTTGTTGGCAGGCAGAGTCAAGTTTGCCTGCTGCCAAAGGAGATTTGCCCAGCAATTCACCCTTGCTGCCCTCCCTCCCTCCATACCTACCGGTTTCTTACGCGGAAAGTTTGGTAAAACTTTCTTAAACTTGAAGTCTTCCACTATCTACTTACCAAAATGTCAAATTATTATTATTATTATTTTTTTTTGGGAATTCATTATTAACTAAGCTACTAAATTGTTAACTTTTTATATTCGGAAAGAGAAAAAAAAAACTATTTTTTTTAATTGTTAGTTTTTTAACTTTTTGTTAATTTAACATTTTTTTCCTTCATTGTTTAACAGAATTTTAAAATGTAAGAAGGTAAATTCAATTATTTAAAAAAAATTAAAAACTAAGATGGCATTTGATTTACTTTTTGATTTTTTATTTTCTGTTTTTGTTTCATGTGTTAAAATTTTCGAAATGAGGAACCAAAAAATGCTTCGTTTTCTTTATTTTGAAATTTTTTCTTATTTTTTGTTAAAAACTTTCAAAATGAATTTTTACCATTTTTCATTTCATGTATAAACCAATTTTCTATTTTCGAAAATAAATTTTAAAAATACAAATAATCAAATGAATTTTGACCTATTTTTCTTATTTTCAAAAGTACAAAATGAAAATAAGCTCAAAACGAAAAATAAAAAATAAAAAGATAAACCAAATAACACTTAACTAATTAGAAATTAAGAAACTAGCTAACTTCTCAAATAGAGTGTTGTGTCTCACTTTTAATTTTTACTTGAAATCTAATTTTAGAGTCAAATTTTATTTTTTTTAACCAAATCTTACCTTGATTTTTGTATATATTTTCAGTTATACTCGTCAATTATTTGAACTTGTGGTTGAGTTTCGATCTAGTCTCATCGCCAATCATTAAGTAAATATATAAAGAAAAATGCAAAATATTTATTAAATCTTTTTGTCAATGAATTTAAGGGAAAACTCACATTGATTGTAAATGTAAAATAATCGTTACAATTGAAAATAAATAAATTAAAATAATTAATACTTATTTTAAAGTATAAAAGTACAAAATAAAATTTACCTGTTTTATTTTCTTTTCTACTCCCAACCAAATATTGTTAGTAATTATTTAAGGATTTTTTTTTTTTTGGGTAACCAAGGGCGTCCATACAACGAGTTGGTAAATTCTCTAATAACCCTGAAGAAATTTGAACGAGTGATTACTAAGAGACAAACCCAAGATTTTACCAATATTTAAGGACATATTAGGATAAATGCTATTATGAAAATGAGAAAATAAAAAATGTTTTGAAAAATTAAAATAAAATTTGATATTTTAAAAAATATTGTAATTCAAAAAAAAATAGAATGAAATTGGATATTAAAAATTAATTAAAAAGAACAGTTATGTTTTAGATTTCCACCGTTTTACTATTTAGTTTTAATTCTCAATACTTTTATATAACTCAATTGCTTAACTTCAAATGCTAAAAATTTAATCGGAGGATTTCGTTCATTAAGAAACAATTTTGATGTTTCCATAATAAAAAAAATCAATTTAAAGATTTAAGAATGCGAAAAATTGAAACATTAATTATATACACCAAAATATGTTTCTTTGTTTACAATAGATCAAAGAAAAATTCTAAACTTTCATTGTTCCAAATATGCCAAATCTGTCTCTACAATTAATAAAAAATTATATAGAAAATAAATTTTATAAAAAATATTGAAAACATTCATCCAATCAATAATAAGATATAGAACCCAAAACATAAAAATTTGTATTGAGTAATTAAAATTTACATAAATACATTATACTTTCCACTCTAAGTTAGAGTTTTTACTTACAAATTAAAATAAAAAAAATAGTGATCAAGAGAAAGAGAAAAATATTATAAGGTTTAACGTTGCTTTACAAGTTTGAATGTGTCTTATTAATAATAGAAAACAATTTTAATTAAAATAGAAAACAAATTCATTTCATAATTTTACCTTAAAAATAAATCAGAAAATTTTAATCCAATGTAATTAAGAATTACTTTCGAACATAAAATCACGCATTCGAACCTCAAATTAAACATTGCGCTCTGCTAAGTGATGTTAGATAGTGCAATCACACATTCAAACTTCATGTAATTTTTCCTTATCGGATTATGCATGTTAAAACGTGCAACTGCACGTTCTAACGTGATTATACAAAATCATGGTTCTTTGTTTCATAACCGGATTCCGTGTGATCTTGATTTGCCCTTCGGAACCCCAAGGGGTTAGATGGGATGATCTTGGACTGGGACTTAGGGGCTTACCACCCCAAGGTCTCAAGTTCAAGTTTCCTCTCTAGCAAAAACTTGGGGCCAGCCTCCCGGGCGCAAAGCGTAGTAAAAGTTGGTAGGACGGGCCTCCTTGGCTGGACGAACCGTATCCAGTTCTTGGGTGTGGGTCCGACTCCCCGCCGCTACGCGAGTTCGCGATTGACCGCTATACATGTTGAGGGGCCGGTATGTGTGGCACAAACCAAAAGAGATTCACTCTCTAGGGGTTTGACCTAGGGAGTGAATCTCTCGAGGTTAAATCCTTTTTTTTTTTTTTATTTGCCCTTCGGTTTAAAATTATAGTCAATCCCTAATGGTCATTAATTTGAATTTTTTCAGAAATATTGAAGAGTTGTAATTAACTTCATATCTTCAATAATTAGTCGAAGTGCGGATAAACTGATCTAGACACCTCAGTTACACAAAAGAGAAGAAAAAAAAAAACTATTGCCAGCAACCTGCACTTATTCACCCCCTATGGAATTCCCAACAATTTTTGAGGAAGTTTCCAAATTTATAGCTTAGGATGTATCAATACTTAAAAAATTCTTAAAACTTCTTATTTATTTTCTTTCACTTGATTTGCCTTTTAAATCATGTAAAAGACCGATTTATTTAAAATTAAAAATCACATCAAATCACATTTTTTATAAATTTTGGAGCTTCAAACACCCTCGTAGTGGCTCGCAGCTGGCAGCATAAACATGGAATAGTTATTAATTAATGGCTTATTTGTCATTATTATTAATCTTATGTTAAAGTGAACTACAAAAAATAAAAATAAATAAAGGTCTCCTATACAAACTAAGTCATTCTCATTAGGCATTGATTTTTTGTTATTACAATTGTCAACCCACAAACTTAGACCTAAAAACTGTGAATTTATCACCGTCCAAAGAACTGAAAAATATAGGAGGAAATTGTAATAGCATAGTGCATGATACAAGGGTGAATGTATTTTTGCCACTTCCTAAACCATGGGGATTTCAATTAAACTTGGAGGAGGGGGGTTGCAAAGATTTAGATGAACTTTTCTTTTCCTTTAAGTTTACAATAACTAAAGAGATCAAATATGATTGCCGGTGTTTTACCCTCGAGACAAAAGGAGGGGAAGGTTGATTTTAATTGCTTCATAGGATAAAATGTGTATACATATATATAAATAAAATAGCTTAACCCAAGGAAACTGATCCATTAAATTGTAGTATAAGGAACAAATGGGTTTGGCAGGCCATGAGAGTGCCAGAACAGTGGAATGAACATAATGCAAGATGGGATCTAATCCGCTTTGGGTGTCTTTCATTTTGCTGATATTTCCCATTTGTTTTAACGAAGTGATTTACGTTCCAATCTTGTCAGAACAGGGAATATTTATTATGCACAATTTTATCAGATGCAAGAAAGTTTTATTTGTGTGTTTAGAATGATAAAAAATGAGATAAAGTAAGATAAATTGTGGGTTTATAATTCGTGCAGTGAGATAAAAAGTGAATAAATTTTAAATATTTTTAAAATCTTTTAAATTTTTTTTTATTTTTTAATACACCAAACGATGTGAATGATGACATCCTGCTTTGATCTATTTTGGGGTGGTGATATATTCCTTCTAAACGGGAATCAAGCCCTAAATCAAGTTGTCAATCATTCAATTCTTTTAAGACGAGGATGTAGAATTAGTCTTTTCTTCATAAAAATAAATTCTTGGGAGAGACAAATAGTCTAATTTTATCACATTAAATGTTTCTCTTGAAATCGGAGTATTGTATATATTATCTATAAAAATTTGGGAGGTATCATCCCCTTTCATAAAAATAAAAAGGAAGAACAAAAAAAACCTCATTCTTAAACTTCCATTGATCAATTTTCTTTGTGTAAGATTTTTTCATAATTGAATGACAATTACGGAGTTGCCCTCCTTAATTATTTTGCTGATTATATATATATATATATATGTAGAGAGAGAGAGAGAGAGAGATCATTATTCCTCATTAGATTAGGAAACTACCAACAGCTCTTTAAGTACCAGAAACAATTTTGAGTTTCTTTGGCCAATATTGGCAGTCTTCTTTACATGAAATCCTCCTTAATTAGTTATAAAAGTACACTGATCAACCGAACTGCATGAACTTGACATCAAGATGACTTGTTCAACAGAATTGTTTTTGGCATAAGATTCAAAAACAAGGCAAATATGTCATCGCTGGAAGGAAATTAATTAATGAAAACACAAGCATCAGTAACATGTACATCTCCCCTCTCAAACCTAGTGCTAGTGAAATTAGTTAGCACCAATTTTGAACTTCCAACTTCTATATATGTCAAAATGAAACCACCAGCTTTGTGGCTTGTTTGCATTTAACTTTTTCACTAACGGACTTTGCCTTCAAGCTCCTCTAAATAAAAAATAATAATATTATTCAAAAAATTTAAAAAAAAAAAAAAAAAAAAAACTTCAAACAAAAGAAGCTCAGAACTGTTGGCTCTCAATTACATGTCCTTTGCCGCTAGTATAACCGACCCTCCAACCAAACAGTAACTCGAGAACTTGCGCATATTTTTATCTGCCAAAAATAAAAACATAAAGCCCCAATTCATAAGCAAGAGAATGACAAAAATAATAACAAGGATAACGAATGATGAAGATGATGACATAATAAAGAGAGAAGTTCAAGAAGATCATAACTGCTAGTTAGCGAGAACCTGGTTGTTATTCTGGAAGAGAATTAGAAGTATTAATTAGGGTTTGAAATTGGACTGTGAGAAGGAATGGCAGGGCAATTCTCCTTTGGCAAAGCAGAAAGTATGCATGTGCATGATCTCCTTGCCAAAGGAGGATTTCCCTGTTATTCCTTAGCCCCACATTTGCCTTATCTTCAAACAACCCTAGCTAGCTCCATTTGTCACAGATAATGGAGCCCCTTTTATACTAGTTGGGCTCGCGCATTTGAATTCGGATTTGTGAAACCTAGAAAGTAGCATATGCCGGTACAATTCCTGGAGAGATTCTCTTTTTCCTTCATAGGGCCATGCCTTCGCTTTCCTCCCAACATCTCAAGCACATCTTCACCTTTTCTCTTTTTTGATTAACTAAATGCATCCCATTTTACAGAGATCTAGTATATATGTTTAGTTGTATGGATTTAGCATAATGCTTTTCTTTCACAAATGTGGAGATCGATTATTCGTTTCCATGTTTGTGTTTGCACGGAGATGAACAGAAGATCAGTCAAAAAGTTGATATTTTCCCAATTATTTTACATGGTATGTGATTCTTAAATAATGGACTCTTTGAAATTGAATCCCATTCCTCAAAGACAAAAAATTTATACTTATATATATATGTATATGCGTGTACTAGTATACCAGAAAAGGAAATTTCTTTAATTCAAATATTATTATAGGGATACTGTGACTAATTGTTATTTAAACAATTCTTCAACAAAGGCATATATATGTCAAGCACAAAAGCCTAGCTATCACCATTCTGACATAATAATATTCTTTCAATGAACATATCATGCAACACATCTTTGTCTCTGAAGGCAGAAGAAAACATGTGTATCCTTGTATTCCTACAGGGTTATGTTTGCATAATTCTAGTATTAATCTTAGTACGGCATTAGCACATTAGTTCACAACACAAACTATATATCCTTGAACACGTGGGCACTTGCAATGCTCACCAACAAAGTTTTATTTAATGGGGGTTTCTTCCCTGAATGAACAGTCACTAGAAGTTGTTTAATATCCTTTAGTATGAAATTTGTCAAGTATTGTTATTGTCTGATGTAAAAAAAGAAAGAAATTGATTGGAGAATTAACAATAGATTCTTTTGATTTTATTTAGAAGAGTCATTTATATACTGCTTATTTAAACTGTATTTTGATACCATCTTCTACAGTTAAAGTGTTCCATTGGCCTGTCCATTGGAAAGAAGATGGAGTATGCCCTTATACTTGTATATATTTATGTTATTAATGCAAATAGTACTTACTTAAAAAGAAAAAAGAAATTGATTAATTTAAATGCCAACCCTAGTAGAGATAAACCCTCCAAATAACGTCTAATGTGCTGGATTCAATGTGTATTTAAAAATTCGTAGATGCATATGCATTTTGACAGAAGAATACGAATTAACATCCAGTGAATTTTCTAGAGTTATACAGAAGAAGATAATAAGGACTGAGACGTCAAGGGTAAAGGAGAGAAGAACATGCCATTGGATCTTCTCAATGTGCTCTTCTATTAATGTTTTTGGTTTTATCTTTTAGTTCTCCTTTTTTGTTTTTCCTTCTGAAAGGTATCTATTTAGCCACTAGAGGGCAAAAGTGAGGCACATATTTCAAATGCTTGGCTTTCAAGCACTTTAATTTACACCTCCCAACTAGTTCTGGTGTCCCTTTGAAGATTAAAGAGCCAGGACCAAAATGTACTCAAGGGTTAATTTACTTTACCTTTACCAGACAACAGTCATATATGTAAATATCAAGATTCAGAGAAAGTAAGCAAAGTATTTGAAAATTCCGAATCAAGCCATCACACATAATGCAAGATAATAACATCAGATAATAATGAGGAGCTTCTCTCATAGAGAGAAAAATCTCTATTACAAACCTTACTATCAATGGGTTATATGACACTACTTGAATTATCCATAAATCATTCGCACAAATTATTTCATTAATCTTACTTGAATCACTCGACTAACTTTACAAACGGACTTTCTGTATTACATAGAAAGTAAAAAAAAAATACAAAAAAAAAGAGAAAGATCTATATACTCACAAAGGAAAAACCCTTTCTCTCACAAGACTCTATAACATGCTCCTTCAATTCCCTTATTGTACATTAACCCTAGGTGCATATATATAAACTTACAAAATTTTATTCTAATTAGGACTCAAATATATAAATAGATTTTCTAAAAATAAATTTTCTAAATAGAAACAAAATTTTTCATAAAATAATTCGCTCGAACCATCGCACTCTCATCGACTAGGCTGCGAGGTCTATTGGTGTTTGCTTTGGGCCAGAAATCATCATAAGCAAACCCACGCGCATTCTGCAGGCTTCCAGCATAATGTGGCGTAGCCAGACACTCGTTGCGTGCTGCTGGTAATGCATACTGAAATTTTTCGTATCTTTGTATATTTGAATCCTAGTGTGTGTAGGATTATATTCTTGTCAGTCTTTGACTTGAATTACAATCTTGTGGTTGTAATCTTTTGGAAACTTGCCAATTTGAAAATATTCAATTTAGGAAGTATGCAAATTTTCTCTTCTCTTTAATTTAGAAAACATTCAAATTTGTCATATTTAATTTAAGATTTTGTATGAATTTGCCATTATAAAACCTTACAGATTCATGTGTAGAAAATATATATAACTCAATGTTGCCCTTAGTTTGAGATTGGGAAGAAAAAAAGTTATTTTTTTTTTTTTTTGGTAACTGTCTACTGGCTAACTAAAAAAAACTAACTTTTTTGTGTTTGAAAAAAAAAGTTAGTTTTTTAATAATTAACTTTTTAACATTTTTATTAAATCGACTTGTCTTTTAATGTTTAAAACGTAAGAAGGTAAATTTAATCATGTTAAAGAAAAACCAAAAAGGTAGCAACTATTAACTGTGCTATCAACTTATTTTTTCATATGAACCTTATTCCAATTTTTCTTCATTAGGCTTGATTTTTGTCCAAACAATCTTTCTCTTATATATTTGTGCAGGTAAGCATGAAAATATGAACATATTTAGCAAAGAAATTAGTCCAACATAAACTAATTAACTACTAGGGATCCTAATTAATTAAAGCCCTTTAGCTAATGGTTTTCAGATCAAACACTCTTAAGAAAAAAGTGAAAAATCCAAAGACAAACTGAAGATCAAGCGATATAATTAGGTTCTGTTTTTATTAATAAAAAATGTTTTCCAAAAAATTATTTTGTTATTGTTTCAGGATTCTTCTTGTTTAATTTAGAGCTTGACAAGGCAAATGTTTCACATGGATTGCAATTCCTTCTCCTGGAATATAAATGATAAAATTGAAAAGAAAAAATATATATATATATATATATTACACAGAATGGAAAAACAGTCACATGGATTAAGGCCCGTTTAGTTGGGTAAAAAATCATCAAAAATTATAAAAAGTTATAAATATTTACTTATTTTTACCAAGTTTTGTCATTTTTATTTTTTGTACATTTATTTTTAAAATTTAAATTTTACAAAAAGTGAAAAAGTTACAAAAAAAATTATTTTTTTTACTTTTTTTTAACATTTATCATTTTTTATACTATTTTTTGATCAAAATTATTTGAACAATTGGTTCTGTGCTGTTCCGATAAATTATTTTTGATCATTTTTTATTAATCTTCTAAATATTAAAAAATGATTGATGTTTTTTATTTTTTCTTAACTACTGATCCTCTAAACCGCCCTTAAAAAGCACAGGGCACATGGATTGAGGAGGATGTGCTTAGAATATGCCATGTGCATGGAAAACACCCCGATCGAATTTTCATTTTTTGGGCCTATAAATAGAATTTCAAGTCATGAAAGTATTCGTCTGTGGTCAAGGCAAGGCAACGCATTACTGGGCAAGATCTACTTTTGGCAGGCAGCCAGTTGACTGCCTATGTGATTAATTTACTTTCACAGAGCACGATAATAAGCTCTCTGCCAAAGGAGATTTGCCCCGCAATCCGCCTGTGCAATCTTTCAAATCGATCATGCAAATTTTACCAACCCAAGGTGGGTTTTTCGTTTCTTCTGATTGAAAGCTCATTATTCATCTCTTGCTTTTGGGTATTTAATTAGTTAAAATTAATGAAATTTTATTTATTTTTATTAATTTTTTATATTTTTTATTAAATTATATTACCGTATCACTCTAACATTAAATTTTTATATTTTTGTTATACTTTTTTAAACAAATTTTGCTCACCAAACACCAAACACCGTATAAATGCTTGTGGTCCGTTATGCAATTTGACCCTGCAGTTTTCGTTTTCCCCGAAGGAGAGACTTTCGGGCAATAGTATAGTTATTTACTTAATGTATTTTGAGTGTGTTTAAAGTAGTAAAAAATAGGATAAAAGTTTTGTTTGAAGTGATTAAAAAGTTTTGAAAAATGATGAAAAATATTAAAAAATTTTAAAAGTTATTAACTTTTTATTTTATTGTACGAATTACGAATCCACTACTTATCTCATTCTATTTCACTTTTTGTCGCTCTAAACGCACCAAAATGAGATAAAGTAAGATAAATTATAGATTCGTAATTCGTATAATGAGATAAAAAATGAATAAATTTTAGATATTTTTAGATATTTTCAAATATTTTTAAAATTTTTTAGCAAATCAAATACAATCTATATTACATTATATACTATATTTATTATGACATCGTTTGATTTGTTAAAAATTAACAAAAATCTTTGAAAATCTCTGGAAAAATTTAAAAATCTCTAAAACTCTCTAACACATTTTGGTCACTTCTTACTTCATGAACTCTCTAACACATTTTGGTCACTTCTTACTTCATGAAATCTCTAGAAATTTTTATATATATCTATATATCTCAACAAATTTTTATAAATTCCAATACTTTTTTAACAAAATCTAATAACTTTTTTCATAAACTCCAATAACTTTCAACAAATTTCAATGAATTAGACCTAAATTCATAGGAATGAACCGAAAAAATCATTAATTCGCACAGATTTTTTCTCCAACTTTTTCACGCAAAAGTCAAAAATTTCAATAATTTTTAAAAAAATTCTGACATAAATTCGTGAAAACGTACTAAAAAAACTATTCTCACGGTTTATTACTCCAACTTTTTACTGCAAAAATTTAAAGTTACACTATTCATCTCCAAAAAATATAATTTAAGTTAGAAATGCTAAATATCAAAAATTATTTTAAATCATATTTTTTCTTATTTTTATTACTCTAAACGCTATTTATATATGCATATTTTTATAATAAATTGATGCATTATTCTGGTTGGAAAATTGAAATGTCAAACTAATTTTTTTTTTTAATTTGTGAAAAAGATATGCATGTGTTAAAAATTGTTGGCTGCTTCATTTAGAGTGTAATTATTACTTTTTTTGTACTTAAGTGTAATTATTAATCAGTTGACCAATATTGCAATTATTTCATTATTAATCGAAATTTACATTTTTAAAAAATTTAAATTTGATATATATTTATTTACTAAATAATTAACTAGGACCACAAACAAAAAAAAAAATTATTTGTACTTTTAAGCAGTTAGAGCCAACAAAAAATTATCTTTAAAAAATTATAAAAATAAATATATACAATTTTATTTTATTTTTATTTTCGCGCATGGAACAATTAAATACTAGTATATTTATATAATTTATTAATTTATATTGTGTACTCTTATATTTAATATATTGTGAAGGATAGCACATACGGAAGCAGCTTGCACACTAGAGACTCACCCGACTATTAACTTTAAGATTACTTGAGATTTGCCGAGATGTGAACAAATTGATTCAGACAACCTGGGTTATCTAAAAATAAATAAATAAATAATCAACCACCAAACGAAATTATTGATTGTGTATGTGTTTTACATATTTTAATGGATACGTAAATATTAAAAAGTTTGCCAACCAAATTTTAGTAACCAAAAGTGAATTTTTGGTCAGCAAAAAACTAAATTTATGCACGAAAATTAACACTGAAAAATAAAATATGTATTAATTTTACTGACCCATTGATTGCTAGAAGTAAAACATATTTTTATAGTAGTATTTTATTATTTTTTGTTTAAATCTTTGGTGCACAAAAACATAAAATTATATCTGATGGATGACAAAAATATAAGATTATAGAGAAGTGAACCTTTAACGGTCGAAAGATAATCATTGATTCAGAAAGAAAAGATAATTACAAACGACTAAATTTATATTTGATGATAATAATTTTTTCGTTCAAAGAGAAAATTAAAAAAAAAAAAAAGTTCAAGAACAAAAACACAAAATTATACACGAATCCTACCCATTTACATTCTAAATCCTGCAAAAGTTATAATTCCATGCACTCACCTTATTTTAAAAAAATAAAATAAAATAAAATAAAAAAATATCACTACTTGCATAATTGTTCTTTTAAAAGAAAATCTTGAAAGTTAACTCAATCAATAAGGTCTGGGGTTTATTCTCTAGTAATTACTAGTTTGAGTCTTCTCAGAATCATTAGAGGGTTTATCTGGTTGTTAACTTCAAGACCTTAGAGATTAATCGAGATGCACGCAAGTTGATCCGGACAGCCTCAATTAAAAAAAATAAAAAAATAAAAAAATAAACGTTTAAGAGAAATCACAACGTGCATATAGCCTTTCAACACATAGCCTTTCAAAGCAAGACGTTAAAAGGCTAAAAGTGACATTCCTGAGCTACGTATTATTAATCAATAGATTAATTAGCAATCTTTTGCACGTTTTTGTATTCATCTGCCGTCGTGTTCACCGCGTAGTAGTATTATAAAGTAAGCATGTTTAATTATATATTATATACCTCATTGTAAAGAGATTAGAATTAATTATAATATATATATATATATATTTTTCATACTGCAGTTGAATCCAGTGAACCGGTCCAACTGGTGGGCCTATGATTGTCCTGTGCTTGGGCTCGCCCATGGGAAATATTTGGAATTTCAATTTGAATTTTTCCATTCAAAACAAAGGTACTCAAAAAGCAATACCCCCAATATATTTTTTTTTTTGGTAAGTACCCCCAATATATTATTTTAAGTTATTCTTGAATGAGCTTGTACTTTGAATCTAATTAAAGAACGGTAGAAATTAACACACACACACACACACACCTACATATATGTATATGTATATCACATGCAAATCTTACACACTTGCAGGGATGTCCAAAGTCACCAATGGTTCAACCTTGTTTATGATTCCTCGAGGAAGAAAAAAGAGACGGAGTATTGACTAGAGGGTGAAACATAGCCGCATCTTGTAATTTAGTCCACCTAACTAGTAACCTCTGGCAAGTTAAAATATTTGTGGAATTTAAAAAATTGGTTTAGGTTTGGTTGATTAATTTTTTTATTAGTTTTTATTAATAGTCTTTCACTTGTATCAAAGAAATGGTATGTTTATTTATTTGACTTGAAATCAAATAAATTTTTTATGGAATCAATCTTAAGTTGAATATAAATAATTTAATATTTTACACTAAATTCATTGAATCGAACTCTAGTTGAGTGTAATAGTATTCTAATTTTAAAATTATAATTCAAATTTAATTTATTTATATTTCGTATTAAGTTCAAACAAACACTATATTCGTTTACGAGAAACACGTTTTTATTTAATTTAGCATTTCTTACTTGATTAGATCAACACCTAACTACCATAATTTTGTCAAAGTTTTGGTGAGAATTTTTCCGTGAGACCATTTTTTTTTTATATCATTCCTTCTTTTGAAATATGATGCATGCATCATAGGCCATGTGATTCTCATTAATTCACATTAAAATTGTTAGAATGATATGATAAGATTATTTGACCTCGCAACCTAAAGTTTAAACTCATTCGGTTGAAGTAGGGTACTTACACATTACCATTTTACAGTTTTATCCCAAAAAAAAAATATGACCTACTTTAATTTAAAATTAATACATAACTCTCTTATAATTTAGATTAAAGTGTTAAATTAATAGAACATGTTAAATTAAATTAAATTTATGCCTTAAAGAGTCAACATTTATTAAAGAAAAATATTTTCACAAAAATAAATAGATAAAAATAGTTTTTTACCCAATTTTATATTAGAATGAAATGTTATTTTATTTTTTAAAGTGATTCAATTTACCTATACTTTTTTCAAATAATATTTTTTAGACGGTTATATGTAAGTTTATATGATATAGTGCCTCAAGAGTCAAAATTTATTAAAGAAAAATATTTTTACAAAAATAAATAGATAAAAATACATTTTTACTCATTTTTATATTAAAATGAAATGTTATTTTATTTTTTAAAGTGATTTAATTTCCTTTTTCTTTTCTAAATAATATTTTTTAGACGTTCATATATGAGTTTATATGATATGGTGACACAAATTTAATTAAATTTAAGATTTTTTAAGGGGAGTTTGGAGCTCTAAAAAATAACAAAAAAAAATATAATTTGAGTAATTTTTTTGACATTTTGAGCTCAGTCGTCAAATCACATTTTTAGGAGATGAATAATTCTGTTCGAACAAATTTTTGTCTGTTCGAATGGATTTCAGTAGAAACTTTTTTACTTGTACGTCAAAATTTTTTGAAATAAATCCGTTCGAACAGATTTCAACAAAAATTTTGTGACTTTTCTGTCAAAAATTTTTAAAGATTGTTGAAAAGTTTTTAAGATTTGTAAAAATGTTACTAAAGTTTGTAAAAAATTATTAGAATATGAAGAGATAAATAAAAATTTATAGAAATTTATAAAGATTCACAGATTATGAGATGAAAAAAATTGGTCAGAGACCTTTAAAGATTTTTAGAGTTTTCAAAAATTTTTAGTGTTTTTTAGAATACAAACGGACCCTTAGTAATTTTACACTTTGATTGAAATTATGAAAGAGTTATATATTGATTTTGAAATTGAAGGAGGACATATATTTTGGTTCAAATTAGAAGTAGATAAAGTGTAATTACCTTTTGTAATTAAAATCAGCCACTTTTGCCGAACCATACTACATTGTGTTATTAACTTCACTCAACCCCTCTCGATGATAAAGTCATCGAATGGTGTTGTTTAAAGATAAAAGCTTTTTTATATGATTTTTTTAATACAAAATAAATTAACCTTTTCATTGTATGTGAATCTTTTATTTTTAAATATATTTTTATAATTTTTTAAAAATAAATAATATGTCTAAAAATATTAAAATAATATTTTGTAAAAAAAATATGTATAAAAAACTAGCCCACTATGGGCCCACTTTTGGAATTTATAATCCACTTTACATGCATGATGACATGGCAAGGTTATTTTTAATACGCCACGAGACGCTGGTGCAATTAGTGTACCCAGAGCTAGTAGCCGAGTGAAAACGTCTCAGCCTCGCACGCGTCGGAACTGTTGGAGGTCAACGAGTCAAAGTTGACTTGCCTAATCCTTGTTCGTACAAATTCCCAAAAAGATTGTGTATATTTCAAATTCAATTTTTACCAATAGCCGGCAGGAATTGACAGGTGAACCTCACTTTTTGGGTCTTCATCGATCAAAATTGACTAAAATTTAATAAATTTTATTAATTTTTTATATTTTTTTAATTAAATTTTATCACATATCATTTTTACATTAAATTTTTGTACTTTTATAATACTTTTTTGTTAAAAAAAAGGGTTATAAGGCTTCTTATAAAGTGTAACAATGATATTTGCAAATCTCATTTAACCTGGGTGCGTTTGGTGCATTAAAATTTAATAAAAATTTCTAAAAATCTCTATAAAATTTTACACATTTTTATCTTCTTAAAATTCAAAAAATATTCAATATCTTTCCAAAAAAAGTTGATAACTAGAATTCGGTTAATCAAATAACAAAATTTTTTTACCATTCTCACCATGGACTCTCAAACTACCAAATGACCCCCACTTTGACTATTTTTTGTGGCATTTTTAAAACAATTCCAACATATTGTAGAAACTGTTCCGACGAAATCATACGGCCAACTTTTGTCCAAACGGTTTCTACAATCCGTTTGGACGGATTGTAATGTAAAGAAGTCATGACTTCCTAAAATTTTGAATTCGTCCAAATGAAAATCAAATCCATCGGAACGAAATTTTACTATCCATCTCCAAAAAACGCAATTTGTACCAAACACAAGAAGTTTTTCCAAATCACATTTTATCTTATTTTTTCTCACTTTTTGGTGCGCCAAACACGCTCAATTAGAAGTGATTGTTTAAGGTTAAATCTGACTTTATACAAATCAATTAATTATTAGCTCAATATAAATATGATTGAAAAACTCTTTTAAGTCTAGTTTCAAAACTGCAAATGATGCAGCAATTAAATTTGCAAAGAAAGCTATACTTATTCTCATAAAGTGTGATGTGCTATCTCCAGAATAGCAAACTACCGGAAAGTAATTGTTTAAGGTTACATGGGATTTTCTATAGATCGGTAAATGGTTCTATATAGGTACGATTGAAAATCTCTTCGAGTCTAGTCTCTAACATTGCAAATTTTGCGGGATTTGAAGTTTTGTAAATAAATTTATGGTCATTTTCATAAAGTGTGATAGCGTTGTTTACCAAACAACAAACAAATTAGAAGCCTATTTAAAGTTAAATATGATTTTTCATTGAACTAGAGCTAACTTAATACTATACTTTGTGTCACTCGATGTTTGAAAAAAATTTAAAAATACAATATTCGAATCGCATATGGAATCACACTGATTCATTATTTTCATATCAAAAAGTTGAAAAATATTTCTTTCTTATTGTTAAATCAACAACAATTTTTTAAAATCAATTTAATTCCAAAAACTAAAATCAATTTCAATGTAGTTTGGTTACAATCAATAATTTTACGTAGATAAAATTCACATAAATTAATATCAGTTTTATTGAAATTTTATTGTTAACTAAGTGTTCGGCAGCAGAAATTACCGCCGGAACTGCTGACTACGCCAACCGGAAATGCAATCGCCGACCTGCCGAACAAAGACAGAGAGAAAGGTGACGGCCAGAGAGGAGGTCTCAGGCCGGAAAACCCTCCGATGATTAAGTCAGCAAGTCACCCAAGAAAGAAAGTTTTCTGGAAATAAAGGAGTCAAAGTTTAAGTTGGCAATAGTCAGCTTACCTCTGTGATTCAGTAGTATATCCCATATATAGTGGTCTGAGTAATGATTACAGCATACCTATGACTCGACATTACGCATACTGCCGTGTCCCTCTTTTACACTCTTGCTTTAAATGCCCTTCCCCTTCATTTAATGCCTCAGACCCCTCATTAATACACCGTGCCTTTCATTTAATGCTTCTGGCGGTTTAACACGGCATTACAACCTGAATTTCAGGGTCATACTGTCTTCTTGTCGCATCAGCCACCGAATCGTGACGAGATAGACCGATTTAGTTACATCTCCAGAGACAAGTACCTAGTTCAATCCTAACTAAGGTGCATTTATGGTCATGAGCCTTCTTTAAAGGCTGTGGGCCCTAGGTTTGACATTTACTGGCCATCGAAATATAGGCCGAGCAAACTAGATTCCTCGGCTATAGCCACGTGGTTACACATTGTTTATTGATGTCGAGGTTCAAGGTACTCTTTGGAGCACTAACTCTAAATCGTGTACTCACGTATAACACTCACGTGGAACTCTCGTGCCAATAATCAGTTGTTCGGCGGGATGCCACGTGTCCAGACGGAACGTGCTCGGCAAGTGGCTAAGTGGCTTATGTGAATTTGCTCGGCACCGCGCCACGTGGCACCAGACTAAACCTGTTCGGCAAGAGTACAGCTTTAGTATTATTATGCCCAACATTTTGCCCCCACTCTGCTCGAGAAAAGATATTTTTCGAGCAGAGTAGCAGAGCAGAATAACCTTACCTCCCTGATCCTTCAACCCTCCTACGCAGTTTGTCGTTTAGTATGTCCCTGACGCGTATCAAATCTGATTGGACTTTTCTCTCTCCTCGTGACGACACGCGCAGTGCCCTTTCAGCTTTTCATCTGCTGCGCCGCTTACGCGGTTTCCCAGATATGAGGTGTTAAAACGTGAATGGTCAGAAATTTGAAAATTGGGGCGGCAATAAATGCCATTTCTACCGCCCATTGCCTTTTCGCTGGAAACGTTTCGGTTACCCTCACAGATACATACGCATATACATATATACCTGATTCATCTTCTCTTACTTCTTTTTCGCGATTCGAGTTATCAGATTTCCCTTGCTTCTTTCCCTCTGAGTTTTCGTCTTCGCGAGCTTTCACCCTTCCCGTCGTTCTTCGTTCCCGGTGAGTTAATACTCTTTTTACTTCAAATTTTCCGTTATGGGTAGACTCGCAAACGAGCTAAGTTCTGAGGAGAAAGTTAGGATTTTCAAGGAGAAATACCAGATTCCTCAGAACGTAGGTATCAGGCTCGCCGAACAAGGCGAGCGTGAAACAGGGGAATTCCCCATAGTGGCAATCACCGAAGGTGGCCTTAGGTTCCCCCTGCACCCCTTTCTTCGCTCTATGATGAGCATTCTGGACCTTGGCCCTAGGAACCTCACCCACAACTTTTATAGGATCGTTAATGGGGTAATAGAAATAAACAGGCGATATGGATTCCACATATCCGAGTACGATCTTCTTTACTGTTACTCAATCCAGAAGGTGAGGAAGGATGAGAACAGGTGGTACCTGAAATCCCAATCAGAAAAGGCCTTGGTCCACATGCTGCCTGATACGATTAAGTCGGAAAGTGACCTGTGCGTCGTCACAGGTCACTGGACACACGATCCAGACGAAGATCGTTTTCCAATCGTCCCTCGGGTTTCTTTGGGCCCAGGTTGGTTGATTTCAAATCCTACCAGTTCTTATTCTTCTTTACCCTCACTTCTAAGCATACTAACTGTTTGATTTAATATCTGTGCAGGTGTTCAGTTAAAGAAGTTCTGGGCCACTGGCATTCGTGCTGACAAGGACCATTTGAAGGAGGTGTTCAAATTCCTCGGGGGTCCAGATTTATATCCCTTCGCTAGAGCGGTTCCAATTTTGTTCAACTTTACCCCCTCTCATCAGACGTTCATTGCCCCCCCTCAAGGTTTCGCAACCTCGGAGGCTATTAGGCGTCTTCAGTGGTGGTTTCGGGCTTCTGCTGAAGAGAAAGAGAACTACTACGCCTTAAGGCATCCAGGGTGGACTCGCCCCCCTCCATTCGCTATTCCACTCATTGCCGAGCAAGTTCAAGCCCCTCAAGTTGCAGTTCCTGAGCCTTCCGAACAGCCGAGGAAGCGACAGTTTGTTCTTTTGGACGAGGAGGAAGAGGAAGAGGAAGAAGAAGAAGTTGAGATCCCCCCTGCTTTCGATTACTTCTCAGACTTAGAAGGGGAAGAAGAAGAAGTAGTCATGGCCCCAAAGATCGATTACAAGAAGCTTGCCATGGCAAAAGCAAAAGAACAAAGGGGTGGAGAGGCCCAGAAGAAGAAGGCCAACGAACAAAAGGCTGGTGGGAAGAGGAAGACTGATGAGGGGAGAGCCCCTGCTCCTTCAACTGCCGAGCAGATAATGAAGGTAAAAATGGAGAAGGGGAAGGAGCAGGAGGCAGCTCAGAAGAGGCCATCTGGTCCTCCTGAGCAGAAGAGGGCCAAGACGCAATCTGCGGACGCGGCTCCAACGGCCGAGCAGGAGCAGCTTCCGAAGGAGGACGCCGCGAGGGGGCCAGCGCCTTCCAAGGTCGTGCTACCCACTAAAGACGCACCACCGAGAACCTCCGAGCCGTTACCAGCTCAACCAGTTGGGCCCGTGCCTCTAGCCATCGAGTATCCGGCCAATCCGGTTCGAGACTCCCCTCCGTTTATTCCAGAAATCCTTATTCCCAGCCTCGAACACCCTCAAGGCCGTCCCTTCACTATCCAAGACACTGCCTTCAACCATGCCGAGGAGTATCTCAAGGGTATCCTCCCTCCTCGGGACGTTCATAACACGAGGAAGAATAGGACGGAGGATATCCACAAAACTCTGATGAAGAACATCATCTCTGTAAGTACTATAATATTCCTTTATGTGAATCCTTTCGTTATTATAATTTTTCCTAACTTTCTGTTCTTTCTGCAGACTTCTCTCCACACAATGGAGTTAATTGCCCGGAGCCGAGCATTCGAAACCAGAGCCGAGCTGGATAAAACGGAAATAAGGGAGTTGAAAGCGAGCGTGAGGTCCTTGGAGAAGGAGAATAAGAATCTCCAATCCAGCAATGACGCTCTGGCAAAAGAGAGAAGTCGGCTTCAGGATGAAAATAAAGAGATTGAGCATCAACTCAACACTGCCCTTGGCCAAGTTGCTGGAAGCATAGCTCGTGTGCAATCAATGGATAAGATCCTAAATCATAAAGACGAGGAGCTTTTAGTGGTCAAAGGTAAACTTTCCAAGGCCGAGATTGAGTTGTCCTCCACGAAGACTGGGCAGGAATTACTCATTAAGGAGTTGGAGGCTTCCAGGGCCGAGCAAGAGAGATCAAAGCAAGAGCTTGTCAAACTTCAGGCAAAGCTTGCACTGAAGACTCGAGCCCTGGCAGAGAAGGAAGCTGCCCTCCAAGAAGCCGAGGACAAGGCCAAAGCTGAGGTGGAAGCCCAGATTAACGATTGCGTGGATCAGATGAGGGATGCTCACAACGACTTCTTTCTTGAGGGTTGGGAGGCCGCAATGAAGAAGAACAATGTTGATCCCACCAACCCCATATACAAGGAGGTCCCTTATCCTGATCCAGAGCGCCCGATCCCTCAATTCAGCTTTGAGCGTCCCCCTCAAACTCCCTCAATTCATACTGCCGAAGAAACAATTGACGAGGGGGAGGTTGAGGTGGATAGTGCCTAGAAGGACGCCTCCCAAGTGCTTGAACAAGTTGATTTAATTGTGGAGAGTGATCCTACTAAGGGAGGAGAGAAGTGAGCATATATGTATTTTTTTTTTGTTCCTGATGTAATAATATTGAACTTTTAATTCCAAATGAATGAACGCAGTTTGACTCCTCTCTAATCTTGTTTTATTTTTCTCTGTCTTTGTTTCTTTAGAACTGCCGATGAGTTGATTGGGGAATGCCTTAGCTGGCTAGCTGATGAAATAATAAGGAGTGCAGCCGAGGAATACCTTGACGTTTTTTCCCACGAAGTAGCTACAAACCCTTACAACAAATGTTAATGCCTCGTCTTAGAGTTAGGGTAGCTTCTTCGATTGATAGTTATGTAAAATGTATTGTAACCGTACTCTGAGGCATATAATAAAAACTTATGAATTGTCCCCTATTGACAGTCTGTCTTTCTGTTTACATATTTTGTTCTTTGTATAGAAGTATGTATGATGTCTGGATTTGTACCACTTTGCCGAGCAAACATAATTCTTAACAGAAATACTTTAAACAGTAAGCCCTTCAGAGGTAACAAGCTAATGTAGTAGTTTGCTTTTCATAAAATGACTTCAAGCTTTCGTTAAAGAGACATAACTTTAATAAATCTCACGTACCTTGATAAGTCCGACTGTCCTCTTTCTCATAATAACGGAGATAACTACCTTCTGATAAATCTTCGCTTTTTAATCTCATGCCGAGCATCGGAAAAGAGTACCTTTATGATACTGGCGCTGAGCTCTTGAGAACATGCTTTTTTAACGAACCAAGGAATCGAATCTTGATTTAAAAAATCGTTTCTAGTCAATGAATAAATCAAGATTGGGCCATCATCAGAAATGATGTGGGTTCTTTCTGTACCGATGGTCGGCGAACCGAGCATGGGTTTCTTTTGATCATTCTTTTCAGGAGACCGAGGAATTGAATCTCAGTCTAAAGAGTATTTCCTGGTCAGTAAATAAACCAAGATTGTACCAACGCTAGGCAAGCCAAGCGTGGTTTCTTTTGATAATTCTTTTCAGAAGACCGAGGAATTGAATCTCAGTCTAAAGAGCATTTCCTGGTCAATAAATAAACCAGGATTGTACCAACGTTGGGCAAGCCAAGCGTGGTTTCTTTTGATAATTCTTTTCAGAAGACCGAGGAATTGAATCTCAGTCTAAAGAGCATTTCCTGGTCAATAAATAAACCAGGATTGTACCAACGCTGGGCAGGCCGAGCGTGGTTTCTTTTGATAATTCTTTTCAGAAGACCGAGGAATTGAATCTCAGTCTAAAGAGCATTTCCTGGTCAATAAATAAACCAGGATTGTACCAACGCTGGGCAGGCCGAGCGTGGTTTCTTTTGATAATTCTTTTCAGAAGACCGAGGAATTGAATCTCAGTCTAAAGAGCATTTCCTGGTCAGTAAATAAACCAGGAATGTGCCAACATCGATGGAGATGGGGCATTCTTTTCGTATCAATGCTCGGGAAGCCGAGCCTGGCTTTTTTTTTTTTTCATGCCACCACCCAAAGTGATGTGGCGTCTTTTTGTTGAGCAGAGAGTGATCTTCAAGCTTTTGAGTTTGCTTTTGCTTTGTAAAAAGGATTGCTTTTCAATATACGTACAAAGTCTTTAGTCAACAAATGTGAAGAAAAAATTAATGATAGTACAACTTTAGATGGGCTATATTCCACGGTCTTTTGATTGGCTTTCCCTCCATGTCAATTAACTTGTAGGCGCCATTGCCGAGCACCTCAGAGACGGTGAATGGTCCCTCCCAATTAGCTCCTAGCTTTCCTTCAGTTTGATCTTTCCTGCTTCCCATCAATTTTCTCAACACCCGATCGCCAGTACGGAATTCTCTACGTCTGACCCCTTTATTAAATTTCTTCCTTATCTCTTGCTGGTAGTTGGCTAACCTTAGTGCTGCCAGTTCCCTTCTTTCATCAATTAGATCCAGGCTTATTCCCATAGCTTGATCATTCTCCCCTCTGTCAAATGATAGAGTTCTGATGCTCGGGAGGCCAACTTCTAAGGGTATGACGGCTTCGACACCGTAAGCCAGAGAGAAGGGAGATTCTCCGGTTGATCTTCTAGGGGTTGTTCGGTAGGTCCACAGTACTGATGGCAATTCATCCACCCATCTTCCTTTTGCCGCTTCCAGTCTTTTCTTAATCCCATTGAGAATGATTTTGTTTGTAGCTTCAGCTTGACCATTGCTTTGGGGGTAAGCAGGTGTAGAGTAAATATTCTTGATTCCATACCTAGAACAATATTCCCTAAACGGGGCACTGTCAAATTGCGTCCCATTGTCGGAAATAAGTGTCCTAGGGATGCCATACCTGGTAATGATGTTCTTCCAAATAAATCGAATGGTATCAGCATCTTTGATGTGAGCTAGGGGTTCTGCTTCCACCCACTTAGTAAAGTAGTCGGTGCCGACCACTAAGAACTTTCTATTTCCCGAAGCGGAAGGCAGAGGTCCCACAATATCAAGTCCCCATTGAGCGAACGGCCAAGGGCTGGTAAGCGAGCTGAGTTCCTGGGCTGGCTGATGAGGAATGGGAGCGAACTTCTGACATTTCTTGCATCTCCGAACATAGGCCTGAGCGTCATATCCCATCTTCGGCCACCAATACCCTTGAGTAATTGCTCGGTGTGCCAGTAATCTACCCCCAGTATGTGCTCCACAGACACCTTCATGAAGCTCGTAAAGAAAGTCTTGCACTTTATCGGGATGAACACAAAGGAGATAGGGGCCTGTGAATGACTTTTTGTATAACTTTTGGTCAGGAGAGAGCCAAAACCTGGCGACTTTTATTCTAAGCTTCTTTGCTTCTGTTTTGTCTTTGGGAAGTGTTCCGTCTTTCAAGTAAGCGATGATTGGATCCATCCAAGATGGGGCTGGGTCAGCACACATTACCTCTACGTCTGTCTTTATGCTCGGCCTTTTTATGACTTCCATAAAGACCTGGTCAGTTAGCCTTATTCGAGAAGAGGCGGCTAGCGTTGCAAGTGCATCAGCATGAGCGTTATGATCCCTGCCAATGAGCTCCACGCTAGCTTTATTGAAGCCTTCGATTCTCTTCTTTGCTGCTTCTAGATACTCTGCCATCTTTTCACTTCTAGCCATATACTCACCCTTTAGCTGGTTAGCAACCAACTGAGAGTCAGTCCTTACTACGATATCATCTGCCATCAGCCGCCGAGCGATGTCGAGTCCAGCCAGGAGAGCTTCATACTCCGCCTCATTATTAGTGACTTTGAACTCGAGTTTTATTGCATATTCTATTGAGACCCCTTCTGGTGTAGTCAGAACTATGCCTACGCCGCCTCCTTTTCTAGTCGAAGACCCATCAACCTCGATTTGCCAAGTTTGTTCGGCCTCATTATGTTCGGCCGGGGCAGACTTTATTTCAACATGCCATACTTCTTTTGTCTGACCACAGGCTGGTGTGAAAAATTCTGCTACAAAATCGGCCAAGACTTGAGCCTTTATCGCGGTTCTTGGGATGAACTTTATGTCGAATGCGCCAAGGGAAACTGCCCACTTAGCTAGTCGGCCCGATACATCAGCCCTCTTTAAAACATGGCCAATTGGCTGATCGGTGACAACTTGAATGGTGTGTGCATGGAAATAATGGGCTAGCTTCCTGGATGCCATTATTAGTGCCAGGGTCAACTTCTCTAGGGGCAGATATCTGGTCTCTGCTCCTTGCATTGTTTTGCTCACATAGTAAATAGGATGCTGCTTCCCTTGTTGCTCTCTCAGCAAGACGGCACTGACTGCATGCTCTGAGACTGCCAGATATAGCTGCAAAATATCCCCCGGCTGCGGTGTTGACAATATTGGGACAGTTGTTAGGTATTCTTTAAGCTTTTCCAGTGCCGCATCCGCCTCAGCATCCCATTGCATCTTATTGGCCCCTTTGAGTAGTCTAAAGAATGGTCGGCACTTATCGGATGATCTGCTAATAAACCGGTTGAGTGCCGCCACCATCCCTGTGAGCTTCTGTACCTCCTTTTTTGTGCGCGGGGGTGAAACAGATTGGATGGCACGTATTTGCTCGGGATCAGCCTCAATTCCCCTTCTGCTCACCAAGTGGCCCAAAAATTTACCCGAGCCAACTCCGAAGGCACACTTGGCAGCATTTAATTTTAACCCATACCGATCAAGGGTAGAGAAAACATGTTGGAGATGTTGGAGGTGTGTGTTCGGCTCCTTGCTTTTTACCACCATATCATCAATGTAGACCTCCATCGTCTGCCCGAGGTCTTTTTTGAATATTTTTGTAACCAGCCGTTGATAGGTGGCTCCAGCGTTCTTCAGCCCGAATGGCATAACTCTGTAACAGTATATGCCTCGCGGGGTTATGAAAGAAGTTTTCTCCTCATCAGGGCCGAACATAGGGATTTGGTGATATCCCCTATAAGCGTCCAGGAACGACATCCTGGAACATCCAGCAGTTGAATCAACGAGTTGGTCGATCTTTGGCAGGGGGAATGGATCCTTAGGGCAGGCCTTGTTCAGGTCTGTGTAGTCTACGCAGACTCTCCACTTCCCATTCTTCTTCTTGACCACGACCGTATTAGCTAACCACTCCGGGTATGAGACCTCCCGAATGGCCTCCGCCTCTAACAGTCGGCCGACCTCCTCAATGACAGCTTCTGCATGTTGCAGAGCTGATCGCCTTGCTTTTTGTACCACAGGCTTTACCTCCGGATTCACATTCAACTTATGAGTCATGACCTCGGGAGAAATGCCTGGCATTTCGTGTGGAGTCCAGGCGAACGTTCCAATATTCTTCAAGAGCATCTCCGTTAGCTCTAGTTTTTCCTCGGCGCTCAGGTTGGCGCCGATCAGGAAGAATCTATCATCCTCAACCGGGCCAATTTGATATTTCTCCAAACCCTCTGTGGCTTTCATCTGCGGATCACCACCGACATCATCGATCTTTGGTGTGTCCTCGGGTAGTTCCGCCAGCTGGACTTGTTCGGGGATCATTTTGGACTTTAGGGCTGCAGAGAAACACTTTTGGGAGGTATTCTGATCCCCCAAAATAGAAATCACTTCCCCGCAATAGGGGAACTTCAGCACCTGGTGGTAGGTTGAGGGGACCGCCTTCAGAGCGTGAATCCACGATCTCCCTAATATAGCATTGTAGGAAGAGGGGGAATCCACAACAGTGAACTCAACCTCTTGCTCCACCGGACCCACGCGGACAGGATGACGACTCTGCCCAGAGGCCAGACAGGAGCAGAATTGAATCCTATGAGCGGGCATTCTGCCAGTTCCAGATCTTCTTCAGTTAATCCGAGCTTCTTAAATAAGCTCAGGAACATAACTTCTGTTGAGCTTCCTGCATCTACCAGGATTCTCCTTACTTCTGAATTAAACATGCCCAGAGTGACCACTAGGGCGTCATTGTGCGGCAGCTGAACACCAGGATGCTCATCTTCATGAAAAGTGATTTCCTCCATGGCGGCTGTCCTTGGGCGCTTGCTCGGCTGACCCGCGACGCCCAAAATTTCTTTGCTTGGTGGATTAGGGGCATGATTGATGACACTCTGGGGTCGCCGTTCCATATGAATCACGTGGATGACTGCAGGTCTCGGGACATCTCTGCACGCCCTGGCCCTTGGTGGGGGTTGAGCCTCTTCGGCTGCCTCCTCCTTGGCAGTCTCTTCTCGTTGCCTCCTTGGCTCTCTATCATGTGGGGCTGCTTCTCTAGTTCTGCCCTCGTCGACGAACTCTTTAAGGTGGCCTCTACGCACCAATTCCTCCAGATGATGTCGTAGCGATCGGCAGGCTCCGGTGCGATGCCCCTTGTCTTGATGATACGCGCAGTAGTTTTTGGAATTCTCCTTTCCAGGGAAATCCGGCAGCTTTCCGGGCCATCTGAAATATGGCCTATTTTTTATTTGGGGTAGGATCTTGAAAATTGGCTCTTTGAACACCGTATTGACCGTTTCAAAAACGGACTTCCCCTCGTCAATGAATCGGCGGCCGTCTCCCCGTCTTTTCTCTCTTGTCTGGCCCTGGGATCTCCTTTCTTTTTGTTCGGCCGGCTGTGTCTCATCTTCCACCTTGGCGTACTTCTTGATTCGGCACATAAGATCTGACATGTTAGCCGCTGGCTTTTTGGTCAAGGAGAGCCACAGCCTATCCTCCTTCCGCAACCCCAATTTAAACGAGGTGACCGCCAATTGCTCCAAGCATTCTCCCACCTCATTGTAGAGCTCCAGGTAGCGGCGGGAATAATCTCTCAATGATTCCCCGGACTTTCTTTTCATTGTGAGGAGGACGTCAGCGGTTTTGGGCTGTTTTGTATTAGCCAGAAACCGGGTGACAAACTCCTCCGCCAGTTGCTGCCAACACCGAATACTGCCAGGGGGCAGTTTATGGAACCACTGAAGCGCTGTGTCCCCCAAACTAGAAGGGAATACTTTGCACATGAGGTGGTCATTGCTGTTCCATAATGTCATGGCCTGCATGTAGTGACGGTAGTGGGCCAGGGGGTCAGTTCTCCCATCGTAGAGATTAAGCCTTGGAGTTTGGAATTTCTCCGGAGGCTCCGCATCAATTATTTCATCGACGAATGGGGAGGCAGAGATTCGCCCCAAGGCTTTCCTTGCCATCATTCGTGTGCTCTGGCCCTGAGCACTCCATTCCTCTGCTTGCCCCCAGTCTTCCATCTTTGCCTTTCCCGCTTTCTTACGCTTTAAGGTTAGCTCTTCTTGGTCCGAGCTATCCGCCTCCTCTGAGTGCGCCTCCAGCATCTTTTTTGAGGAATTCCTTTGGTGATGCGCTTTGATGGGCGCGTCAACATCGGATCTCACGTCACGTTTTGCGACCGGTTTAGCACGGCGCGAGTCCTTCCTGGAAGGAGAGACATCACGTCGCGAGCGAGAGCGCACCTCCTTCTGTTCATGGGTGTCCCCGTCATCCTCATCAGTAGGGTCCTCGTAAAGAGCATCGTAACTTTCATCAGATTCCGAGTCGGATTGACCAGAATCAGCGGTATGGCTAGCAGGGGGTTTTCCCTTTTCCTTACTCAATTCCAGCAGAATCTCCTCCAGTTTTGCCTGCTTTTCACTGGCCTTAGCCATCAGCTCTTCTCTCCGTTTCAGTACCTGAGGATCCTCCGTTTTTCTTTTCCGGGCGGACTCCAGACCTGGAGTCCGGATAACCAACGCACTCCCTTTAGTTTTGGCAGGAGTGGAAGTGTCTCCTGCCCGTGGAGATGGTGGTGGGGTAGTGTTTCCTCCTGAAGTCATTATGTGGACAAACACTGGAGACTTAACAAAGAAACAAGAAAAAAGCTAGTGAACACGATGATGGGCTAGACAACGAGCCCCACGGTGGGCGCCAAATGTTCGGCAGCAGAAATTACCGCCGGAACTGCTGACCACGCCAACCGGAAATGCAATCACCGACCTGCCGAACAAAGACAGAGAGAAAGGTGACGGCCGGAGAGGAGGTCTCAGGCCAGAAAACCCTCCGATGATTAAGTCAGCAAGTCACCCAAGAAAGAAAGTTTTCTGGAAATAAAGGAGTCAAAGTTTAAGTTGGCAATAGTCAGCTTACCTCTGTGATTCAGTAGTATATCCCATATATAGTGGTCTGAGTAATGATTACAGCATACCTATGACTCGACATTACGCACACTGCCGTGTCCCTCTTTTACACTCTTGCTTTAAATGCCCTTCCCCTTCATTTAATGCCTCAGACCCCTCATTAATACACCGTGCCTTTCATTTAATGCTTCTGGCGGTTTAACACGGCATTACAACCTGAATTTCAGGGTCATACTGTCTTCTTGTCGCATCAGCCACCGAATCGTGACGAGATAGACCGATTTAGTTACATCTCCAGAGACAAGTACCTAGTTCAATCCTAACTAAGGTGCATTTATGGTCATGAGCCTTCTTTAAAGGCTGTGGGCCCTAGGTTTGACATTTACTGGCCATCGACATATAGGCCGAGCAAACTAGATTCCTCGGCTATAGCCACGTGGTTACACATTGTTTATTGATGTCGAGGTTCAAGGTACTCTTTGGAGCACTAACTCTAAATCGTGTACTCACGTATAACACTCACGTGGAACTCTCGTGCCAATAATCAGTTGTTCGGCGGGATGCCACGTGTCCAGACGGAACGTGCTCGGCAAGTGGCTAAGTGGCTTATGTGAATTTGCTCAGCACCGCGCCACGTGGCACCAGACTAAACCTGTTCGGCAAGAATACAGCTTTAGTATTATTATGCCCAACACTAAGTATCCTATGTAAATTAATACTCTGCATGAGTCATGAATCCTTGTTAACGTTCATAGAGAGATCCTCATTGTTATCAATTGACCTAGAAACACTACAAATTAAAAGGGAATGAAGAGAAATTTCATGCCGAAACAAATGTCGTTCAATCTACTCATAGAACCCAAATATTAACCTAAGTAATTGGAGCTTAATAAAACACTAAAATTTTATATGAATCTACATTAAATTTTAAATTTTGAAATACATTGTACTAATTATAAGACTACAATTTTTATAAATTTATAGTAAATTTTGCCACTCCAATTGCGGGTTCTAGGGGTTGCAGTGAAAAAATTAACAGTCTTAATTTAATATATTGATCTAAGGGTCCTAATTTAATTTAGTTAAAATTAATTTCAAAATAAAAATAAAAGTTAAAAGAAACCTGATTGGATCATAACTAATATAGAATATAAAAAATCTTTTCTTATTGAAATATAATCAAATTAAACCGTTGATTTTCTACTACAACCCATGCAACGAATTTTTTCACTACAGGTCCTAGAACCCTCCAAGTGCATACTCAAAGAGCATTTTAATTTCATTGTTCATTGATATATATATGTATATATATATATATATATATTGGGTGAAGAATTTGTAGAGGGAAGAGAAAAATATCAGGAAAATACAAGTCTGCAAAATGAAATGAAAATTATTAATTTTAATTTATTATTAATTTTAATTTATTTTTAGTTGGGTTATAAATTAAATGAGAACAATATAAATATATATTTTTAAAAATTAATTTTAATTTAACTAAACAAAAACAATAAATATATAGTTATTTTTATTTAGTGAGCATTTGGAGCTCCAAAAAACAAAAAAAATCTCCAACAATCTCTATTTTGTTTGTCGCCGTTACTAATTTACATATTCCCGTCTTTACTAATTTCGCTTAAAAAAATAAAAATTCAGAAAGAGGTTAACTAAATGTGTAAATTTTTTTTGATAACCATATTCTTCTAGTCGAAAGCTCTTAGACAAGTGCCATTATTGCTATTTTTTACGAATTTTTTGAATCTGTGGGAACGGATTTGGAAAACTATTCCTACGGTTTTGAAAAAATGAGTATTATTTTTTGAATTCGTGTGAATGGTTTGGTAAAACCGTTCTAATGGATTATTGCGTCAAAATTAATTCAAACTACGTTTTTTTTTTATTTTTTCTTATTTTTTATCACTCCAAACGCTACCTTACTTTTTTTTTTCTTTTCTTTTAAAATAATTCTCGATTATAAATTCTTAATCTAAACATAACAAGCATTAAGGGATTGTGATTTTTTTTAATACAATGGATATTGTAAAGTTTTTAGTTAGATGTTGACAAATCGCAAACAAAATAATGAATTTAATCAAGTTTGTGTACTTACTCATAGGCGAAAATAGTTGCTAGAAAGGCGCTAAAAAATATAGAACTGAATTATCAATCTTGAACTGGTTGCTGGCAACTTTGCTAGCTTTTATGGGAATTCCGGAAATAGCTTTGACGATCAAACTACCTTGCCGGCTAGATACCTGGCATCACCGGCTCCTTTCATTGGAAATTATAGAACTTGTGTTACTCGAGCTGTATTACACAAACCTCGCTGAATGTCTTGCTAGAGTCGTTGGGTGTTTCACGAGAAAATCCAAGATGTTGTTTAGGTTGATTAAGAGCTTGTTGGGAAGCTCGTCCCAGTCGATGACTGCAAATTTTTAAAAATTGTTTATTTTTAACATTTTCAAAGTCTTGCATCATATAATCAAATCTTCTCCTAGGATTTTTGTACGAAGAACTAATTACTTGAGTCTGATCCATTATAGAAGTTCTTTTCATCACTTAGGCAAAGTACTTCATATTCAAAGTGTTTGTTAATCTTCAACGGTTGAACATTGGTCTTTCGATTGGAGGGCTTGTCGTAGAAACGAGCAAGTGTTTTACAAGGGAGGTTAGGGTAATTATGTGTACTTGAAACTTGTAACTCATTTATAGAGAAAGTGTTTTTTGGCTAGTCAATTTTCATATAGACTTATGATTTTTCTATCTTGGTTGATAAAGGTTTCCACATTAAAATACTTAGATTATGTTTCGTTGGTCAAAAAGTAAGAATTTTTGGCAAATTTTTCTTATTTTAGTGTTTGGCAACACTGCAAAAAATAAATAAATAAATAAAAGAAAATAAAAAAGAAAAAAATAACTTTTCATCAAACAATTAAAAGTTACTAAAAGTTTATAGAAGTTATTGAAATTTTTTTTTTAACAAATAACCAAAAGTTACTAAAAATTTTTAAAAATTTTAAATTTTTACTAAACTTACCGGAAGTTTCAATTACTAAAAAATTCTAAAATTTACTTTTTCGGTGCAACCACTTGGGCCCTTAGTCTCATTTATTTTTCAACACGTTCTTGATTGTTTCATTGTTTGATATTAGACTTTAATTAAATAACACTTTGCACTACGTTTTACTTTGAATTTCACTTCAAGACCCATATAATTACAACACTTATATAATTTTTTTTTAATTTTTTTTTTATAAAAAAACATTTAAGTGGCCACATGAACTTTTCTTAAGTTAATTGCGTAGTTATTTGTAAAATTTCAAGTAATTGAAAATACAATAGTTTAATTGTCATAATTAAAAAATAAAATTTAAAAGTGAGACTTAGCATAAATTGTATAATGATGTATAGATAATTTATTTTAAAAATGTTAGAATGTGAAAGACCAAAAAAAAAAAAAAAATTATGGAGTAGAAAACCGTGGTTGCAGTTGGAAAAATTTTGGCGGGCCAAAGAAAATAGCTCTACCCAACAAACCACTTTCAAATTTGATAATTTAATGTATGCGTAGAGTTCAATCATGATGGATGATAATTTATTCATGCACGTGTTCGCCATCCAATTAGTTAAAGGTTCAATTCAAGTCCATAATTGTATCTATTTATTTCTTATATTTAAATAGAAATAACCAAAACTCACGGGGCGGAGCTACATGGGGTAAGGGACAAGCGATCCCCTTAATTTTTAAGATAAAATTATTAAAATACTTTTCTTGTTATTTTAATTTTGTTTAAAATAATAATTATATTTTTTGTAGTGAGGGATATCTCTAATAAACTTTAAATGCTTGAATAATTAACCGTGAGAAATATATTTACTAGTTAATATTCAAGAATAATTTATTTTCTCTCTAAAAATAATATCGTTTTTCTCCTACTCTTAATCAAAAAATAAGTCGATTGTTATTTTTTCTTGGGTGCCCAGTGCCCCCTCAGCGCCTGGTGCCTCCTCAGTAAAAATTCTGGCCCGGCCCTACCAAAACTCATAAAAATTTTCAATTGGACCATGTGATTTTTGTCAGAATGAATAACATAAAACAAACCAGAGTAAAAAAAAAAAAAATTGCGAGGTAAAAACAATTATTACATATTGTATTTAATTTTTTTATAATTTTAAATTCGTATTTGTGCCATTATTTAAGGTCGAATGTTACCGCACCACCACCAACAAATAAGCTCCCTTGTAAAAGTTGCTCAATCACTATACATTCTCACCGTATCTCAATTATCAAATATAAGGGGGTGTTTATTGGTAAAAATTTAGTTAAAAGTATAGTAAAAATACAAAAAAATAATATAAAAATAACATATGATAAAATTTAATTAAAAAAATTATAAAATATTTTGTAAAAATTAATAAATTTTAATTAATTTTAATTAACCAAACGTGTCACGGTTTGCATGCGCTGAACATCCACAAGAAGTCATGGCCTGCTCCTCACGCATTGGTTTCTTCAACCGTAGAAGCCACCTCTTGCCAAATTCCAATTTTATTCCCTTTCGTCACCAGTATTAGGGAACACTCTTGGAAATTAACTAAACCCCTAAAAAACAACAGACAATTCAAAACGGGCGACTAAACAAGTTAGAAGCTTTTCAGTAATATGCCCAAAACATTAAGGGCATTTTCGTCATCAATGTGATCATTAATTGTACGTATGATACGATGGCACACTTTTATACAAACTCCAAAAGGCTAAAACCTTTCCCAATCATGTTCCCCACCCGGAAGGCCCTCTCATTTTTCTTCTTCTTCTTCTTCTTCCTTTAGCCGCCGTTGATGGACGCAGAAGCCGTCATCAACCTCTTCGATTCATGCTGGTTCGGTCACGAACTCCTCAAGAAACAACCAAGAAAATCAAGTTCTGAATCTTCTGAAACAAACCCAGATCACCAAAATCAAGAAAACGGTTCAGAGCCAGATGTTCCGATCCAGCCAACAATCATCCATGTGAGGTCCAAAAGCCATGACCAGCTCACGGGCTCCATGAAAAGCTTCGACTCTGAGGACTATCTATCTCCAGACTCGGTCCTTTCCACGCCACGCCTCCTCCAGACCATCCTCTCAGGAAAGGTAGCTTCAGAAGAAGAGCTCACAATTCATCCACATGCTATGGACTGGAAATTACAGAGACAGCCCAAGAGGAATAGAAGCATGACGAGAAGGAGAAAAGAAAAGGGGATGACGAAAAGCTTGTCAGACCTTGAGTTTGAGGAGCTGAAAGGGTTTATGGATCTGGGTTTTGTGTTCTCAGAAGATGATAGGAATGACTCAACCCTGGTTGAGATTATCCCGGGGTTGCAGAGATTGGGAAAGAATGAAGATGATGATGTTGATGAAAAACAAGAAGAGGAGAGTTTTGATGAGTCTTCTTCAGTTGTTGCTAGGCCTTACCTCTCTGAAGCATGGGGGGTTTGGGATAGGAGGAGTCGAGTGAAGAATCCATTGATGAACTGGAGAATTCCTGATTTGGGTAATGAAATTGACATCAAAGATAGCCTCAAACTGTGGGCTCACACTGTTGCATCCACAGTAATTAGCTGATGAAGGTCCCTGGGTCTTCCATTTTTCAATTATTTTTTTCTTTATTCTTTTTTTTTTGGGGGGGGGGGTTTACAATTTGTCGAAATAATTTTTGAGCTCCACCATCTTGGTTTTTGCTTTCAGAGTTTGTTGGTTTTTATTTTCATTTTTTTTTAATTCTGATTTTTTGTGTAAATAGTTTCTAATTTTATACAAAAGTAGATGCAATTTTGGTCAGCTTTCGATGGGTCTTGGTCTTTTGTATTTACATCTCTTGCAACATCTAATGAAGCCAATTCCAATGAATATGGGTTGGGTTGACCAATTCGGCAACCTTGACAAATCCCCAATGCCTACTTGGTTAGGTTGATTCACCCGTCGCCATTAATGAAGCATTCCCATTAATTTATGCATAGGTTGGTTGGTTGTTTGTATACATCACGCATTCAATTGTCCCAATTATTAGGTGTGAATTAATAATAAAATTGTACCTCTCGTAATTACATTTGCTAACTCTTAACATTTAAAATTTTTACTTACTTTCCTTATTTTGAAAAATCATTAACACTTATGTTTTTCATTAGTTTGGATTCTAACTTCGTTAAAATATTTATTATGAAGAAAAGTTTACTCTCAACTTAATTAATTTATAATAAATAAAATATTTTTCTCCTTCTTTATTTTTCTTTAATGAACCAAAAAGCATCTATATATTTATATATACAATCACGGTTAATTCAAATTTTATAATTAACCAAAATAAAATTATAATTTTAAGATAAATAGGAGCAAAAATAAAAATACAATGGAGACAAAACATGTGAAAAAAGTATAATTTATAAGAAAAATAACAAAATTAATACAATTTTAGTGTAATTTTTCAAATTTAGTGTGGCTAATTGGTCTGTTGGGCTCTCTTTGGTCTGCCCTTGTATACAATCTATATATATATATATATAGATGAGTATATAAACTGTAATATATCTATATACTAGCAATTACTTGTACCTGAATGCACAAAAACATAATTTGGTGTGTAAATAATTTAAATTTATATTTATAAAACAAACTTACATAAAAAAAATGTAAAAATAACCTATAAAAATAAAAATCATTAATCAAAAGAAATTAAGGTATAAAATTTTATTATTTATTACAAATATTATCACTTTTTTTAAAATATTAATTTAAAATCTTTTATATAAAAAGTATTAAAAAATGGGAAGAGTGAGAAAAAAAAGAAAATAATCTTGGCCATTTAGTAAATTCAACAGTTGAAAATATCTCAAGTTCAAGTTTTTAAACTTTTTTATTATATAAATGATATCTTTTATGTAAAAAAATATTAAAAAAATATAGAAAAAGTGAGATAGAAAGAAAAATAATTCTAACCATTTAACAAATTCAACAGCTGAAAATATCTCAAATTCAAAATTTTAAACTTCTTTATTATATAAATGACACATAGTAAGTGTATGTATTTAAAATTTAAGTTTTAAGCACGTTAAAATTGAAATTTTAATTTAAATGTTTACTTTTAATAAAATTTTTAAAAATTTAAAATTTAAATATAATTTTTAAATAAAAAATTTAGTTAACTTTGTCTAATGGATATTCATACATTATTTAATAATATTAGATAATATAAGTAAAATATAATTTGTATAATTTTACAAAAAATATATATATAATATATGTATGTATAATTTTACAAAATATAATATATATATATATATATATTTTTTTTTTTGAATTTCAAATTCAAATGATGTGTTTTATTATATAAATATACAATAAGTGATGATGTGGCGACACTTTATTGATGACTGAGATAAATGTCAAATTAAAGGATTTGTTTTATTATATGAATATATAATATATGTATGTATAGTTTTACAAAATATAATATATATTTATTTGAACTTCAAATTTGGTCTTTGGTATAGCCTAGGGTCATTATTGGAGGATAGGTATAGCCAAAATCGACTAGGGGAGATTGAATGCTGCTAGGATTTACATCAGGTAGCTGTCGTTTGGTTTCTCATTATGCTTATATTTGCCCACCAACAATTTATTTAACGAACTGAGTTTATAGCTAAATCTCCAACAGTTCTCTTCAGTAGTGGACGTGGTACTGAAGATGAAGGTGATTGGTGTTGTTGGGTAAAATAAGTCTGGGACACGTGGAATGTCGAACAATTTAAAGAGGATGACACATGACCTAATGCCGAACATTTTTGTTTTCGACACGTGTTTGTTGACCAAACACTTTAACTAATGACACGTGACCCTGTATTAAACAACGATTAGGTGACATGTGGCGTCACTCACACGCATTGTGGATTTGACGCGTGACCCACAATTGAAATGGCTTAGGTTTCCTTGGCATCCTAGTATTGATGAATGACATGCTGCCATGTGGCGATCGTCGAGGATCACAAAAGTTAATTTGTTCGGCCCTTGGAATGACGGCTAATAAATGTTAGGCGTGGGTCCCACAGCATTAATATGAGTTTGTAACCATAAATGTGCCATAATTATGACTAAACTATGTATTTATCATCGTAAACGAAACTAAATTAATTCATCTTGTCACAAGTGGTTGATAGATGTGGCAGGTAGACAGTTTGACAATTGAATTCCAACTATACAACCGCATTTAGTTACCAATTGCATTTAATTAAATGTATGGGGTATTAAATAAGAAGTGAAAGGCATTTAAAGCAAAAAAAAAAAAAAGAAGTACCCGGAGGCATGAATACAGCCAATTCACAGGTATTATTTTATTTATTATTTACATTACTATAAATACAACACTTCACTTGACAATCAAGGTAAGTTGACTATTGGCAACTTATTGCACTCTTTACTTCTTCTCTTAAGAGTTTCTCATAAGTTATCTGCTAACTTAAGCATCGGAGAGTTTTCTGACCAGAGACCTCCACTCTGGTGGTAACATTTTCCTTTTCTTTGTTCGGCAAGTTCACAGTCGTATTTCCAGTTGGCGTGATCAGCAGTTTCGGCGGTAAAATTTGCTGCCGAACAAGTGTCACTCCTCAGAATGGTAGGGGAACAAATTAGATGGCCACACCGTTCTACGATGGACTTTTAATAAAGGTAATGGTGTCGTCTTGGTCGTTGCTTACCCTTCTTCCAAACTAAGAAAAGTTTTTTTTTTTTTTTTTTTTTGGGTAATTTAAAACTAAGAAAAGTTTACTAGCAAGAAACAGAGAAATGGCTTCAATAAAGGTATGCAGAGATACATTTGGGTTACGAACGCAATGGACTACTTAGGATTCTTAGTCATCAAATGCTCACCTTACACTTTAATTATAATACCCACCAAACTAACCGAAGCATAGTTAAAATAATGGCTGATTATTGGGAAATAGACCCAAGCTCTATACATATAATGAGGGAGGCACATTTTTTGGTTATTCCATGTAATTCCCTTTCACTTGTTTTTTCTTTTCGCAAACACTTTGCTGTAAATTACTTGAGAGAATGATAAGTGGTTCTATTTCATTCATTAACAATATGCCACATTATTTTCTCTTTAAAGTTATGCCAATTTCATATATATCATCATCAGAAAAATATTTTTTTTGAGCCATAGGGGCTCTGATGACCATTAACCTCAATACCGATAGAGGGTTGGAGGTTTTGGCTCGTGACGGCATCGAAAATAGGTAATAATGGCGGTGTCAAATTGGGCGATGTCAAATATGGAAGTGTTTGATTCTAGGAGTATATTTGTCTTTATGGTAAAAAATAGTTGACTTACGCTTCGTTTGGAGTGATAAAAAATTCTGAAAAATGATTAAAAATATAAAAAATTTTAAAAGTTATTCACTTTTTATCTTATTACACGAATTACGAACTCATAACTTATCTCATTTTATCTCTTTTTTATCACTCCAAATGCACTCTTAGTTGAATTCTATATTTTTTTGTTAAAGTTTAACAGTTTATTTAACGAAATAGGTAAGTATTAATAACTTTTCAAAAATGAAAGAAGTAAATGTAATTTTTAAAAATTTAGAGATGTAAGTGTAATTACCTAATTGTTTAGGAGAGATAGATGTGATTTATCCTAAAATTAATTGGATAAATTTCAAAAATCACCTCTACAGTTTTAACTATTTCCTATTTTAATCCATATAGTTTTAATTATAATAGTTATAATTTTGTAGTTCTGATCAAGTTTCAATGTGATATTTTCATTCATTTTTGCTTAAAATTAAACCATTTAGTTTTTTGCGCTCAAGAGTGGACCAACTAAAGGCATAATAGATGCAATTATCCCTATTGGTTTAAAAAATGATATCAAGGTTCTATTGATTTTGCTGTAAGTGGTGTTTGGATGGCAAGAAAAATTAAAAAGTTAGTATAAAAGTGACACGTGACGAAATTTGATTAGAGGAAGTTAGAAAATGTTTGTAACTTTTCATAACTTTTGGTAGATTTTGTCATTACCAAACAACACCTTAAATTTTTTATAAATTTTACTTCTGTCCCATTGTTATAAATCTTTTACCCTCACTTTATTTTACTTTTACTTTTATTTATCTTAAAAGTTTCATTCCCCCACCCTCTTCTCCCACTAAATCTAAATTTTGTATTCACCTCGGTGCTGTTCATGTACAATTATTTCATGCGCAATTTGATAATTCAATATGTTCAAATTTTAAAAATCATTCTTACAATTTGCAGGGCATCACATTTTAGTCTCTACAATTTTAATTGTCCTACTTTATTCCCAACATGGTTGATATTTGTATGTTTGATAATATGGTCAGTTTTTTTTTTTTTTTTAATTTTTGGGTGCTTTTTTATTTTGATTATGGAATAATTACGAATTTTTGAACATCTCTCGTAATGACACAAAGTCAAGACCTAAATATTCAACACCTTCAATTGAACAGTAAAAGTAGATATATATATATATATATATATATATATATATATTTGGTAATTATTATATATATTTTTTTCCAAGTTGAAATCTATACAACATGAGATATGGATGGAAAATGATTGAAATATTATCAAAATTTATGCCTTAAATGTCACCTCAAGTAAAATACATAAGAAAGGCGATTCTTAATTTGAAAGGTTGAGTCGCTATAGTGGAATCTGTTATAGTGAAGCTTAATATTATAAAAAAACTTTAAATAATTAATTGTTGTGATAATTTTAAATTTATAATCTTTTAGTTAAACCAATTAAATTCAGTCATATGAAAATAATAAAATTATTTTTAAATAAATTATATCAACTATTCTCTCAATTTCAAAAAAAGAAAAAAAAATCATGTAAATCTTTCTTCAAATTCATAAATATTACGACAACCTAATAAGACTGAAAATCAGTGAAGTATTGTTACAAGTCAAGTCCTAAATAACGCTCATAAGTAAAATAATAGAGTTAAATATTATAATTAACTTTAAATAATTGTCTTTGCTATGATTTTAAATTTATAACCTATTAGTTAGATCATTTAAATTCATTATAAGAGTTATACAAAAATAATAATTATATTTAAACAATTATTCTTGAATAAATCATAGCAACTCTTTAAAACTAATAACATTATAATATATTAGAACGGCAAGGATTAAAGTGGAACATGATTTACGAGTGATTTGAAATTTGCACATGTTAAATTAACAAATTACCTATGAAATAATTGCACATAGATGGCACATGACTTAAAAGCTAAATGTTAAACGGAAACAGGCATAAGGGTCGCATTAAAATTATAGGATATTGATTGTCACAATAAAACTGTAGGGATTAAAGTAGAACACAATGTAAAATGTATGAGTGGTTTCAGAAATTTACCCAAATTAATTTAAGGGACCATTGATTAATTAATCTAAAATTCATAAAAAAGACATATTAACTCTAGTTTGATAGAATCAACCTAATGAATTTGAAATGCAAGTACATTTTGGTCACAATTGACAGCATTTTTCAGTTACTTCCTGAGCACGCGTTACAAAAAGTATTATTCATGTGTGTAAGAATTGACTCTTTAAAGCATAAGGATTTAGTTTAAAAAAAAAGCATTAATATTTAAAAAAAAAGAAATTAATTTAGATGGCTTACAAATTAATTTTTAGAAACGTGAAGTTTACTTTTATAAGAATGAGCGTGATTAAATTAAATATGGTATATAAATATGGGATCGGGCTATCGAGAGTCTGAAGTGAATTTAAACGGGAGGATGTGTTTTCGTAAATATTTTGCAAGTGGTATATAGGGTGTGTTTAGAGTTGTATAAAAGTGTATAAAATAAAATAAAATTATAAAAGTAAATGTCTCGTAATTCATACAGTAAGTGAAGAATTTAAAATTTGTTGTCTCGTAATTCATGTTTGTAAAAATTTGTAAGATTTTATTTTATTTTATTTGTCACTAAACAGAGCCATACTATTTCTAGGCCTACGATGTAAATTCAGTTAATAGTCCTCTCCACCCCAAATCCATCAATATGGACCCGTGGACCCTACAGTGAATTCAAATCGGAAGATTAGATTATTTAGGGACCATTTAGTAATATTATTAATTTTTATTTATATTTATCTGTTAATATTTTTATTTTTTATTTTTTTACTGTCATTTTTTCTAAATGAAAATTAAAACTACAATTGAAAATACAATTTTATTTATAATTGTTATTTTTATAATTTCAAAAAATATTTAATTTTATTAGTTTTAAAAAAAATAATTGAATTTAATAAAACATATTTCATATTAATTCAATTTAATTTAATCTAATTAAATTAAATTAATCAAGTAAATAATTTATTAAAAATCATTTAATTGCTAAATATAAAAATTTTAAATTATAGTTTAATTATATTATTTATTAAAAATAATTGAATAAAATATATTTATTATATCAATTAATTCAGTCAATATAAAATATATTAATTATAATTTCATTATATTATTTATTTAAAACAATTGACTACAATAATTTCCCAATAATTTAAATAACTTAATTATGATATTTATAGAAAATAATTTAATAAAACATATTTTATATTTAATAAATTAATTACTAAATTAAATTAAATTATTTAATTTTAAATTAATTAGTTTAAATTTGTTACTTATTAAAAATAATTTAATAAAATATATCTCACATAAATTAAAATAATCATTAAATTAATTAATTAATCAATCAATTTAATTATGATATTTATACAATATTATTTATTAAATATATTTTATATTAATTAAATTAAATTCATTATTAAATAAAAATAAATTAATTAATTTTATTTTATTATTTGTTACAAATAATTTAATAATATATATTTTATATTAATTAATTTAATTTATTTGATTTAATTTAATTTAATTATTTATTAAAAATAAATTAACAAAATATATTTCATCTTGATTTAGATCATTAACTTAATTATATTATTTATGAAAAAATAATTTTATTTTAATAAAATGAATTAAATAATTTATTTTAATATGTTGTAACAAAAATAGATAAAGTGTTAAAATTGACAAAATTTTTACAACAAAAAAAGAATAAAAACACTTTTTTATTTACATTTTTTTAAGTTTTTATTTTTTAGAAATAAAAAATATAAACAAATTTAATAAATATATTTTTATTGCCAGTCTATAAAATATTAAAGACATAAATAGAAAAACAAGAAATAAAAACATTACTAAAACCAAGTAGGGGCTTAAATTTCGTTGCTATTGCTATCATTTAATGGCTCAGATAACTACGAGACGTTTGGATTTTTTTATAATAAATCTTTACAATTTTTTTACATGTCTCATTTAATGGCTCAGATAATTACGAGCCGTTTGGATTTTTTTTAAATAAATCTTTACAATTTTTTTACAAACCTTTCTAAATCTTTACAAAACTTTTCTTTACTGAAGAAATTTTTATAAAATATTTACGAATCACTATAAATACATACAAATCTAAATAAATCTTTACAGATTCCAATAAATTCCTATAAAATTTGAAACGAATTTTTATTATTTATTCTATCTTTTTGTGATTTATTTATTTATTGTGTTCTAAACCTTAAAAAATTTTATTAAATTATATTTTATCCTAATTTTTATAATCCAAACGCACAAATATTTAAAAGTTTAGAGCCTGCATCGAATGCACTGCAGAGCTCCGCCCAATCCATAAATGAGAAGAGAGGAGGTTTCGAGATTGATGGTGTGCATTCATTTGGATAAGAAGTAAAAGTATAGAGCTTGCAACGAATACGCTGCAGAGCCTCGCCCAATCCACATGAATGAGAAGACAGGAGGTTTCGAGATTGATTGTCATTCATTTGGATAAGAAGCAGCTGCGGATCAGCGAGGGGAAGCAGAGCATTAGTACTCATCCATTCTTTTTGCTTAGGTGTCCCGCAATTGAATATGTCATCATTTGGCACGGCATATCACATTGCAGATAGGATGGTGGATTTGAAATCCCCAGAACGCGAATATTACCGAGAAATGGGAATGAGAATTTAATATAAATTTTTTATTTTAATTAAAAATAACAAAAAAAATAACGAAAAAGTTTACAATTTAAACTCCATTTAGTTTGTAAACAAACTCTAAAAAATTTTATAAATCTCTATTAATTTTATATTACATCAACTTTTTTCTTTTACTGCACGTATTACGAATTCTTAATTTATCTCATTTTATCTTACTTCAAACTCACCCTTAATATTTGAATAAAATAAATCATAGATTTATTTATCAAAAAATGAATTTCCTTTTTTGATATTGTTCTAATCTATCTAGTACGATAACGACACATACTTTTTTTATATTTTATTATATTTTTTTATTTTCTTTTCCCCTTGCTCTCAAATTTGTGCACCTCGTGTGGATTAAATCATCTAAAGTGCCAACAATTTAGAAGCTGCATTAATTGTCAAACATTAGAAACAACCAAGAGTACAATAAATGCACCGTGACGCTTTGATATTGTTTTTTGTTTTTTTTTTTTTTTTTTTGGATCTTGTTTTTCCTTTATAATGTGTATAATTGTATAATTATATAGTGGGTTAAGTTGTAAAAACAGATAGGAAAAAAGATAAAGATAGCTGGTGAGGAAGATAATTTTTCTCGATTATTTTGTATTTATTTTATTATTTTAATTCGAGCATCAGGCCCAGCATAATCCTCGATTTAGAATTTTTCATTTATTGGTTTAGGAAGAAAAAAATGAAAAATAAGAGAAAGTGTAAAGAAAATAAGGATTTTTTTCTTTGATTTAGTAAAGAAAGTGAAAATAAAATGATTTCTCATGTTTGATTGTGGGAAGAAATTTAATCAAAAGAAAATACTTAGACATTGTATAATAGAAAGAGAATGGAGAAAGAAGGGAGAGAGAAAAAAAAAAAAAAAAAAAGAGAAGACCAAATAGGCAAAAAATTTTCTTTTTATTTTTTTTTCTTATTTCATTCCTCCGTTATTAATTTATCAAGCCTTACATTGAAGGAAAAGTTAAATTTTCTCCTCCTTTCCATTTTTTTTCCACTAACCAAAGAAAAGGTTATTGGTGGAAATGAAAAATTCTCCAGCTATACTAAGCAATAAAAGGATAAAGCATAAAAAACTATGATTTTAGTGGAAGATGATTATCAATTATTAGACAAGACGATGTTCGAGTGATGGTCACAATTCTACATCGGGGATCCTTATACTCAAACCCATAAGTGAACGACATAATCGAAGATAAATAAGAACAGAAAATAATTATAAATAAGAAGATAACGAGATACAAAGATTTACGTGATTCCGATTTAAATTAATTATTAACCGTACATCCATGTTGGGGTGGAATCGAGCTGAGCTGAGTCGAGCTTTAACTAGCTAGAGTTCGGCTTGAGCTCTTATACTGAGCTAGAGCTTGAGCTCGAGCTCGATTTGAACTTTTATATAGGTTTGAGCTCGGCTCGATAAAAAGGAATTTAGGTTCGAACTCAGCTCGCGAATAGCTCGATTAAACTAAAACGACGTCGTTTTAGTTTAAAATATAATAAATAAAATATTTAAAAAATATAATAAAAATATTATTAAAAAATAAAATAATTATTAAATATATATATATTATTTTAACGAGCCTGCTCGTGAACTTTTTTAGGCTCGAGCTTAAATCTAAACGAGTCATAAATCAAGTTCGATTCGAGCTTGTTTTACTCACGAACTGAGTTCAAGCTGAGCTTTTTTCGAGGCGAGCTCAAGTAACTCGTGAACAGCTCGATTCGTTTCCACTCTTAATCCATAGCGTGTTGGGGTGCTTCACTATAATGAGAAAAAAAAGTTACAAAGTTACAAATTGAGGCAACCCTAGGTATTTCTTTTATAGTTGTAAGGAACCTTAGCGTATACAAATAAAAAAAAAAGAAAACCCTAAAATGAAAAAGTATGCTTTCGCCCTTATTTAAATTAGACTTCACACTTAACAATCTCCCACTTGAAGACTGATTCAAAACAACACTTCAAATGTCAACAGTGATCAACTATCACTAACAACCACCAACACCCAGCCTCCCACTCAAGCTTGGAGACCTACAGAAGGTAAGCAAGCCTTTACGATTATCCCTTATGTGAATTTTATCAAAAAATGAATTGTCCATCATCTAACAAAGAGCGAATAAAGTAATACTTTATGTTGATATGCTTAGTTCTCGAATAAAAAGCTACATTCTTTGCCAGATGCATCGTACTCTTACATGGGACTTCTCAACTATATTATCTCTTTGCACGCCTCTGTGGCTGTAACATACCCCACTTTTAGTGTGGAAATAGTCACTATTTTATGTAGTTGCGAAACCCAACTGGCTGCTATACTCCCGAAAGTAAACACATACCTAGTAGTATTCTTCCTGCTATCAATGTCCACTGCTAAATCTGAATTCACAAATCCTTGCAAATAAATTTCAAAACCCCCAAAACATAAAGCCAAATTAGAAATACCTTTCAGATATTGCAAAGTCCACTTGACTATCTCCTAATACTCTTTGCCCGGATTTGCTATAAAACTGCTAACAACTCCCACTGCGCGAGCAATGTCTGGCCTCGTGCTAACCATAGCATACAACAAACTACCTACCGCTGAGGCATATGGAACCTTGGCCATGTAGTTCTTCTCTTCATTAGTTGCTATTCCTTTTTTCTTTGAAAGCTTGAAGTGTCTTTCCAATGGTGTGCTAGCAGATTTAGCACCTTCTATGTTGAACCTTTTAAGTACCTTTTCAACATATTTTTCCTATGACAACTTCAACTTCCGTTTCACCCCTGTCCCTGTTGATTTGCATCCCAAGGATTTTCTTTGCAGAACCTAAATCTTTCATTGCAAACTCCTTAGACAACTGTTCCTTAAAATTAGCAGTCTCATCTATGCTTGAACCTACAATAAGAATATCATCTATAAATAACAAAAGTATGAGATACAATTTACCAAGGTTCTTAAAATAAAAACAATGGTCCCCATGACATCTACTAAACCCCGTATCTGTCATAAAAGTGTCAAACCTTTTATACTACTATATAGGTGTCTGTTTTAACCTATACAGACTCTTACGAAACTTACACGTATGATCCTCTTTTCCTTTAACAACATAACTCTCTTATTGATATATATAAATGTCCTTCAAACCCCCATGAAGGAATGAAGTTTTTTTATATCTAATTGTTCTACGTGCAAGTTCTCAATAACCACAATAGTAAGGACACATCTGATATTAGAAATCTTCACAACAGAAGAAAAAATTTAGGTATAGTCAATACTTGGTTTTTGCTCAAAACCTTTCACTATCAACCTTACTTTGTACCATTTGCTCCCCTCAGATTCTTCTTTAAGCCTGCATACCTATTTGTTGTGTAAAGCTCTCTTCCCTTTAGGCAACTGAACCAAGTCCCAAGTCTGCTTTGATGAGAAAGAATCCATCTCATCATCCATTGCATGCTCCCACTCTTTTCTGGTCTCCACCTGCAATGCTTCTTCAAAACATTCTGATTCGCTACTATTAGTTAGCAACAAATGGTGTAAAGAAGAAGAATAACGCATTGGAGGTTTACTGATACAATCAGACCTTATAGGAGGAGGATTTTGTGGATCTGCCTGTGGAGTAAATTGTGTACTAATATCCTGAGGCTATAAGACATTTTTGTTAGGAATCCTTTCAAACTCTATAATGTCTAAATTTTCATTAGCCTCCTCGGGTTGATTTTATCAATTTTTATACAAAACGGACTCATTAAATTATCACATCCATACTCTTGCGTGTTTTTTGGTTTTCAAAATCATACAGCCTATACCTATAACTATCAGTACCATAGCCTATAAACATGCACTTTTGAGACTTAACATCAAGTTTACCCTTATCATTCAAATCAACATGCACATAGGCCATGCAACCAAAGACTCGTAAATGGGATAAATTTGCCTCTTTACCTGACCAAGCCTCTTTTGGCAGTCCAAAATTCAAAGGAACTTAAGGTCTCCTGTTAATCAAATACGTCACTATATTTACAGCGTCAACCTAGAATTGCTTAGGTAACTTAGCATGTAACCTTATGCTCTTTCCACACTCTAGGATCGTCCTATTCATGCGATTAGCAACTCTATTCTGTATTGGTTTCTTTTGGATTGTTTTTAATCTTCGAATCCCATTCGCAGCATATTGAGCCTCGAACTTACCATCACAATATGTACTCGCTACCATTATCAGATTTCAAACGTTTTAGTTTCTTTCCTATTTCATTCTTAACTAATGCTCTCTAATTCTTGAAAACACCAAACACATCAGACCTATACTTGAAAAATAAACCCATAATTTTCTAGTGGTGTCATCAATGAAAGTAATAAAAATAACGTGAGCCACCGAGAGAAGATACCTGAGATGGGTCCCACACATATGTATGAACCAACTCTAACTTCTCTGATTTTAGAGTCCTTACCACATTTGTAAAACTAATTTTCTTTTGTTTCTTGAAGACACAATCCTCACAGAAGTCTAAATTCGATGATTTACATTCCGGCAATTTACCCTTCGCCAACATTATTTTCATCCCTTGTTTGCTCATGTGACTCGGCCTACGATGCCACGTAATACAATGAATTGCTGATGTAGCCATTGGATGCTACTGTAAGTACTCGAAGATACATATAAGGTTTCTTCTTTTTTACCACGAGCTACAACCAATGCCCCTTTGCTTATCTTCCAAGCATCTGATGTAAACAATATGACTACTCTACCCTATGACAGTTGACCCACCAAAATAAAATTCCTTGTTAGACTAGGCACATGTCTAACATCCTTCAATTTCAGTATTGTCCCATCTGTCTCAGTAATTTGCACATCTCTTTTCCCAACTATGCTGTAAGCCTCATCATCATCCAAGTAGACCTTTCTAAAATTTCCTTACACATAATTTTGTAATACATCTATACGTAGAGTAGCATGGAATGAGGTTCTTGGGTTTATAATCTAAGACTTATTGCGAGAATCCAGCGAACAAATCAAGACACCATTATCTAACTCATCTGTAACATTAACGATGTTTTTACCTCCTAATTATTCCCATTCTACTGCTTGTTCGACGGTGCTCTACAATCTCGTTTCCAGTGCCCCATCTGACCATAATTCCAACAACCTTCAGGTTTCACATCTCTATCACAAGATTTACTCACACCCTTATTTTTGGAATTTCCTTTTTCGCTTGCCCTTGTTGTCTTCCTTATTTGCAAATCTGCCTCTTTTCTCCGTATTTAGTGCTAAACTCGAAACAACATCCTTACCGAATGCTCTTCTCCTAGTTTTTTCTCCTAAAATCAACCCAGTAACATCCTCATTTTTTTTTTTTTGTAGATCCGAAAGAATTACTAACTGCCACGACTAGTCCATTCCAACTTTCTAACAAACTCGATAATAGAACAAAAGCTCTAATTTCATCATCAAAATTAATACCCATGAATTCTAACTAATTCGTAACCGTATTAAATTCATTCAGATGTTCAGTAACAGTGGAGTCTTCAAGTATCTTTAAATTAAACAACTTTTTCATAAAAAATACTTTATTCACCGTAGAAGGTTTCTCATACATCTTTTTTAGGGTTTTAAACAAATCTGCTGTAGTCTTTTCTTTGGTAATATTTGGCGCAATCGACAGTGCAAGGCTCAGTCGCACAATCCCTAGAGCTTTGCAATATAAAATATTCTAATCTTCCAGTGTTACGTTTTCTAGCCTTTTCCAGCTTATCAGAAGATATAAATCCTTTTGATACAAAATATCTTCCATCTACATCTTTCAAAAAGCATTGTTCGAACCATTGAACTTCTTGATCTTGAATTTGTTTTCAGCCATTGTGTAAACCATTGATCTTCTAACCCGAAGCTCTGCTACCAATTGTTGGGGATCCCTATGCTCAAACCCACAAGTAAACACACACAATTGAAAACAAACAAGAACAGAAAACAATCATAAACAAAAAGATGATGAGACACAAAAATTTACGTGGTTTCGACTTAAGCTAATTATTTAATTGTACATCCACAGGGTGTTGGGATGTTTTACTATGATGAAATAAAAAAAGTTACAAAGTTACAATGGAGGCAACCCTAGGCATTTCATTTATAGTTGTAAGGAATTCTAGTGTATACAAATAAAAAAACTCTAAAATGCAAAAGTATGCTTTCGCCCTTATTTAAATCAGACTTCACACCTAACACCCCAATGGTAACAGTAGATTATTTATTTAGCTTAGTTTTTTTTTTTTTTTTTTTTTTTTTTTTCACACAACAAATACACCATATTTATTCAAAGAAGAGGGATGGGAAAGGGTTTTGAATCTATGATGATCTGATGCATTAATTTAATCAAAGTCACTTGGTTTAGGCCTTTGTGCCTCTTACCCTACTTTGATTCTCTTGAGATGTAAACAATATCAGTTTATTAAATCCTTTAGGAATGTGAAATTTGTATTCAATTACTTTTTGTTTAATTTAATCAAATGACTTATATCACTTTGTTAGATTCTTTAGGGATGTGAAATTTGTATTAAATTTCTTTTTGCTTAATTTAATTAAATGACTTATTTTCATGTAATTAATTTGTATTGTTGAATTTATGCAAGTAACCCAAATTTTTAACTTAGTACATTGCAATTTGACCCTAAGTATAAATAATGGTAGCTCCAAAAATTTAAGCAAGAGAGAGCCAAGATAATTAAATATAGCGCGCATCAACTTATAAAGTGCTGTAATTAATGCATTAAAATAAAAATTAGAATAGATATTTTTTAATTCCTACTTACACAAACCTATATCATTACTTTTCTATCAATCTCTAATTCTTGATATTATAGTTTTATTTATTAATTATTATTATTTTTATTTTTTGATATTAAAGGAGAAGAAATACAGTACATACTAATATAAATACTCAAAAAATTATAAGGGCATAAAGAGGTTTTACAAACTTTGGCGAACACCACTTCCTTGGTCAACCACTAAGTATAATGGTTAACTATTACAATAGAAATTCTGTATTCTAAAATAAAATTATGTGTAAAGTATGATGGTGCAAGTTATCTAACGTTTAACAGCCCAAAATGAAATAGATTAACCATTTTTTAGGAATCTTTTGCATAATTTTCTACCATTTTTTTTTTCAATCTCGTATTTGATTAATTCACATCCAAACTCATGTGGTTGAAAAATGCATTGCGAAGATTTCAAAATACGTTATAATATATTATTGTTTAGGTAAAAAAAAAAAAATTAGAAACACATATTCAAAAATAAAATTGTTATGCCATGTATACAGTGCCGGCCCAAGCCTTTGTGTTATCCAAGACTGGTCCAGTCATTTGGTTGCGCTTAACCAAGGGCCCTTAACCCACTTGATTGCCCTTTCAGCCCTGGCCCGGGAGTTGCCCTAACCCAATGTCTTGTTGGGCTTACCCCTGGGCCGACCCTACATGTATAGGTGTATATGTGTGTATAGTTAGGAATTGTCTTTGTCAAAAGACACATAAATATAATTTGGCATACAAAAAATTTAAATGCATTTAAATTTTTATTTTGATTTGCAAAGAGTGTAAAAGTATACGTATTTAAAAAATTTTAAGTTTATGTATATTAAAATTAAAATTTTAATTTAAATGTTTATTTAAGAAAATTTTAAAGAAAATTAAAGTCTATATATCATTTTTTAAATAAAAATATTTGCCAATTTGTCAAATAAGTATCTATTTTAATAAATGTGTAAAATTTTATTATTTATTACAAATAAAAATGTTAATTTAAAAACTTCAATAAAAAATTATTAAAAATATAAAAAGAATAAGAGAATATATTTTATATAGTGACGGAAAAAATAATTTAGATCACTTATCAAACTCAACTATTAAAAAAATTCTACTAAAGTGTTTATAGTATACGTATATTCCAATTCATTTTAACTATTTATTACGCTGGCATATATGATGGGGGTGATGGCAGTGTGGCTAACTCAGACTGTCTGTTAAGACCGTCAGGCTCAAGGATGGTGGTTGGTTGAAGACGTACCAAGCCTAACAGCAGCCTTCCTTAGAACTCCCGCAATTTTTTTCAAATCTTCGAAGAAAGAAAGAGACGTTGCTTCTTCTTCTTCTCTCTTTCACTCTCTCTCTCTCTCTCTCTCTGCAAAAACAATATGACACCAACACTCCAACCTCCATGCCCTGCCACCAACCTTCACCCTCCACCTCTCTCAACCCCTACAAAAATGATTGCTCCACCACCACCACTCCATCGCCAGCAACGTTTCACTAACCTGGGTTTCTGTTTTTTCCCCCATCTTTGTGAGAAGGACAATGAGTCAATATTGAACAGAGGAAGGAGGGAGAGAAGAAACCTTTGTTGGGGTTAGGGTTTTATTTGAGGGGAGGGAGAGGGAGAGAGAGAGAGAGAGAGAGAGAGAGAGAGAGAGAGATAGAAGGGGGAAGTCTGGTCAGATCAAGATGATGGAATCTGGGGTTCCCTTGTGCAACACTTGTGGTGAACAAGTTGGGGTCAATCCAAATGGTGAAGTGTTTGTGGCTTGTCACGAGTGCAATTTCCCCATCTGCAAGTCTTGCTTCGACTACTACATCAAAGAAGGCCGCGCTGCCTGCTTGCGATGCAATGCTCCCTATGATGGTATTTGACGTGCTTCCAATTTACAATTTACACACTATTCACATCAGCTGTTTGAACTAATGTGTGTGTTTAAGGGTGTCAATTTGTGCATTTCGTTCTGTTTGTTGTGTGATTTTCATTTTCCTTCACTTTTCAATCACCGTTCTGAATTTTCGCCTTCCATTCGCTTTCAATGTTCCTTGCTACTTGGAAACATGGGCCTGTTTTGTTGTTTTAATGAAATAATTGCCTTTTGACTTTTAACTAATTTGTCAATTTCTAACTGAGGTAAAACCAAATTTTGTATCAGGAATATTTTCAATCTCTGAATTTCGTATTAGGTGGATATATTTTTTTGAAATAAATGAATATATTTAAATTTTAGAAACAAGCCAATTTTGTAGGCTCTTGACCAAATTTATTTCTAAAACCAAAACATGAATGATCCAATTAATTGATCAGTTCTGAGAAAAATATTAACAATACCTCCGAAACCTGCAATGGCTCAAACCTACATGTAATTTTGTATTGTGCTGTTTTGCCATGGAATTATTAATCAATAATAAACTGAGTTGGATTTTGTTCCATCTTTATGTTACATTTAGATCAAGAATTTTTTCAAGAGAAAAGAGAATTCTAGAGAAATGAAATTACATACATATATTAATTTTTGTATCTTACTAAATAAAAAAAAAAATCTTTTAACAAATATATGTTCATTTTTTTCCCTTGTCTTTCTAAGACCCCGTTTGGAAGCACAATTTTGTGCAAAAATAGCCAAAAGTTACAAAACTAGTGTTTGGCAAAATACCAACTTTTACTACTTTTCTGCGCTACAACAGTAATTTGCTTCACTCAGAAGTTATCAAAATTTTTACCAAACACAAAATTTGCCAAGAATTGTTAAAATTGCCAAAATTTTTTCAAACACCCAAAAGTTCAAAAAGTTGCTAAAAATTGCTAAAAATTACTACTAATAATTGCAACTAGCAACTTTTGGTAAAAAAAAGTCAAAATTTGCTAAAAGTTATGCATCAAAACGCCCCCTAAAACAGCCAAAAAAGGGCATCAATTTAACATTTTTAAACTTTATTTTGCTTTCTTACCTTTTCCCTCACTTTTCTTTCCTTCACAAATCGAAGATCCAAACACTCCATTAGGCTGCCAGAGAAATACATGAAGGATTTTAAACTTTTTTTTTTCCCCTGGCGTTATAATCCAACAAATATGTGCATTCTCATCTAATGTCATTATCATCCTTCCTTTCTTTCTTTGTGTCCTTGGCTTTTACTGTAAATACTCTGTTCCTTGCGAGTTGATATAAAAAACTGGATGCATCTTTGAATTGTACAGAAAACTTAACAATGACGGATGTTGAAACAGAGGCTTCTGGCAACCATTCCAAAATGGCTGCCCACCTCAGTGACAAGCAGGTATTAATATCTGCACAAACCTCTGTGCCCTTTCTCTCTTTCTCCTATTTGTTTTTTTCTTTGTTAAACAATTGTTGGAATTCTAATGTGCTTGCACATTACTTGGTATAGGATGTTGGACTTCATGCTAGAAATATAAGCAGTGTGTCTACTATCGATAGCGGTGAGTTGAATTGATTGTTCTAGTCAAGATTTATCTCCCAATTTTCATTTCTAAGTTTCTAACCCTCGCTGCTATGGTGGTAATGTTTTCCCTTTTGAAGAATTAAATGATGAATATGGCAACCCAATATGGAAGAATAGGGTGGAAAGTTGGAAAGATAAAAAGAACAAGAAGAAAAAGGCTGCAAGCAAAGTTGTCAAAGAAACTCAAGTTCCACCTGCACAGCAGATGGAAGAAAATCAGCAGTAAGTGCACCAATATTTATTATAAATCTGAACATCCAAGAAAGAAGAAAATTGAATTTGATTTTTTATTTTCCTTTTGGATTAATTCAAATTTTCAAAAATATAATTTGGTTTATCATGGAATGACCTCCTGGCCATGGTTTAAATTCCTCGCAAACATGTTGTTACACCTCCTACATTACCTGAAGTTGTAGCTGATATTTAGGAGGTGTGTGGATTGGGGATTCAAAGAGAGAAGAAAAATGTAGGAAAAATGGAGAGAAAATCTAAAATTCCAAATTTATGATTTTATTTGAGTAGATTAAAAAATATAAGAAAATAAAAGGCATTTAGTAATAAATTAATTTTTTAATTTAATTGTTTTTAATGTCTTAAATACCATGCTTTTTACCTTCCACTTTCCATCACAAACCAAACATGAGGAGTAATTTTGGATTCCTATTCCTTTCCTTGCCCCTTGTCATATCCCCGATCCAAACATAGCCTTGGAGAATAGGGAGATAGATATTTGTTTGCCTTGTTATCTTTTAGCGTATTTTGAGTTTAAATTTTGGGCGAAAGGAAGGGTTACTTGTTGGCGATGTTGAACAGGCATTTTGGTGACAATATAAAGGAGTAGCACTGATTGAATTTTTCACATTCAGAATACTATACACTCATGTTCCTTTTTACCTTAATTAAATTGCTGTATATATATTCCATCTTTTATTTCATGTTAAATTAAGTTCATAGAGTTACAAGCAAGGTTTTATTCAAATATTCATTTTTATATGAAGTTTTCATCGGTCTAATTATTCATTTGAAATCTCCAATTGTTAGTTTCCCAGTCTCATGCTATGTTTGGAACGTGAATTTCTAGAGGGAAAGGAAAAATGAAAGGAAAATAAAATTTATAATTTGTGAAATTTTTGTACACTTAACCAAGTTAAAGCTAAACTTTGTTGACAAATATCTATTTAGTCTTATTTTTCTAGCTCAATAAAAAAAAAAAGGAAATAAATTTGACTTCTTTACTTCATTTTGCATTCTTACCATTTTCCTTCACTTTTCCTTTCTCTCCACAATCCATGTTCTAAACATAAGGAATACTTGCATGGCTTCTTTTGTAATATGTGAATCCATATGGAGTAGATTATAGACTTGCTATGAGTTTCGGAATATTCATGTTTTACTGAGATGCAATTAATAATCACTTCTGCAGGTTGGGAGATGCTGCGGAGCCACTTTCCAGAGTGATTCCAATCCCAAAGAGCCAACTCTCACCATACAGAGCTGTGATTATTATGCGATTGATAATTCTGGTGCTTTTCTTCAACTACAGAGTTACAAATCCAGTTGATAGTGCTTATGGTCTGTGGCTTACTTCTGTCATTTGTGAGATCTGGTTTGCTTTCTCCTGGGTCTTGGATCAATTCCCCAAGTGGTCTCCCATTAATAGGGAGACTTACATTGACAGGTTGTCAGAAAGGTATATATAATCATAACTGCTGAACTTGCTAGATTTTATAAATTGGCTCAGGGATTAAAGCTCTAGCTTTCTTAAAACACTTAACTTTCTAATATCTGAGTTTTTGTTTCTATCCGTGAATTCATGCTTTGGCTTATAGGCTGAACATAATTCCCCCCTCCCCGACCTAAATTGTTATCGTACTATCTCTTTTCATAGAAAATAACTTGTTGAATCAATGTCATTGCAGGTATGAAAGAGACGGTGGCGAAAACTCAGAGCTGGCTGCCGTTGATTTTTTTGTCAGTACAGTTGATCCCTTGAAAGAACCGCCATTGATTACTGCCAATACTGTTCTTTCAATCCTTGCTGTGGACTACCCTGTCGACAAGGTCTCCTGCTATGTGTCTGATGATGGTGCCGCCATGCTTACATTTGAGTCTCTTGTTGAAACAGCTGAATTTGCAAGGAAATGGGTTCCATTCTGCAAAAAGTTTTCAATTGAACCACGTGCACCAGAGTTTTACTTCTCCCAGAAGATTGACTATTTGAAAGACAAAGTTCAGCCCTCTTTCGTGAAGGAACGTAGGGCAATGAAAGTAAGCATCTCAAGCCACCTTCTAACTAGAGCTTTGGTGAATAATGTATGTTTAGTATCTGAACCATTTGGATGCTAAACATGCCACACTTAAGTTGCAAGCATATATATTGTTGATTATCTGAATTTGTGGATTTCATAATTTTCTTTATATACGGCCACAGAGAGATTATGAAGAGTACAAAGTTCGGATAAATGCTTTAGTAGCCAAGGCTCAGAAAACACCAGAGGAGGGCTGGACTATGCAAGATGGAACACCTTGGCCAGGAAACAACCCACGTGATCACCCTGGCATGATACAGGTTAAATCAGTTTGTCAATTATTACATTTATTTAATTTTATGTTTTAATCAAAGGATCAATTTTTTGAATATTTTCCGACTGAAATTATATTTTTTGCAAGGATGTTGACATGCGTCTACTGTTATGGATTGGGATGTACTTTTTCTTTTAGTTACTTTTGGATACATAGATTAGTTCCCTACATAAATTTGTCATTATTTACCAAATCTAAATAGAAGCTAAACCTACCTATGGTTTAATATTTGTGTCAGTGAAATAAGTTGTATTCAGGTTATTTTTTAGTACCGCTTAACAAAGTACTCCTTGGGTTTAAAATTTTGGATTTCAACATTAGACATGTTTTTCATCCTTTCCAGGTTTTCCTAGGACATAGTGGTGCCCACGATGTAGAAGGAAATGAACTGCCTCGATTGGTTTATGTCTCAAGAGAGAAGAGACCTGGGTACCAACATCATAAAAAGGCTGGTGCTGAAAATGCTCTGGTATTTCTACACACATTGTCCAAGAGAAATATTATATCATACCAAAACTTCAAGATAGCTCATCTCATTTATACTTGATGGTTGGTGTATTGTAGGTTAGGGTGTCTGCAGTTCTCACAAATGCACCTTTCATCCTTAACCTTGATTGTGATCACTATGTTAACAACAGCCAGGCAATTCGTGAAGCAATGTGTTTTTTGATGGATCCACAAGTTGGTCGAGATGTCTGCTATGTACAGTTCCCTCAGAGATTTGATGGCATTGATCGCCACGACAGATATGCAAATCGCAATATAGTCTTTTTTGACGTAAGCCTAGTGCTAGCATAGAATTTTCCTTGATTTCAGTAATGAAGTGTGTAAAAGCAAACAGTTATATAGGAACTGGTACAACCTTGTGGCTTAAACAATATCACACCTAAAAGTAAACAGTTGGCCATTGTTTTCAACATTTTATGACCCGTAATAAATGTTTTTGTTCTTATAAAACAATAGTATCAAATTAAATACACCAGCTTGCTGTGACTACAGAAAATTCAAATTCTGGGGGGGAAAAAAGAGCAAAATAAATAAGTGGTGCTGTGTGTGTGTGTCTGTTGGGGTGGGGGAGGCTAGAGGAATGAGTTGTCTCTAGAGTAATTCGAATTATTTATTTATTTATTGTTATTATTTTTTTTTGGGGGGGGGGTTGTGGGGAGAGGTTTTTATTTCTTCATTGCTATATTTTGTTTTTCCAACCATCAAATTTAGATTGGTAATTATATTAAGACTTTTGGAAATACAGTCAAATAAATCAAATTCTCAATTTTAAACTGAGGCAAACTTCACCAAATATTTTACAAACTTCAATTCCTGAATGAGGTGGGGCAGAGATAAGAAAAAAAAAATAAAAAACTGGTGTACTCCTAGTGATAATAAATGGGAAGATTAAAAAGTATAGCATGAGGCCATTATAAAGGTTGATAGCATCATCTTGACATTCAAATTTTTTGCCCTATCGTATCATGTGTTTTTGGATTTTGATTGTTTAATTCTTTGTTTCAGGTTAACATGAAAGGATTGGATGGCATTCAAGGACCAGTTTATGTGGGGACAGGTTGTGTTTTCAATAGGCAAGCTCTTTATGGCTATGGACCTTCTTCTATGCCCAACTTACCCAAGGAGTCTTCATCATCTTGCTCCTGGTGTGGAATCTGCTGTTGTTGCTGCCGGCCCAAGAAGCCCACCAAAGATCTCTCGGAGGTTTATCGAGATTCAAAACGAGAAGATTTAAATGCAGCCATTTTCAACCTCAAGGAGATTGATAGTAAGTTTCTTAATTAAGATTTTAACTGTAGGCAAATACTTTGGCAACATTTCCAATACTAAAAATTACTTGGGCTTTCTCCTGTAGATTATGATGAGTATGAAAGGTCTCTACTCATCTCCCAGTTGAGCTTCGAGAAGACTTTTGGCATGTCATCTGTATTTATTGAGTCCACGCTAATGGAGAGTGGAGGAGTTGCTGAATCTGCCAACCCATCATTACTGATCAAGGAAGCAATTCATGTTATTGGCTGTGGATATGAAGAGAAGACTGCCTGGGGAAAAGAGGTTGCCTTTTCTATCCTTGTTATAGTTCTTTTAAACTTGGGATCCACACAGAGGATTCAGATATTAGTCTTTATTGATTCTGAATTATTAGCATTTGTGCTGTGAAAATGGGTTTAATTTATTTTCTCCGTATTCCCAGATTGGCTGGATATATGGGTCAGTGACTGAGGATATCTTGACGGGTTTCAAGATGCACTGCCGAGGATGGAGGTCTATTTACTGCATGCCCTTGAGACCTGCATTCAAAGGCTCTGCACCTATCAACTTGTCTGATCGGTTGCATCAGGTTCTTCGTTGGGCCCTTGGATCTGTTGAGATTTTCTTGAGCAGACATTGCCCGCTCTGGTATGGATTTGGCGGAGGCCGCCTTAAATGGCTTCAAAGACTGGCATATATTAACACCATTGTTTATCCATTTACATCCCTCCCTCTCGTTGCATACTGCACGCTGCCAGCAATATGCCTTCTCACAGGAAAATTCATCATACCAACGGTAATTATTGCTTGTGCTTTGCTTTCAATTGAACCTTACTAGAAACCAGTGAAAAAATACACTGATGGAATATTTGAGAACTGTAAAGTTTGCATTTAGCTGTGATTGTAGCTGAGTATTTTGACTAATAAACTATATAAACACCCAAATCTTCAATTCTCGCAAGAAATTCTGCAGAATAAAGAACCTACGAAAGATATGAACATTCTGTGTTGTTTATTTGAACTTCAAAGGAACTGACTCTGTGTTATGCTTCTTATCTTGATTCAGCTCACAAATCTGGCAAGCATTTGGTTTCTTGGCCTCTTCATCTCCATCATTGTGACCAGCGTGCTCGAGCTGCGGTGGAGTGGTGTCAGCATTGAAGATTGGTGGCGTAACGAGCAGTTCTGGGTGATCGGAGGCGTTTCAGCCCATCTCTTTGCAGTCTTCCAAGGATTTCTGAAAATGGTTGCCGGCCTCGACACCAACTTCACCGTGACTGCAAAAGCGGCCGATGATGCAGAGTTTGGCGAGCTCTATGTTTTCAAGTGGACGACGGTTTTGATCCCTCCAACAACCCTTCTCATTCTCAACATGGTTGGTGTGGTTGCTGGATTCTCAGATGCACTGAATAAAGGGTATGAAGCTTGGGGCCCTCTCTTTGGCAAGATCTTCTTTGCCTTCTGGGTGATCCTCCATCTCTACCCATTCCTTAAAGGTCTAATGGGTCGACAGAACCGAACTCCAACTGTTGTTGTACTCTGGTCAGTGCTATTGGCCTCTGTCTTCTCTCTGGTTTGGGTCAAGATAAATCCATTTGTGAGTAAAGATGATCCAAACACGGCCCAAGGCTGCATTTCCATTGATTGTTGAGTTATCTAAAAGAAAAATTTCCCGGATTTCGGTGTCAAGATCAGCCCGTTAAGTATTTTCTTAATTTTAAGCAGTTTGTGCTGATCTTTCTTGAATTTTGAAGATGTTCTGTGTAGATGTCACGGTTTGCTGATTTTCTTGTTTGGCTTGCCAGAAAGATGAAAGGAACTCCTAGCAGTGTAAAAATGCAAGATAATTCGTGTTTTACTTCTCTTGATTACATGGGTATGCATGGAGAATGAATATGAAATGAATGGTTGTCTCCAATTTCTTTCCTTATCATGTGGGGTCATGTACCATCTCTCTGATTGTGATTGACTCGTGAATTTGGCTTTGCTTTGAGAATAATTAGCTCCAGAATTTTTCGTTTTAGTTTCTTTCGACTTGTATGATTTTTTTCACTAACAATTGATTTTCTTGTTTTATTTGGTAGATTTTGGATATGTTATTCACATCTATCAAAATAAATTATAAAAAAATTCATATATAGGTGAAAAAGTTAATTTTTTTCATAAATACGTGAAATTTTCAATTTAGAAAATTCTTTTTTGTAATTTTTTAATGAGTGTTAATAACATACCTAAAAGCTTAAAAAAATCAAATTTTAATAAAAATAAAGTCGTGTAAGATAAAAAAATAAAATGAACAAAGATTAATCTAATAGTTACAAAACCTAAAAATTCTCGAATCGGCTAGTTCAATATCAAAATATTCGAGCTAATCAATCAATCATAGAAAAATACACAATTGGTAATAGCGAAACTCTTACTAAAACAATAAGATAAAACTCGAGTCTAATTTTGGAGGTCATTCAAAAACTCTCATTATAAAATTGGTTACAAGACAATTGAACCAAATACCTTACGACTTCTTGTACATATTTTCTCAATTATTTTGTTCGAATTCTCGATGCACCATGATCAAGTGAAGGAAAACTTTTTCACTTCTCAGAAAAACCATCTTGAAATGTTTCAAAAATTACAAACGTTAAGAACGTTTGAAAAAAAAAAAAAAGAAAGAAAGATTTACTAACACAAAATTGCCAAAAGAGAGACATAATTTTGTTTACTCCAATAAAATTATAAAAAAATCGATAAATAACCATTTATATTATAAATAAAATTGTATAAGTTAATCATTCTTTATCTCTTAATTAGTAACACATAAAAAATAAATATTGAAATACATTTTTGCAAGAGTAAACGTTTACACTTTCACGAAAACAATAGTTTCTATAGAAGCTCTCTCTCTCAAAGAAGTGGCTTATATTTTTAAAAACTTTTATATCTTTTGGTTGCTTTTATAAGTTTCTATATTTTGATTTATATTTAGGAATAATTACACCTTACTAATTGAAATTTTACCAAAAGACATACGATCTCTGTTTAGTTTAAAAATCAACATATGATCATTACTTGCTTTAGATTAAAATACAAAATTAATAGAATTTATTAAATTTAACTAAATTTATAAATTATATCATAAATGCTTTTATGTAATTATGTAAAAGACATTGTTGAAAAGTTAGATGTAAATCTATCTATTAATTGTATATTGAGTCTCTTTAACAATAAAAAAATATATATGTTATTTTAACATAAAATGGTTAAAAAACATACTTTAATCTATTTATTATTACAAAAATCTTTTTTCACTAACTAATTTGATTCATGAGATATAATTTCAATTAAATTTAATAGATTTTGTCAATGTTACACTTTAATCTAAATTAAAAAGGGTCTTGTATTAATTTTTAAACCAAAGAGGGTCCCGTGTTTTTAAGTCAAATCTTAGTGTAATATTGTTCTAATTTAAGATCCTTAATCTAAAATATGAATTTAAATATTAAAAAAACTAAATAAAGAGAAAAATAAAAGAACTAATTAATTGAAGCTCAAAAAAGGCCTCGTCATAAGTTTAAAATGTATCAATAAAAGTTAAATGTATTAGTTATATTATCAATAAAAATAATATTAACAAATCTTAAACACAAAATTTAATAAGTAATTTTGTACTTTAAAATGTAAGAATTATAATGGTCCAAAAGTAGCAAAATTTATTGTACAGTAAGTTTTGATCCACACCAAAGACGTAATGATTTTGAAACTGTTTCATAGTAAGAAAATAGATATATAGAATTATTTATTTTTTTTGAAATATTTTATATTAGATAAATCTTTTTTTTGTTAAAAAAACCTCAAACATAGAATTTGCCTTAGGACCCCACTAGCTAATACTTGATTGCCTTCTTTTTTTTTTTTTTTTTTTTTTAAGAAAATGGCCTTCTTTCTTGTCAAGAAATGATTATTTGATCTAAGGTAATAGGGCGGGTTTCACCCAGTGTGCACCCATGAGTAGCGGTTGCGAGTTTCTTCCCGACCCCAGAAGAAATGATTGTTTGATGACTAAAATACCTCTTAGAAATGTATAACATATAGTTGAACAAAATAGAATTAGAGGTATTTGGTCATTTGTTGACTATTTTTTAGTATAAGAATGGAAATAAAGCATTATATAATAATTAATAAGCAAATATTACATATTTGTTAAATTTAATAAAAAAAATATCAAGTTAATACTCTAATCTAACGTGAGCCCCGGACCTACGAATTCACAGAATCTGCCCGAGTTTGATTTCAGACCCTTTTTTTTAGATTGGTCCTGAAAACTTTCAGCTTTTCACTTTCTACTCAAGGAAAAATACGGTTTATTTTTAATTTTCTGGTCGCGTTCGGGAAGCGTTTCTCGATTTCTGGCTGTATAGGTGGCATTTAATTTATTTTTTTATTTTTTTTTATTCTGTTTTTATTTTTTATTTTGAGCTCATTTTTTATTTTGTATTTTTAAAAATAAAAAAAATAATTTAAAATACATTTGGTCAGTTATATTTTTAAAATTTATTTTAGAAAACAAAAAATAAGTTTACACGTGAAATGAAAAATGAGAAAAGACTATTTTGAGTATTTTTAATCTAAAATAAAGAAAATTTCAAAATAAGAAAAATGGAGTATTTTCTATTTTTCTTATTTTGAGATTTTTAAAATATAAAACACAAAACAAAAAATAAAAAACAGAAAAATAAACCAAATTTAATTTTTTAACTTTTTCTAAAATGATCAGATTTATCCTTTTATATTTTAATTTTTTTTAAAACATGAAGAGTAAAAATATCAAATTAACAAAAGGTGAAATTTTTAGCTGCTAAAAAGTTAATTTTTCTCCTTCCCAAATATAAAAAGAAAGTTAGTTTTTTAGTAGCTAACTACAAAAAAAAAAAAAAAAAAAATTTAGATTTTTTTGGTTCCCAAACTTAACCTTAGCCTTCATACGCATCTGGAGTGTTAAATTTGGTTAAAAAATTTTAATTTTCTCTAATCTTTTCTAACTTTCTACTCACCAAAAATTTCAAACTTTATTCAACTTACTCCAATTTTTATCAAATTTTTTAATTTTCCATAGATTTTATCGACTTTTCCATAATTTTCAAAAAAACACATCAAATACCTAGGTGGCATTTGGTTTAATTTTTTATTTTTTATTTTCTATTTTCTGTTTTACACTCAAAACAAAGAAATAAAAAATGTTCTATTTTCCTTATTTTGAGATTTTTTTTGTTTTAAATTGAAAACGCTCAAAATGACTTTTTACCATTTTTCATTTTATGTGTAAACTCATTTTCTGTTTTTTAAAATAAATTTTGAAAATGCAAGTGACCAAATGCGTTATAACTGTTTTCTTTATTTTCAAAAGGACAAAATGACAAATACGCTTAAAATAAAAAATTAAAAACAAAAATAAAAAATAGAAAAACAAACCAAATGATACTTAATAACTTAAAACTTAACTATTGCTTAATTGTACTACCCCAATTCACCACTGCAAAGAGTAACTTATCTCCTGTGATAACAAATAACTTTTCTAAGGATGAGAAGATAAATCCTTCGCGGACGTAGCACAGTTAGTACTCGGACAGCAGATTGCACCCAATGATACATGTTCGAGTTCTGGCAGTCGCAGTGTGAGAGTTTCACCCTCTTGTGGGGGTGACTCCTTGCAGGCACCAAGTATTGATCCTCCTATCTAGGAGGCCGCCATTTATCGCGATTTACTTCCTCCACTATTTTCTTGGAGTCGAGGGTTGGGGTTGTGAGGACGAGAGTATCGCTTTTTGCACCCAAAGATGAGAAAATAAATGAATTGCATTTAATAAAATCCTCCAACTCGAAACATTGTGGGGAGAGCTAGGAATAATGGCAAAGGGAGGAGTCGGGGGACCGAGGGACAGTTTACGTATAGCTGGAAGCCACCTACTGCCAGCAGAATTTTGCACCTTGGCCAGAAGTGACACCTACTTTTAAATTCCCTTTTAATACTATTTTAATAATATATAGATATAAAAAAATCATCGAATATTTTATTTCTCAAAACATTGCTAAATTTATTCTATTTTTAATTTCTGTTACGTTTTCTCTCACAAATTTATAATGAAAAAAAAAAAAGATTTAGAATGAAGATTTGTGAATGAAAAAAAAAAAAAAGATGTAGGAAGACAAAGTAGAAAAGTAAAATAAAATAAGATATTAAATTTATTTTATTTTATTCTTTTGTATGACTAAAAAATCAACAAGAAAATGTATAGATATTTATTTAAAAATAAATTTTTTATTTAATTAATTATAAAATAAAAATATATAAGTGATTTTACTTTTTTTTTCTTAACAAATTTTGTTTAAAGCATACTCTTAAAATATAAAAATTCAAAAGTGAACGCATTTCCTCTGCAGGTTGAACGCAGGAACACCCTTTGGTAAGTTTGTATAATTCATCAATACCCTTTTGTTTTATCCATGACTCAGATTGACCATCTAAAGCTTTATGTATATAATCCTTGACTTTTATTGGGGAATGTACAGAGCAAATCAAGAGATTGTTGGTGTAGAATTTGCATGCATCTGTAGTCTAGTCTATAATTTTTATTTTTTTATTTTTTATTATTTTTATTTTTTATTTTTTGGCATGTGCAACCTGAGAAATGCATGGATGTACATGTTGGGATGTTGGGATTACGGATGCAAAAAAATAAAAATAAATGAATATTCATTTTTTTATATTTAATTATTTATATCTACAATAAAAATTAAAACTACATTTAGGAATGAAATTTTATTTATAATAATTAATTTTTATTTTAATAAAATATTTAATTTTATTATTTTTTAAAAAATAGAATGAAAATACTTTTTTTGTCTATCTTTTTTTATTTAAGTTCCATTTTTTAATAAACATGTTTTTACTGTTAAATTTTAAAAAATTATGAATACAAATAAAAAAATAGTAAATATAAACGTTATCAATTGTAGCCTTGACAACTTATTTGTTTAATAGTCAGTTATGTTTGTTTCATAAATTAAATCAACTAAATGAAAATAAACGAGTTGAACATAAATAAAAATAAATTAGAATCAATAAAATTAGTGAACAAACTCAGTTATTGATCATGAATAGACTTATTTAAATGTTCATAAACAAGCTAATTTAAATGTTCGTGAATTAACAAGTTATAATTTATGAATAATTTCATTTAAATATTTATGAATAAATTTATTTATTACTCATGAATAGTGCCGTTTAAATGTTTGTAAACAAATTCGTTTTATAATGCATGAACAATTTTGAACATTTATTAACAAACTAGTAAAAACTTTTCTTTAATATTCACAAAAAAAAATATTAAAAAGAAAAGATTAAATAAATTAATTTAAAACTTATTTGATAACTTGAGAAAATTAGATATTTATTTTATTTATTTGTTAAACTTGTTTATTAAAAGGCACGTAAACAATCTCGTCAAAAAGTTTGTGAGCAAATAGTATCAACAAAAATTTCACAAATAGGCTTAACAAAATTTTACAAGTAGGTTTGATTAAAAACTTACTGGCAAGATTGTTTGTTGTAATCGAAATGAATTAAAACTTATCTATCAGCAAATGAACAAAATTTGAACATAAGATTTTGAACTCTATAAAAGTTTGACTCAAGCTCAAGCTGGCAAAAAAATTTAACAAACAAGTTTGAACACCTTTATAACTCATTTGCAATCCCAATTAGAAGATACATACATACATACATACATACATATATATATATATATATATGCATTTTTAAAAAGTGAACCTATTTACATTTCACAAATAATCTCTTATACTTTACTTTGCTTTTTCCTTAATTAAAATTACACAATTGCTCATTTTTTCTTTTCACATATACTTTGCATACTTATAATGTCATAAAAATTCTCATTCAATTTAAGACACAATCATAATGTCATATAACAGAAATTATTATTTTCAAATATATACTAAAGGAGATCTCAGACGCATGGCATTTATCTATTTCAGACATGTGGTGTACATCTAAGGGAAAAACAAGTTGATAGTTAAAAAAGCGGCTGCCTTTCGTATTGCATTTATGAAGCAACGACAAAGGGGCGTTTATGTCCGCTGCCGATTACGGCTTTGGTCACGTTCGTGCCGACTATGTAGCGTAATTCTTGCTGCCACTGTATCATTGCCCATGATTGCCGAATACAAATGATATATGTGAAGGGACCTATAATTACGAGGGGTGTGAATGGGGAAGACAAGTATCATATACTTAGAGAAATCCAAAATAATGCTCTCCCGTGTATAGTACTCACTTAGCTGTCGGAAGGGCGTGCAACCGAACACCATCCGACCGATAATTTCTTATTTCTCGTGCCAAAGTATTAGACCCGGAGCATTAACATCAGTGAGCATCAGCCCAACCACGTGCCTAGCATGTTGGGACCTGGTTGACCACATCATTAAAAGCTCTAGCTGTATTTTTTTACACTCTAATTGGCACTGTCTATGGGAATCTGAAATCACACCCCCACGAAGTTCACAATCTACTAGTAGCCAAGATGAGCAAAAGTATTGGAGAAGATCAACCCGACCGAAACCCTCCAAAGGTAAGGTCAGAAGTCACCAAAAGGCTTATCAATCATGAGCAACCCCCTCACACATCCAATCCTGTAGCCATGGATGCTCTGGGGGGCCTGAACAATTCGATGACCAGCAAAATTGTTAGGTTGCCAACCACGAGCTCCCAATACAGAACAGGCTCACCTTGGTTCAATTCTAAGCAGAGCTATGACGGAGGGAATACAAGTTCGAAATACTGCGCGATCAAATGGGCTTATATGCTGGACGTTTGCAAGATGAAGGAAATTACTCTCATCACAGCCCTTGTAGGCATGGCCATCTTGAACTATCACAGCACCTTTCCAGAAGAATGAGCTCAACACCTCAAAGGAAGAGAAGGTGCTCCCCATCGGCAAGCCCCTCCTCTTTGCCGTAAGGGAGGACAGAAAGTTGACCCAGCTTGGACTCGCACAAGAGCGAAACCCGTTCCAAATAGAGGCACCACCTGATAGAAAAGCAACTTGCAGAGGATGGCGGTAATTTAAAGGAGTGGGTTCTCAAACAGTTGGCCGACCATACTGACCAGAGGATAGATTGCTCCACTCATCACTTGGCAAGGAGAACCTTTAATCACATCATCTCACCACTTACCACCAATATCGAGAAAATGACAACTACCAAAAAAAAAAATTAACTACCAAAAAAAAAATCGAGAAAATGGAGCCCCCTCGAAAGTTCATATCGCCAAGGTTTTACCCTTTACGGTGGAAGGTCTAACCCGGTAGGGCGTATACACCACTACAAGTAGGTGATGTCCCTCTGGAGCTTTAATGACCCCTTCATGTGTAAAGTCTTCCCCTCTAGCTTAGGGGAGGTTATCTTTCCGTAACTTGATAGGCTACCACCAGGATCAATTAGTACTTGGGCCCAACTGGCAGAAGCCTTCGTGGCTCGTTTCATAGCCAACAGTAAGTAACCCTGCTCGGTCAACACACTTATGACTATGAGACGGTGCAACAACGAGGGGCTGAGGAGTTACACTTGGCGGTATTTAAAAGCTTACAACAAAGTGGAGGGATGCTCCGAACAAATTGCCATTGCTCCCTTTAGGCTGGGATTGCCATATGAAGATAAACTATAGCAGTCGCTCACCAAACGACCTATCGATGACATGGCCGATCTGATGAACCGTATTGAGAAATACTCCAAAATTGATGACGAAACTAGAGGTACAGAGAAGGAGCCTCAGAAGATATAGTCTGTGAACACGTTGTTGAATTTGGGTTCTAAACAACCAACAACGAAACCGAGTACGAGGCTATATTAATCAAACTTCAATTAGGTTATATCGATCGAACTTCAATTAGCTCTCAGATAACATGCCTGGAGAGTCATCTTATCCTTGGATTCGCAATTGGTCATTAATCAGCTTAGTGGGAGATAAGGGGTCCGAGCAGATAACATAGCTAAATACTATTAGAAAGCTCAAGTGGTACTTGGAAAATTTGGAACAGTGGAACTTAAGTTGATAAAGAGAAAGCAAAATAGTCGGGCAGATGCTTTTACTACTTTAGGTGCAGCCAAATGACATAGTGGGGCGAGGAATATCATAATAGAAAGCTCCCACATCCGAGTATACATGAATCTGAGCATGGTGTAAAGACAAACTCCTCTACACCAAGCAAAATGGATCTGATTATACAACACCTGAAGGATGACGTGATGCCTCAAGATAAGAAAGAAACCATCAAGATTAAAAGTAAGACATCCAAATTTTGGTTGTCACCCGACCAACAACAATACAAAAAAATCATTTAGTGGCCCACACTTACTTTATGACCACCCCAACCAAGTACAAAACTTGTTAAAAGAACTACACGAGGGTAGTTGTGGAGCACACACTAAGGGGCAATCCATGGTAGCCCAAGCAATGTCACAGGGCTACTGCTGGCTGCATATACAGAGAGACGCCATCCAGTATTCCCTTAAATGCGACAAGTGCCAAAGATTTGCCTCGATTTCTTACCAGTCCGTGCAAGATATGACTCTTCTCACTAGCCTTTAGCTCTTTTCCCAGTGGGGGTTGGACATAGTCAAACCACCAGGGGACGATGATGGTTAATTACAGTAACAGACTACTTCACAAAATGGATTGAAGCCGAGCCACTTAGCACCATTAAAGACTCCAATACTAGGAGATTTGTATGCAAGAATATAGTCACCAGGTATGGGGTCCTATTGAGCTTGATCTCAGAAAATGGCACGTAATTTGACAGCAATGCGTTAAAAAACTTAGGGATTCAGAATCACTACTCTACACCACTATATTCTCAAAGCAACGGGCAAGCTGAAGTCTCCAACAAAACCATACTAAACAGCATCAAGAAATATCTAGAGCAAGCTAAAGGGTGATGGGTAGAAGAATTACCCACTGTATTGTGGAGCTTACAGGACTACTCCACGCTGATCAACAGGTGAGACTTCGTTTTCACTGGTATACGAAGTGGAGGCAGTCATCCTTTTAGAGATTGGCATATCAACAGTTCAAACTCTGGCCTTCTCACACACAAGAAAACAACGATAAAGCGTTGGAAAAAAGTTTAGACTTGCTTGAAGAAAAGCGATAATTTGCTCAAATCTGGATGGCCATTTATCAGCAACAACTAAAGAAGTCAAGGAGTAAGCATGTTCGAACAAGGTATTTCAACATCGATGACCTGGTACTTAGGAGAGTAATACTGGCAACAAAGAACTCGGTTGATGGTAAGCTCAGTCCAAATTGGGAAGACCTTTACAAAGTTGTTGAAGGAGCGAGCAATGGGATCTACCGTCTCGAACATATGGAAAGGAAAGAAGTCATGAAGCCATGGAACGTTGCTAACTTGAGGATCTACTATCATTAAGAATACCCAATGTAAAGATCAAGTTGTTAATAATAGAATTTTTATTTCAAAGCTCGTGTGCTTATTGTAGTGTACACCTGGTGCAAGGCCGCGGTTCGACCACCTAACTCGCTCAGGTCGGCCACAGCCACACCTGGTGTAAGGTTATGGTTTGGCCACCTGATCCACTTAGGTCAATCACAACCACACGTAGCACAAGGTCACGGTTCAGCCAGGTTGACCACAACCATAATACAAGGCCATAGATCAGCCAGCTGGCTCACCAGGGTTACCACAACACAAGCTAACACACATAATAAGACCTAATATGCTCAATATAACTCCAATTATTAAGAACAAGCGTATTGGTTATCAAACATTCATGAGAACTTATGCTCGGATTACCAATTATTAAGAACAAGTGTGTTCTGATTGTTGGTTATCAAACATTCACAAGTATCGGATTGCCAGTTATAAGAACAAACATGTTCCAATTATCGGTTGTCAAAAATCCACAAGTGATGAAGTTCGAGTAAGTTTCAATTGTCAAGAATAAACATTTTCTTATCATTAATTGTCAAATAGTCATGTACGTTAGAGCTCGAGTAAGCTTTAACCTCCAATTATTGATAAGCATGTTCTGATCATTTGTTGTCAAACAGTCATAAGTATTTGAACTTGGATAAGTTTTAAATAAGAACAAACAAACTCTGAAACATCAGTTGCTAAACATTCACAAATGTTGAAACTCGAATAAATCTTCATTACAAATAAGTGCAATCATCTCAGGAGAAAGTCTTACAGACAAGCTTTAATCATTTCAAAAATTTGTACAGTACAAGAGGTCGGGTGAATGATGTTCGGATCAGAAAAATAAAGAACAGAGAAGAGTTTGGTTTCTTCTACTGAGCCTAAGTCAGTGGTAGGTTCATTGATGGATTGGTTGATCTTCTCAACAACCACCATGCTTATCCCCTACTGGCCGTCTCTAACCTCATGGTCTGATAGGCCTCTCGAGCTGCCTCTTCCCCGACCTGTGTAGACAGGATTTCTTTATCTTTTTCTTTGTTATGCAAAGGTTAGAATTTAGGCTCGTTCTTTGGCTAGTTAAAGGCCGTGTAGGTGTCTGAGTCCAAGGAATGGCTAATCTTGTTGAGGGCGTCCATCCACCCATTCTGGTAGTACATGTTCACCGTGATAAATACCTATTATTGGTAGTCATCACCAGTGGCCTCGTAACCCTCCGAGTAGCCTTCTGGTGCTCCTCCTAAAGCACCTCTCTTGTTCGCTATGTCGAAGCCTCTTTGGACAACAGTGAGGTCAACCTCAAGTCGCTTGTTCTTCTCTATGAGCTTTTCATTTTGAAGGCAGACCGACCTCACATTCTCCTTTACCTTCATAACTCAGACGCACTGGGCATTAGTGGCTGCCTCAACATCGTTAAAGCTATCCAAGATGCGTGTGAACTACCAATCAACATCCCTGAAGAACTCGGTGGCCTACGAATAAGGAAGACCGATGTAAAAAAAAGGGGCCACTAAATTACCATCTGAACTTGCCAGGAGAGAATACTGCACCGACTGGATGAATCAAACCTCATCGGGCAAATTCCTGATCTACTTCTGATTATTTAGGAGCGTCGCGGCATTTGCGATCGACATCGCGAGGCCCTGATTAAAGATAGCTGAATCTCGAATCGTGATCGGCCTCGTGCCAATCATCGGATTCACAATGAACTCTTTACCCTGCCGCAGCATGGCGGGATCGTCGTCAAGGAGGATCAGTCGACTACTACTCAGACCATCTTTGACCAGGGACGACCTCTCCTCTATCACGATCCCACCGCATATAACCGGCGAAGAAGGGGAGAGGCGGAGGTGAAGTCCTTTTCCTCTTCCTGGTGGTCTCTTGCTTGCCCTTATCAATTGGGCCTTTCTTTATTACCGCAAAAAGATTTCTCGGAGGCATTTTGTCCGAGCTTAATGTGGGAGCGAAGGCGATTATAACGATCTGGGGGATTTCGATCGAAAATTTCTCGGAGTCAACTAGCTCGTTGATCTGGCTCTCGTTGACGTTTGGTGGAAAAGCCGCGTAACTTCGATGCGTAGGCTTGTAGCCAAGTAGAACCGGAGCTGTCCAAGTAAGACCTTTTAGTGTGCCTTCCCCTTTGTAGGTGAAGACCTCGGCGATTTGATCAAAGTTCACGCTCTGAGAGTTTTTGTGAACCTCCTGTTGAAATGCTTATTTGCACAAAAAAGAAATGGGTCAATTAGACGTCGGACCACGACGTTAATTAAAAAGACTAAAATTAAAAGAAAAGTATCTACCTATGCCCCTCGAGAACCTCTAAACTCTGTCATGCCTGTCTTCCCCTAGCAGCTATTGCCACTTCTCTCTAACCAGAATGTGGTTGTCCAGTAAATTTTTGCTCGAGTTAGGGAGGACATGCACGAGATTATCCTTAACTCGACACTTCAGATAATAGTGACCGTTCTTTGATGTGGTCACAGCTTAGCAATGAAGAATTTCGGGGAGGCCAAGGTTGATTCTCAAGATCCGGTTGAGTTCTATGACCCTTACTAGGATTCTATATCTATTCAGTGCCAACCGACTAGGACAAATTTCGACTATCGAAAGAAAGCGTCAGACAAGAGGTTGGAATGAAAGCATCACCCCACACTCCTCAATGGCCACTAGCGGCCATTTCGTCCACTCAAATCCCCTGTTCTCGGCCATGTTGAAACCGTTAGCCCTGGGTAGGGCCAACTGAACAGAATCGGGGATCTAGTGCCAAGCCCTAAAGGCCTCCATACCCCTTGGTTTCCTAAAGGCGTTCAAAAATTTACCCATCCCCAGAAAGATAAAAAATAAATAAGCAGAGATGAGGGTTAACACTCACCTAAATAGGGTTTGATGATAAAGCTCTTGGTCGGACGCACTTCGAGTTCAGATAAAGCAGACAGAGGAAAAGGGAAGGCTTAGAATGTACGAGTATCAGTAGCTTCAAGAACTCAGAGATAAGAAAAGTCCCCACAAACGTGATGAGAGTCCTTTTATAGAGAGTCTTTTTATAGAGAAAGAAGATGAAAAGACGGTATGTGAAAGGGCAGCGTACCATGTTTGTGGCGACAAGGATTTTTAGTGTACCCTGCACGTCGCGTGCTTATGTCAGCGACACTTGGGTTGGTCTATTTATGGCCCACTGACATCATCCCAATCGTCACATCTCTAAAATACGTGGTTCATAAAAATTGTGACAAGCTTAAAAAAGAAAAAGCACCGACTAAGTGGAATATTGTCAAATCATGTACACACATGCTCAGTATCATTCCTAGCTCTTTTACGTGTGCTGAGTATGTCACACGTACAAGAGCTGGGGGTAGTTAAAGGGAATCTCAGACACATGGCATCCATCCATCTTGGACACGTGGCATACATCTAGGGGAAAACAAGTTAGTAGTTAGAAAAGTGGCTACCTTTCGTATCGCATTTATGAAGGAACGACAAAAAGGCATCTATGTTCACTGTCGATTACGGCTCTAGTCACGTCCATGCCGACTATGCAGCGCAATTCTTACCGCCACTGCATCATTGCCCATGATTACCGAACATAGATAATACGTGCGAGGGGGCTTATAAATATGAGGGGTGTAAATAGGGAAGGCAAGTATCATCTACTTAGAGAAATCCAAAATAATTCTCTCCCGTGTATAGTGCTCATTTGGCCGTCGAAGGGGAGTGTAACCGAACACGATTCGGCTGGTAATTTCCTATTTCTCGTGCCAAAGTATCGACCCAGAGCATCAACATCAGTAAGCATCAGCCCGAACACGTGCCCAGCACTCTAGGACTTGGTCGACCACGTCATTAGAAGTTCCAACCGTATTTTTTGACACTCTATATACAAAATGCAACTTACTAATTTTTCTTTGATATTGTGATAAGTGAATAGACAATTACAATCTAAATTTTTTGAAAAAATTCACTTATACATATGAATTACTTTACTATGATAAAAATTTTCCAATTCTAAATATTCTTAAATAATATTCATTATTATAAAAATTTAAATTAATTTTTCAAAAGAAAGATACTTATAGTTTATTTGATAAGTTTATTTTTATACTTAAACGTTAATTTTTTCAGATCATTGATTTTCTTAGTTAGATATTTTTTTGTAGTTTTATTATTCCTTAGCTAGATTTTTTTTTTTTTTGTAGTTATATTATTATTATTATTTGTGTAAATGATTGGTGAAAAAAAATCAAAAATTCTATTTTGAATTCAGGATTTGTGGGAAAAATTAGTAAGTGTAAAGAACAATTAGAAATTTAAATTTTCAAGAGGTCTAATTTTCATGTTTGCAAAGTTTTATGTAAAGAGATAAATATTTTGAAAGAGTAAATAAATTTTACTTTCATTTATATTCATAACTTTAGAAATCATCTAAAAATAAATTTTAATTTATTTTATAACTTAATCAAATAAGAAAATAACTTATTTCACTTCAATTTATTTACAAACTTTTGTCATTTTCTTTATTATTTTCAAATCTTTCATAACCTATTTTAACATTTATCATACTAATATTTTATTTTATTACATTATTTTTAAAATATATTACTAGGTTATGGGAATTGAAAGAATCGTATAATGATGATAATAGAAATTAAAACGATAAAAGTTTGCAGACAAAAAAATGAAAAAATTAATTTTTTATTTGATCAAAATATAAAATAAAATAAAATTTATTTTTATAGGTTTGTTAAAAATATAAATATGAATAATTATTTTAATTTTTAAAAATAAATTTTCTATTTTCTTATAGGCTTAGTGTTTGTTCATATTTGCAAATGTTTTCTTTATAAATGGAAATTATGTTATTTAAAATTAGATATAAGAGTAGTTAGTTAAAGAAAGATAATTCTATAACTTTATTTACTGAAAAAATAAAATAAAATAAAATATGTGAAATTATTTATGCCGTACAAATAAGTCCATCCTTTTAAAAAAATAAATTTATTACAAATCTAAAGCGACTGAAAACGCGAGACCGGCGCAGTTAATTTGCTTTAGTGATAGTGAATAATCTCGCAATTTTTCCAACATATATGGTATCATTAAATTTACAAATTTTTTTTTTTTGCGTAAAAATAAAGATCTGGAAAAACAAATAGAATTTAAAAATTAGTATGAATAGAAAAAAGTCTTGAAAATTTGTTAATAAACAAAATTTTAAATTAAAAATTTTACTTTAGTAAATTAAATTAAGTAACATTTTAAATAATAATTTTTTATTCTAAATTTAAATGATTTTTGCACTGGATGCAATTATAGTAAAATAAAAGTTCATATATTCATAATTTTATATTTCAGTTTATTAAAATAAAATTTTAGATCTAAAATTTATTTTCTGTTTAAAAAATACCTATTTACTTTTATACTTTAACCTTTCAAATAAATAAATAAATAAAACATAAAATAACAATCGGAAGCCGTTGGTAGGCATTATGGAATAGTTCGGATTAAGAAAAAGATAAAAAAGCTGTTTTGGTAATTTTTTTTTGTTTGTCTTATGGATTTTTTTCACTAAAATGTGATTTTTTTTTATAAAATATAATTTTTAAACGCGTTAATAACATTTATAAAAAAAAATCAAAATTTTTATTTATTTGAGTAAAGGCATCCATTTGACTAAAAAAAATAACAAAAAAGTTAATTTTTTTATCTCTTATTCAAATTGATGTGAATTTCTTTTTATTTTTTAAACAAATATGGTTAAGTTATAATTTTAAAAAAAGAATTAAATTTTAATAGAAAATATAAGACAGAAAAAAAACTACCCAAAAAAAAAAAAAAAAAACTGATACCTCTTTTTGAATCCAAACAAATCCCTAACCAGATTCTAACCCAAGGGATCTATGCATCTTGATAGCTTGTTAAGTCCCGACAGTACATTCAAACTACTCATTATCACACACAGCTCACTTCTCTCTCTCCCTCTCTCTCTCTCTCTCTCTTCCCCTCCCTCCCTTCCCGTACCATAGCAATGGCACCAGGGCCTCCATTGCTCCCAATCCAACTACTCTCTCTCCTCCTCCTCCTCGTACTCCTCCAAACCTCCGCCAACACCGCCGCCAACGCCACTCGGCCCACTCCTACGAAGTCCCATTCTGTTCCATCACGGGCCACCTCCCCATCCAAAACCCCCCCAGCTCCCTCTCCATCCAAACCCCCATCAGCTCCCTCTCCATTGTCTTCCCCATCTCCAACCAAAGCCCCTCCCTCCTCCTCTGCCTCTCCCTCTCCCTCTCCCTCAACTCTTGACCCAAAACAACTAATGGCCCTCCAATCTCTCGACATCCCCACCTCCAAGGACCCCTGCTCTCCCTCCCCACTCCACAACGCCACCCACTGCGACGCCTCCAAGCCTTTCCGCCACCTCCTCTCCCTCCGCCTTGCCAACTGCTCCGACGACGTCCAGTTGTCCATCACTGCCCTCAAGTCCCTTTCCACCCTCACCACCTTGGAATTCATCAACTGCCCCACCACCTCCCCCGTCCACTTCCCCTCCGATCTGGCCTTAAACCTCCGCTCCTTCTCCTGCATCAACAGCCTCAAGAAGCTTACCGGCGTTTGGCTCAGCCGCTTCCAGAACCTCACCGACTTGACGGTCTCCGGCGTAACCGTCAACGCCAGCGGTCCGGCAATTATACTCGGGGCCATGAAAAAGCTCAAATCAGTGACAATTTCTGGGGCAAATCTCACCGGGTTTCTCCCAAAACACTTATATTCGAACCTCACCCACATCGATCTGTCTGGAAATCGCCTTAAAGGGAAGATATCCAGTTCACTATCTCTCCTCGAAAACCTCCACCTCTTAAATCTCTCTTCGAATAACCTCACTGGAGACATACCCACTTCAATTGGAGACCTCTTGTCCCTCCAAAACTTGTCTTTAGCTTCCAATTCTCTGTCTGGTTCGATACCCGAATCAATAGCGGCCATACCAGCTCTGATTCACCTCGATCTGGCCTCCAATCAGCTCAACGGGACGATCCCGAAGTTCATAGCCGACATGAAACACTTGAAGTACCTGAATCTCGAGAAGAACAACTTCAATGGAGTATTGCCATTCAACGCCTCGTTCATAAAGAGATTGGGTGTGTTCAGGATTGGAGGCAATACCAATCTCTGTTACAACCATTCCACACTGCCTCCCAAAGTGAAGCTTGGGATTGCTCCCTGTGACAGGCACGGGCTGCCCCTGTCGCCGCCGCCGGCGAAGGACTCCTCGAGCGATGGCGGCGAAAGCACCAACGATGATTACAGCATTGAAGATGAGTATAGCGGGAAAAAGCCTAAGCATAAAGGACCAAGTAGCGTTATTCTTGCAGTGATAATTGGGCTTGCAGCAGTCCTCATACTCATCATTTTGTTGGTTCTTATCTCAAAATGTTGTAAATAAAAGCCAAGAAAAAAAATAAAGGAAGAAGAAGAAGAGGGAGTTTTTAGATTAGAGGGGAAAAATTAATTTATTATACATTTAATCATGAAGGGAGATGAGTAGGAGACAGAGAGGTATGATGAATATTGATGTGATTCTTTTTATTGAATTTTTAATGAATGGATGTTACCTACATTGGCTCATGGGGTCATTTTTGCTCTGTATTGGTATTTTTTAACTAGGGGCGGTACTGATCCAGCTTTGGATTATTTATAGGATCGGATCAGATTTTCAGTTTAAAAATTTTTTAAATTAGAATCAGTTGATGTAATTTGATTTCAATTTAATCGGTTTCGGTTTAATTTTCATTCGATTTTAGTTTTAATCCGATTTTTATTGTAAATTATAATTTTGAGCTAAGTTTAATATAAAAAATTTTAATTCTGGTCTAATATATTAAAAAATTTATAAAAATTATATTAATGTGACTTTCAAGTTTATTATGAACTCAAAAAATATTTTCACCTCTAACCTAATTCTAGCCATGGCTCAGTTTCTTCCATTGTGACATTGTAAATAATTGGTGGGTATTGTCTAATGATAAAGTCATCACTTTGAAAAATTTTGAGATCTTGAGTTTGAGTCCCAACCACTACATTTTGCTGCACACTTGTTTCATAACTGGTTCGATCCGGTTCAATTCGGTTCTAAAGTTTTCAAAATCATAAATTAAACCAGTTTCAAAAAATTAAATTTTTTTAAACCGAACCTAAATCAGATTTTAAAAAATTGGTTTATAAAATTCAAATCGTTTCAATTTTTTCGATCGATCCGATTTTTCGATTTTTTATAAGACTCTTATTTTTAACGGAGAGGAAAGCTCTGTTCTCCGCTTTACGTAAAGCTGTTGAGGCCGTGGGCCGTATCGTTAACTGCTGTATGGAAGAAAAGTTTTGATCTTGGCTCTAATCTATACATATATATATATATATATACACTTCTATGTGAATCTAATTTTTCCTTGAGGCGTAAGGTTTGCTTTGACAGCTTCTTAATTATTTTAGTGTTCTGGAATCAATGTTCTGCTTTGAGTTTGTTCAATGCGGCGTCCGGTCAATTTTTATTAATTTTTTTATATTTTTTTAATTAAATTTCATCGTATATTATTTTTATATTAAATTTTTATACTTTTTTATACTTTTTTACCAACCAAACACACAATAGTAACTTTAAAGGTTGGATGAATTTTTTTTTCTATTTTAATGTTATTTTAGTTGGATTAATTTGATTTTCATCTAACCATTTTGAATTTAAGGGTCCGTTTGGGAAACCTGGTTAGTAGTCCGTTTTTTTTAGCTTCAACTGTGCTTGATCAATTTTACTCTCTTACATTTTAAACTTCTTTTAAACTTTTAAAGATAAAAATATTAAATTAACAAAAACTAAAAATTTACATAAAAAAAAGTTATTTTTTTTTCTTTTCAAATACAAAATTAGTTAGTTAACTATCTTCCCAAGCCATGCGTAAGTGTTAACGTTGCTCAGCTATATTAGTTTAGATTATTTTTTTAATCATTTTAAGGTCATTTTTCGGCTGCGTATTAATACGTAACAAATTGATTCGAGAGGAAGCTTCTGGGCAAAGTTGTTTGCCACCACCTTGCCCAAAAAGGCCCCGTTTGATTTACAATAGTTTGATGAAAATCTTTAAAAATTTTTATAAATCTTTGTTAACTTTATATCACATCAATTTTTTTCTCTCACTGCACGTATTACGAACTATCCTCAAACCACAATTTATCTCAATTTATCTCATTTTTTCTTACTCCAAACAACCCCAAAATAACAAAAATGAAAAGGAAAGGTAATTTGTACTTTTAACAAATTGATACTTTACTACCAAACATGACTTTATCTTTAAATTTGACTCTTTCTTTTAGATTTTTAAATCGTCGTATTAGGGTGCGTTTGATTTATTATAGAATATTGAAAAACTATAAAAATATTTGAAAATTTTTAAAAATTATTTACTTTTTATCTCACTACATGAATTATGAACTTACAAATTATCTCACTTTATCTCAATTTATTTCACTTTTTATTACTTTATACATTCTGTGCAGAAATATTTTTCTTTTATAATTGATTTGATTTTAAAGTGAAGAATTACTTTAATTTAATTTGATAAATAAAATTTTATATTTAGAATACATTTTTAAATTTAAAAATTGAATCGATTAAAGTGAAATACTAAATTTGACAGTGTTAGTGAAAAAAATAAAATGGTATAAATATAATATATGAAAGTAAATTTATCCACTTATTTAGATGCCTTAAGAAAAGAATAAATTCTCATCAAATTTTATTATTTAGGTTGAATTTTAAATAGTATAAAAATCTTAAAATTTAAGTTATAAAATAAAATTAAATTCAACTCATAAAATTTTATTTTAATTTTAAACATAAGACTTAATGGAAATTCTTACCAATTGAGACAAGTTCCCATCAAATCTACCATTCCATAGAGAATATTACTATTAAAAGAAAATTTGATGAAAAAAATCACACGTTACAATGGATATTTTGCATTTTTCATTACATTTTTAGACGAATGGGATTAAAAATTTTTCGAAGCTTGAAAGCAACGGCCCCCAGATCCGTTGTTGCATCCAGCTCAATTTTCACACCCAACCCGATTTCCCCAGATTGGGCCAGCCTAAGCCCAATAAAAGATGAGGGTAGGCCATCCTATGGCCCTGTTTAGACCTAGGTCCTAGCCTTCTTGTAGCATATGTTAAACCACTAGTGACAAATCCAATCTAAACAATTTAAAAAATATATTAAAATTAAAATTAAAAATTAATAAAAAAACAAAGAATAAATTTTCATATGCCTTTCTTTTCTAAACTAGGGGGGAAAAGGGGGGAAAGAGTTAAAAATAGTTGACAAAAATAGAGAACTTCAAAATTGGTTAGATACAAACATTTAGCTAAGACTCAACTCTTCATGAAGATTTTTGTGATTTATAGGGCAAGAAAAACTCCTACCTCCGCCTTTACCTCACAACCACGGTCATCGTCAAAATTGTAGTGAGTTACAAAATGTTAAAACACATTTTGAGAATGGAAATGAATAGGATGTGAAAGTCATTTATGCTATGTTTATTTTGGGGGATTAGATGATGTGGTATAACTAATATTATAGGATAATATATGAAATTAGATATAACATAAGATTAATTTTTTATGTGAGATTATTTTTTTGGTATTTGATTGGTAGGATATAAAGTGAGATAAAAGATGTGATAAGTAATAATTTTGGATCTTTAGATATTGGCGGGAAACAAATCCGGATGTGAGGTATAAATAATACCATCACCCCTCTCGGATTGCTAATCCACCCATTCACCGGATTGTATATCCGGAATGGACAACATATTCCACAGCAAAGTTACAAATCCAACCTCACTTTTGGGGGACTTACGGACAACATTGTCCAATCCCATATTTTTGTCTAACAAACAAACGCGGCCTTGAAGAGTAAGTGCCCTAACTTGTATGAATGAAATGTACCCACTATCACTGGGGAGCCAAATGGAGAAAAATGACCCCTCTTAATTTTGGATACAAAATTATCAAAATATTTTTGGTATTTTTGTTTTATTAAAAAAATAAAGTAATTCAAAATTAAGATATTTTGGTCTTATTAAAAAATTAAAATTAATTCAAAATTTTTTAACATAAAAGTAATTTACAATAATCAAACTCAAGTATTTTTTTTTTTGAAACAAAGTGCATTTTTTCACTATATTATTGAGTAACTTTTAAGTATAATATCAATAAATATAACATTTGATGTAATGAATTTTATAAACAATAAAATGAATAATAATTATTTTTTTGGATAATGAGAAACATATTTAATAAAATTTAAATACTCTTTTAATTAAACTATTAAACTATGAAAAATACATTCACCGATTTTATGCACAAAAATAATTTTCTAATTTTCTAAAATTAACGTCTTCTCTATTTTACTCTTAATTCCAACGTAACTAATTATACTTTTTTTAGGTGCTTGGTGCCTTTCTTAATCGAAATCTTAATCGAAATCTTAGATCCGCCCTGCCCACTGTCATAACCACTGGACAAGAACAAGTCTTCAGAGCAAGTAATTAGTTCAAGAAAATGCAGATAAACAGCTATGGGATAAGATGACCTGACCTTTAGAAAACTCAAATCTGTTTGGAGAATCAACTATACGGAGGAATAATTTAGATTCAATCTCCTACTCTCAGTTCACCAGTACCCTCTGCAAGAACAATACCCATCCTTTAAATGGTGGAAGCGATTGGAATCTCTCAAGACAATCTCCCTCCCAAACTTCTTGGACATGAACTTGGCCATTTCATGACAATCGCCACACACTCTGAGGTTCTTCGTGATCCGGATGGTTTTTCCGGGGGGCAAGCTCAATATCCCAAAAGCCATGGCCAACTTTTCACTGTGGCCACAGAGAGTTTCTTCCTTCTGCATGTCATCTGCATCAATCAAAGCATACCTCAATTTCGGAAAATAGCGTTCTTCCTTCATCTTCATTCTCAGCTTCTTTAGTAGGGAACCTATCTTTTCGGCTTGTGGGTACGAATTATCTCCAGCCACAAAAATATGAACTTTTCCCTTGACTTCTATCCAACTACAGCCCGGGTTCTTTCTTAGGCCACGCCTGCCGATCTTCTGCCTCAGTTGTTTCATTTCTTCCCACTTCTCTGCTTCCGTGTAGATATTTGCAAGAAGTACATAATACCCTGTGTTATCTGGCTCTAGCTCAAAGACACGTTCTGCCACTTTCTCTGCTAGTTTTACATCATGGTGAATTCTGCATCCACAGAGCAAAGCGCCCCAGACAGTTGCATCTGGCACAATAGGCATCGTCTCAATGAACTTATATGCCTTTGATAATTTCCCTGCGCGGGCAAGAAGATCTACCATACAAGCATAGTGTTCCAACTTGGGCTCTATATTGCATTCGTTTCTCATAATATTAAAGAATCTCCAACCTTCATCAAGTAATCCTGAATGACTACAAGCATAGAGAATAGAAATGAAGGAAATCTCATCAGGCTCAATGCACGATTGTCTCATCTGATTGAAAGTAGCAATAGCTTCACTCCCAAAACCATGCATGCCATATCCAGCAATCATAACCGTCCACGAGACTAAGTCCTTCACAGGGATCGTATCAAAGAGTGACCTTGCATGAACTAGCACACCACATTTTACATACATGTCAATAAGTGCATTAGCAGTGTATCGATCTGAAGACAGTCCATTTCTCAATATGTAAGCATGAATCTCCCTGCCTCTATCTAAGGCAGCTAGGCTGGCACAAGCTGGAAGGATACAAGTCATTGTTACATTATCCGGCTTCAATTCTGATTGCATTACAACAAACAAATTGAGGGCTTCATTGGGAAGAGAATTCTTCGAGTAGCCTCCAATCGCAGTATTCCATGAAACAATGTCCTTAATAGGCATCTGAGTAAAAATAGAGTGAGCATCTTCCATGCTTCCACATTTTGCATACATGTCCATGAGAGCGTTAGAGACAGATAACTTTAAGGGTATATTGTTTTCCCTGATGTAATTGTGCACTTCCTTACCATCTTCCAATGAGCCACTGCAAGCACATGCATGAAGGATGCTTGTGATGGCAAAAACATCCGGTTTAATGCCTTCATTTTTCATTTCATGGAACAGAGCTATTGCCTTGTCCGATAGACCATCGCGGGCGTATCCAGCAATCATTGAAGTCCATGACACAACACTTCTCTCATCCATGTTCTGAAAAACTTGATTTGCACCATCAATGTCACCGCATTTTGAATACATGTCCAACAAAGTATTGTTAAAAGTGATTTCCTTGTTCAATCCAGCTTTTATTGCGTGAGCATGAACTGCTCTACCCAATAGAGTCATCCCAGTATTTGCACAAGCGGCAAGAACACTGACCATTGTAGCCAAATCCCCACTGATTCCCAAACTTAGCATCTCTATGAATATCTCAACTCCCTTCTCGGCAAGGCTGTTGGAGACATACCCACTTATCATTGAATTCCATGTTATTACATCTCGGTCACTCAATTCATCAAACAAGTTAAGTGCACTTTCCGTTCTTCCACATTTGAAATAAAATGCAATTAGAGAATTTACAACTGCATTGTAAGAACCAAATCCCAACTTCAGCAAATTCCCATGAATCCTTTCACCTTCTGATACACTTCCTATAGAAGCAAAACACTTCAAAACACAAGAAAACGTATATGAATTTGCTTCAACTCCCAACTCTAGCATTCTTTCATACAAAGCTGTACTTTCCTCAAAATTATGATTCTTTGCATACTCATTCATTAGCATGTTCCAAAGGAAAACCTTTTCATTGGCAATCTTGTTGAAAACCCTCCTCCCCTCTCTCAAATCCCCACAACTCAGATACATGAACACAAGCTTTGAACCTAAAGCACTGTCAATCTCAATACCGCTAGAATCAATAACTGAATGAACTTTCCTACCATTAAGCAGAGACTTGAGATCAGCACAAAGCTGCAACACTGAACAGTAAGTTGCTAACTCAAGCTCAGATTTTTTAGACCTGCAAAGCAAGTCCATGGCCATTGTCAGATTACCCACCTCACAGAATTTACGAATTTGGGTGTTGGAGTCTGTAAGTGGTCCATTCATAGTTTCATAGAGTAACCCAGAAGCTCGAATGGGAGAACAAGAGTTGACAATTTCCCAAGAAACACAGGAAATTTTTGAAGACTGCTTGAAGGAAACAAACCCATTTTGACATCTGATTGAATCTTCTCTTTGACATTGGTGAAGTGGAGAGACCCACAAATTTGTTGCTGTGGTTTTGGCAATCAATAACATGGCTCTCTCTCTCTCTCTGTGCTAGAATCTCAACCAGACCGGATAAAGCGTAGAGGCGCGTGTGTATCACGCGCCCGAAACAGGAGTGGGCTTTGGAAGTCTTGTCGAATGATACTTCTTAAGTATATAAAGATGTATATAAAAAATGTATCGGAGGTCAAGTTTAAACTTTGAATCTAATCCATTTTCTTGGCCTTCTGTCTGAATTCCTCAGATTTTCCGTGAAAATATGGATGCAGTTACTTTCTACCCTCGCTTTCGCTTGCCCTCTTTCTCTGCCTGCAGCAAGCCCAAGCTAGGAAAACCCTTATTCTCTCTTAAAGGTACGAACTTTTTCCCAAACCCTAATACTAATTTGGCATTCTAAAACCCCCATTTTCTGCTAATGTTTAAGTTCACCTATGGATATATATATATATATATATATATATAATACACACACGGAAGTGAATCTGGGTGGGGGTTTGGGTGTCTGATTCTTGATACCCCTTTTAATTGTGAAGAAGCCGGTTCTGTAATGGCATTCTCGTTTGTTGTGTATCTGTGCATTCCATCAACTATTATGGATTCCTGTATATTACTGAAGGATCTGTACCGTGAGTTAATATGTGAAAGAATTATGAGACAAAAATGGTTTAGTACAGTTCGTAAATGACCCTGGGGAAGAACATCTAGCTTTGCATACTTCCAATTAATTTTTAATTAATCACTTTTTAGGTTTGAATTAGAACGGTGATAGGAAAAAATTATTCCACATGACCGCGAATGAAAATGACTTCCAGATTTGAGTACTTTGGAATAATTTTCTCAGTGATAAGGCAATTTATTTTTTTTTTGGGGGGGGGGGGATTGTGTGTAGAAAATATTTAATATAATGGATCACACGTCAACAAACCAGTAAAATTTGAAAGTTTACTTATGCCTTATGGGCCATATGACAATTTGTGGTAACTTATAGTAATTTTTTGCATTTTTTAGTAATTTTTTTACCAAAAAGCTATCAAAATTTGGTGTGCTGACAGGCTCTTAATCTGATTGGTTTGTTACACCATGTCATGTTGATGAAGTGGCATTATCATTACACCAAATATTTGCTAGTGTTAGTTGGGGTAGAAGTCATTATATAAACTTGAATGAAGATTCTCTGTCACTTGCCCTCATCACTTCATGACTACTTGTTTCCAGATCAAGATAAAATGATCATGGTGAGTAATTTCTAGCTACTGACATTTTCAGTTAGTGGTCAATCAGTTATTTTTGGAGGAGGAATCACAATGGTGATTGGGCAATCTTCCTTTTCTTGTTTTCTCACCAGGGCAGAAGCCACTGGATAAATTTGAATGTATTTGTATCGCTTTGCTACTAACACTTCACGATCACTTGTTTCTAAAGGAAGATAAATGAACCCATTGAAGAACTTCAAGCTTGTATCATTTTCAATTACTTGTCAACTAAAAAGCAAAAATACGGATATATAAACGGATATGAGATGACACAAACATGTTATTACATTTATTTCAAGAAATATCATTACACAGTGACAAGTTAACAATAAATTATAGTTATATATATACATGAAAAAACCAATTACTTATTACTTGTATATTAGAAATATATTTGTATTTTATTATAACTATTTTAGAAATTTTTATTTACAAATAAATTAGAATTTTTAGGCCTTAAAATTCCAAAAATTAAAATATTAAGGAGTAAGGAATCAATAAATATAAATTAATATTTTTTTTTATCTTATATTCAATTCCAAGCTTTTCTTAAAGCTAAATGTGCTTTTTTTGTGCATCTCGATGATGGACACATCTATCTCCCAAGTGTCCAAAAGGGTCCAGTTCTAAAAATTTAACAAACAATACGACACATTTCGACGAGTATCCAATTAATGTCGGTGTTCAACGTGGAGATAATATGGGTTTGTCAAATTCCTAGGATTGTTCATGCTACTTAGGTTGTCATTTATTCATTTTTTAGTTTGAAGCAAAATGGTGATATAGTGTAATCCTCCATCTTTTGTTTCTCAATGGTAGCAGAAGTGATTATATAAACTTAAGGTACCTGTTTCATTTGCTGCCAATTATTCACAAATCTAGAGGAAAACAGTTCCTTGCTTATTGTGCGGTGTAAATGTTGATGCATTAAACCAACCGTGCCTGTGGTCTTGATGTCTGTTTGTTGAAACTGACCTGAATCCTGCACTTGAGGTCTTTGTACAATTTTTGGGGAAAAAAAAATTACTTTGTGTGATTGTTTGGGATCCTTGCTATGAGATAATGTGGTTCATGTAGATTATGCTCATTTCTTTTGTCTGTCAAGTTTTTCTTCAAGAAATCATGAAAACTGAAACGTTTTTTTAATTAAAAATTCTATTATCCTTTTTTTGCTCTCTCTGTCTCTTTCTCTTTCTGTTGAGCGTGGTTGAAGATGGTGCAGCCTTCTATATGATTTATTAGTGGTTTCACATATGCAATGGGCTATTTATATCAGTACTTCCCTGCTCTAATTTTATTTGCTAACTTTATTTAGCTATTGATTATATGACTGTCTAGTTCATCCTAGTTTTGGATTCAGAATAAAAATTGGCACTAGGAAAGAATGTCTGTCAACTTCAGACTGAGGTATCATTTCTTGATGCAGCTTGTTCAATTTGGCAGAGATTGCAGATGGTCCTTCATTGTTCGCCTCTCGAAATGAATTTGCTCAATTAACTACTTCAAGCATAAGAGCTATTGGGGATAGAAAAGGCCAGCCACCTCAAAAATTTAAAGCCACTGGAAGAACACCAAATAGAGATGAGAATGACATATCTCAATCACCCGATAACAAATCATCCAACACAGCGAACCAGGAAGAAATAATTGCTCTTTTTAGACGTATCCAGTCGTCGATATCTAAAGGTGGTTCTACCAGTCAGAGGAGGAGAAGCTCAAACTCATCTCAGGATAAGTCCTCGGCTGAATCAGTTCTGGAAGTTCTTCGTCAATCGAGGAAGCAAGTGAAACGTAATGCAGTGAAACTGATTTGCAAATACCATAAGAAGTTCGATAAAAAATTGACTTAAAAAAGTGTGTCCAGTGGTAGTTTAGAAGTTGAATATACTGCTCTCAAATCTGCAATTATGAGTTATTTTTTTCTCTTTCATTTTTTTTCCCTAGTAGTTTCTTATCCAGTTTCTTTTAATTTAGGAGAAAATACTTCAAAGAAGGAAGGGAATAAAGCATTGACTAGGAGAAGAGGTCTTTTACAGAAAGAGCAGAAAGTACAGGAGTATCCATCAGTGACAGACGCGAAGTTAACTCGGCCACCATCAAATTTTGTGAAGAGGTCCCCAATCCCATCTCCATCGAGCCCAAGAAAGACGAAGGTTGTTGAGCATGAGATTGAAGCATCAGCTGCCATTCCTGGTGAGGATATAGAGTCGCACACACTCAAGGAGATGAAGCTTTCTGAACTGAAAGGACTGGCTAAGACTAGAGGAATTAAGGGTTATTCAAAACTGAGGAAAAGTGAATTAGTGCAGTTGCTGAAGTCCTAGAAAAGATGGCAGCACATCCTCCTGTTGGGTACAAGTTTGAATCTCCTCTGCACTCTTTTGGTAGAAACATAATGCAATTTCTTTTTGGCTGCCTTTGTGTGCATTACTTGGTTGTTTTAGTGACTGATTTACATTTCATGTAAATTTAGCAGTGGAACAAAATCAAATGAGTATAGTTTTGTTGATCTTGCAATTTCATGCAATTTCTGAAACAAATTTGGAGGTTCATTCTTTGCCATGCATCATTAAAGCACTCTACCGTGTGAGGTGGGCATTTTGCCATATCCAAAAGCTCAAGCTATTAGCTGGTGTTGGTTGCCCTCCATTATATGCCCAAGATCTCTCACTTCCTATCCAATGTAGGATGAGGATCCGTGACAGTGAGCTTGGATAATTTCGTCTTTTACTGATAATATGGATTCATAATCCCATGCTATGCTTGAGGTTATTTGTAGCGGGCAACATCCACTTTCTAATTCCAAAAGGATCCCATGATTACCATGATATTTGGGAGTTGAGGGGCCCCTGAAATTAAAATACAACTTTTGGAGTTGAAGTTACAGTTTCAACATTTGGATTCTTATGAAAATTTATTCAATGATCAAAGTCGACCATTTTCATCTATTGTATAAATTTTCATAAGAATCTAAAGATTGAAAATGTAACTTACTCCTAAAGTTGTATTACAACTTCAAAATCTCCTCATGATTAATTACCAAAAAAAAAAAAAAAAATCTCCTCATGATATATAGGTGCGTGTTTACTATACATCTTAATTTGATGGTTCATCTCCACCACTAACTGGGGTCATACCCAGAAAACAATAGCAATGGCCACAAACTAGTGAACGTAAATTGAATCCGAATTTTCTGAGTTAAAGACTAGCATTTGCACGTGACGGATGGCGGTGCGAAATGCGTCATAAATTGTGTATTCATAAATTGAATACTTCCTCACCGGTTGGGAATTGAGGTTTTCAACTTTCCATAAACATCTCAAGTAGTTTCTTATGCACAACCAAATTCTTTCTTTTGTTCCAAAAATATATATATATTTAATTTCACCTTAGGGCATGGGCATATATGCAGGCAGCAAACCAATAAAATAGCCGGTCATAGATAAAAAAACTGAGGTTATGTTGGGGGGGACTAGTAATTATTTTTTTAACTTTTTTTTTTAAATGATTAAATTTATCTTTTTACATTTTAAATTTATTTATTAAATCTTTAAGGACAAAAAGGTTAAACTAACAAAAAAACTAAAAATTTAACTATTAAAAAACTATTTTTTTCTTTTCCCAAACACCAAAAAAAATTTAATTTTTTACTAATTAGCTAATAATTAGCTATAAAAAAGCTACCTTTCTTTCTTCCCAAACTCAACTGAAAGCGTGGTCGAAAGCAGTCCCAGCCATTCGATTATCAAGACAACCAATGAAACTGAACAGATTCAACCATTCCATCATCAAGACAAACAATGACTGCTCTAAACCATTCCCTTATTAATACAACCAATGAAACCGAAAGTTGGCAGATACTTTTAACGTAGGCACACAACTTAGACCAGTAATTAAAAAAAAAATTATTTTAACTTGAACAAGTAATTTTTATGGGTGAAAAAAAAAGCCAAAATTATTTTAATATGAACAGTGAACTGCCAAAAGAAAATCCAAATTACTATAGCATAGGCATTGATATTAAACAACAAAAATATTTATCAAAAAACAGTGGATCTGCTTTGTACGTGCCAGCGAGTTCCAGTCTCTTCAATTGAAAAATGATGCAGGTCTCGGTGCAATTACGCGGGAGCATTATAACTTGTTCCTCCCCACCCTATAAACCTTTTTTTATCAGCTACAAGCAAAGGCTAACAAGGCAAGTCGCACTGCTGTCAACCTAAAAAAAAACATTCAATTTCTGGAGGCAAACGTGTGCTAAAAATGCCGTTCAAGTTACCGTCTCTCAAAAATAAATAGCATAGAGGCGAAGCAAATACTGTGCCACACAGAACACTGAAACCGGAAAATCAGATTCTATAATCCCATATGATAAGTAACAAGAATTCAAAGATGATGAGTGCTAGGAATATTATCAAATCTAGATTCAACCAACACCAAAAAAAAAAAAAAAAAAAAATGAATACCATTCCTGTCTTGGAAACAACAAATAAAACTAAGATAGCCAAAACTAGGTGCATCTTATCATGTGCCTGGAGTTTTTCAAGCTCCTCCAATTGTTTGAGCTTTGTTGAGGATAACTCCTTCATATTTGACCTGAAACCATTTCATTGCATCCTCCTTTGTAACTCTATGTTGGATTCCAACACGGGACTTGCATCTACGTCGACGACAAACACGGAACCCTGGGCGTTCTAGAACGACAAAGAAGTCCATCCCATAAATGCCAGTAGAAGGGTCATATCTGACACAAACATGAAAATGATAAGATTTACTATAGAAGGCAGACTAGTTGGTATTTCACTTAAAACAAGTCTCTTTGCTCCATGTGAATATGTGAGCAGGGTGCTTTTTCTCCCCCCCCCCCTTCCCAAATTGTAGCTTATTAATTTTTTTTTTTTTTTGGTTTGCATGGTGGTGTGTTGCTGAAAATTCAACCCTTCTTAAGCTGTCAAATGGGAGAGAGCATAAATTCACATCATGGATGGTTATTGAATTTTTTATACTGCACCTCTTTAATAGCGTAATAAGCTTGTTCAATATAGGAAAATTAATCATAAATATGAATAAGCAACCCGGAGAAGCATGGCCTAATAGCATCTTGAGATAGCACTTTTGGGCACAAACTGACCCACTGAATCTATGCCACGAGTTCAATGTTAGTGGCATTGTTATCTATGCTACCGCTTCGTACCACAACATTTACAATAGCAATGAGGAAGTACAAATTAAATCACTCCACTGTTCACAGCAAGCCCAAAACACATCCACCAACCAGCAACCAACAGTGGTTTGCAAAACCATATCCTTGATAAATGAAAATGCAGACATGGAGAATCTAGCCTGCAACTCCATCAACCCTACAGTCTCCCAAAAAACAAAAAAAACGTCTCTACCACTAAAATATGAAGAGCAACCACATTACTTGTCCACTAATCCATGCATCAAATCACCCAGAACAGATCCGTTACCCGAACATCCCTTCCCCCCCCCCCCAAACAAACAACCGAAAAAGAAAAATCCTACCAAATAGCCAGATAGGACTTAAATTCCTGACTAAGACTGCCTCGAAGCATGAATCTGCGGCTGCGTGGGAATGAAAGGCAAATAAAATTACTAGTTCGTGTAAATTTTTGATGCTTAACAAGTAAAAATTAATTATTATTATTTTTTTGGTTGAGTTACAGGAATGTGAGTGAAATAACTAGATAAAATACCTCTAAAATATGAAGAGCAACCACATTACTTGTCCACTAATCCATGCATCAAATCACCCAGAACAGATCCGTTACCCAAACATCCCTCCCCCCCCCCAACAAACAACCGAAAAATAAAAATCCTACCAAATAGCCAAATAGGACTTAAATTCCTGACTAAGACTGCCTCGAAGCATGAATCTGCGGCTGCGTGGGAATGAAAGGCAAATAAAATTACTAGTTCGTGTAAATTTTTGATGCTTAACAAGTAAAAATTAATTATTATTATTTTTTTGGTTGAGTTACAGGAATGTGAGTGAAATAACTAGATAAAATACCTCTAAAATATGAAGAGCAACCACATTACTTGTCCACTAATCCATGCATCAAATCACCCAGAACAGATCCGTTACCCAAACATCCCTCCCCCCCCCCCCCCACAAACAACCGAAAAATAAAAATCCTACCAAATAGCCAAATAGGACTTAAATTCCTGACTAAGACTGCCTCGAAGCATGAATCTGCGGCTGCGTGGGAATGAAAGGCAAATAAAATTACTAGTTCGTGTAAATTTTTGATGCTTAACAAGTAAAAATTAATTATTATTATTTTTTTGGTTGAGTTACAGGAATGTGAGTGAAATAACTAGATAAAATACCTCTAAAATATGAAGAGCAACCACATTACTTGTCCACTAATCCATGCATCAAATCACCCAGAACAGATCCGTTACCCAAACATCCCTCCCCCCCCCCAACAAACAACCGAAAAATAAAAATCCTACCAAATAGCCAAATAGGACTTAAATTCCTGACTAAGACTGCCTCGAAGCATGAATCTGCGGCTGCGTGGGAATGAAAGGCAAATAAAATTACTAGTTCGTGTAAATTTTTGATGCTTAACAAGTAAAAATTAATTATTAGTTTTTTTTAAACATCTAGTCATTTCACTCACATTCCTGTAACTCAACCAAAAAAAAAATTTTGCAATAAATGTGACTTTTTCACTTCATTTCCTTTAGCTTTTCCTTTCCCTCTACAAATCTATATTATAAACATAGCATGAACTCACAAAACAATATTGACTAAAATAGGGATGGGAAAAATCATTTTCATGGAAGGAATATGAGAGAGTATCTCAATGATTCATCACAAGCCAAACTGTCAACTGACCATCACACAGGTTTCAATCAGAGCGTCGTATACAATTAAGAGCACCTCCAGTCAATAACAATTTTGTAAACAGAGAATTAAATGGACGGACGCAGAGACTTACTTGATGCCAAGATCGATGTGTTCCTGAATACCAAACCCGAAGCAGCCAGTGTCGCTGAAATTCCTGCGCAACAGCTCGTACTCCTTCACCTTGAGCCCACTCTCGAGAAGCTGCATCGCTTTATCGCCCCTGACAGTCACGTAACAAGCAATCTTCTCATTACGCCTGATTCCAAAGGACCGAACAGTGTACCTCGCTGTTCACATCCAAAAAAACAAAAAATGATAATAATTCAGAACCAGACACACAAATCGAAAAAAAAAATAGACATCATATCGGAGAGAGAACGAATGAAAAGAGGATATGGAATACCCTTGGAGAAGACCGGGGTTTGGCCACTGAGTTGCTCCAAAACCTAGGGTCAAAAATGGAAAATAAAACAAATCTATGAATCCCGGAAGGTGATGTTGATGGAGAAAGAGAGTTGCGAAAGGGAGGGGGACGGCGGACCTTGGCAGCGCGGGTAAGGCGATCGCCACTCTCGCCGACGGAGATGTTGAGGACGAGCTTCTGGACTTTGATCTCTCTCATTGGGTTGGAGAGCTTCTTCTCCGATGCCTGGCTCACAGTTTCAATTCAAACAAACAGAGTCAGTACAAATTTACATCTACAGAGAGGTATATGCATGCAAACCAATACACGAATAGGGGAGAGAGAGAGAGAGAGAGAGAGACCATTGTGAAGTTGAAGAAGCGAAGAGGCGGAGGCAAAGGAGATTGGAAAGTAAGCAGATGATAAGGGCAAGAGAGGGCTTTTAAAGGTGGGGGACTCAAAACTAGGGTTTTTTGCGCTCCAAAAAAAACGAAAAAATAAAAAATAAGAAAACACAAATATTCCGTTGCCGGGAATCGAACCCGGGTCTCTCGGGTGAGAGCCGAGTATCCTAACCAACTAGACTACAACGGAATTGTAGTAGTGCTGAATTGCAATAATCTAATAACAATATCAAAGTGAAGAGAGAGGTTAAAATCCCATCCATTATGCTGTCGAAGAATCCATGGACTGCAATGCAATGGGAAGTGCAATGAGTATAATGAGTACATCACTCTTGTGCACTTCTTACCGGTAGAGAGGATCCTATTACATTCTATAAGCAGTAAGAAGATGAGTAGATGAATGAGTAACATGAAAGAGGAAAATGGATTTTTAAGAAAGAAGAAGCAATATTAGATTAGGAGGAGGAAATTTTAAGTATTACTTTATATCGGAGGATTACTCATAATGAATAGAGATGGATAGTATTTTTTCTCTAAATTGTTAAATATACTTTTTTTAGAGTGATGTTGTATAATATGAAATTGAAGTAGGTGGACATAAAGGCAACTATTTTCATAGCAATTTGATGAAAGAAATTTTCATGAAACAATCAAAATAGATTTGACAACATAAGTAGAAGGATTTGATGTATAAAATTGAAGAAGTAACTTTATGGAATAAAACAATTTTTGATTATTATCAAGAGTATGGATAAGGTCAATAAATTGAAAACTGTGTTGAGTACAAAATTTTAGATGAAAAAATCGGGTGAAACTAATAAAATTCTTGGAATTTAGATTTGCAGTGACAAAGGTCAAGAACAATTACGACTAATTCATCGTTTCAAGGTTGAGAAGTTGTTAAAGAGGTTTAGCATGGATTGTACTAAAATCGGAATATTCCATTAGGAGGATTATAAATGAGCCGAGACAAGCCTTATGTTGAGTCTAAGTTAAACTCAAGTTGTTCATGAACAATTCTTCATTATAACATTTTGTATTGTAAGAAAACTTTTTCGTTACGATCAAATTAGTTTTTATAACTTAAAATAAATGACCTTAACTTATTGTAACTAATATGTTATATCTCTATCTTTCAAATATAATAATGTATAAACATTATATATGTGTAATTGCTAATTTATATATATAAATACAAGATATAAATTTAAAATATTATAGAGTATGATAGTTCATAGACTAATTACTAACATAAAAATGACTTAGCTAAAAATTCATTAGGTCATAGTAGACCTTTTAGATTGAAAAAATATATCATATCATAATATAAATACAAAATATTTAAATAATATATTTTAGATATATATTATTAAATGAGTTTGAATTTTTAACGAAATGATTCAGCTCCCTTTAATTTATTAAACAAGTTTAATTTTTCTATTTAAGCTAACTAAGCTTATTTATTAAATGAATGAGTCGAATAGACCCGAAATTGAGTTTATTCATGAATGGATCGATTCATTTACAATCTAAACTATTAGTGAGTCACTTCAAATTATCGGGGAGCTAGTGTTCAAAGTTGGAAGAAAAAATTGAGGACATATGGACTTGTTTAGAACTTTATAAAATTCTACAAATCTTTAGAAATTTTTATAAAATTTAAATTTTTTACTCGCTGCACAAATTACAAAATTATAACTTTTACAAATTTGTACTAATTTTCACAATTTCAAATATCCCATTAGCGATTATTTTTTTTTTCCTATTGAGATAAATAATAAAGAAAATGTTGTTCCTTGAGCTAAATAATTAAGGAGATGTTGTTCATGTATGAATATTTAAGGATGGGCTATTAATGAAAATGTCAAATAACAATGTGTTTTATTCAGATAAACACATAATATGATAATATATTTTCTGCGCTACCCAAATAAAAAACACAAAATTTATCATGTTTTAGGTCTCATCTTCAATCAACGTGCTACGTCAATGTTTTATTAAAACCTAAAGATGTAATATGATTTTGCAATTTTTATGTGGCTAGAACAAAAAATGCATTGTCATTTTTCGATTTAATAAAAATTCATTCTCATTTTTCATTTTCATTAACAAAAACATCCCAAATATTTTAACATTAATAATATTATCTCAATTATTTAACTCTTTAATGGCAAAAAAAAAAATCATTAGTAATGGATTAGATGCCTTATGAATGTGTTATTGTTAGTACTAGATTGGATTTGACACATGCAATTAGTATGATGAGTAAGTTCATAGTTAATCCATGAAGACAATATTAGAGTGTAGTATCATGTTTAGTTAGACAACAATATGACCCTTAGATTGTAACTATGTGAATGTAGACTACGCAAAGGACTTGGATGATAAGAGGTTGACAGCATATATATTCACTCTTGTGGGAGGTTCTATTTGTTTGATGTTCATGATTCAGCCTTTGGTTGCTCTATTAACAATTGAGACAAAGTACATACCAACTACCAAGAAAGTATTACAAGTTGTAAAACTAATCAAGAAGTTATGTATGGTAAGGATGAAATTAATCTTTATTGCAATAGTTAAAGTGCCATTTATTTAGTGAATAACCATGTGTGCTATATGGGAACCAAACACATATATTTAAGGTTTCATTAGATCAGTGAGTTGGCTACTTTGAACAAACTGGTGTTGGAAAAAGTTCACACTCCTAATAGTGTTATAAACATGTCAACAAATCCCATTATTACAGACAAATTCAAGAACCGCTCAGACTTGATTCATATCTCTTAGAGTTAGAGAGGAGATGTCCTCAACTTACGCCGTTTAATAATGTGGAGTCACTGCTTATCAATTTGCCAAGGGATGAATAATCAACAATGCGGAGATTGTTAGAACAATTGGTTTATTTTCTGTTAAAAAATATTCTATATATTATTAGGATATTTCGTGCTTAATTTAGTAAATTAAGTTTTCCATTTCATTATAGGATTAGGATTCTTATTTTAGTTTCTAATTCTAGTTCTAGCTTTTGCCTATATAAAGGCTTTTTGTACAAACAACATATACAATATACAGAATACATATTTTTATTTTTTATATGGTATCAGAGCTAGGTTATGCGTGTTAAATTTTTTTTCTCTTTTTCTTTTCCGGCGTTACGCCTTTGTGTCGTTTCTAGCGTTGCACCTTGATCGCCTCTGTCTAGGTTCTCGTTCGGCACTCACCCCGAGTGGTTCTTGTTCCGCCAGTACGGCTATCTTCCAGTTGCTTCCCCACGAAAATCAAATGCTGCTGATCGAGAGGAATATCTTTCTTAACTTGGATTTTTGCCTTCACATTGTCAGTCGCATCAAAACTCTCAACCTCGAGATTGATTGTCTTTCGCTTGAACCGAGTCTTTCCCAAACTTGGTTTCCTTCTGCAACCTCGAGATTGATTGTCTTTTGCTTGAACCGAGTCTTTCCCAAACTTGGTTTCCTTCTGCAACCAAGTTCTTAAGTGAAAATTGGAGGGTCCCACAGCCATACTTGGTTTTCCTCTACAACCGAGTTTTTAAGTGGGAACTTGGAGGGTCCCACGGCCATATTTGGTTTCCCGGGTCTCACGGCAACTATTGTTTCCCTTAGGCAATTAATTTCCCTTTTGATTCCGTGGATTGAATAGGAATTGGGTCAGGTCCACTTTCTTTCTCAGAATTTGTTTTTTCAATTTTCTTTGTTGTCTTCAATTATGTCTGTTTCTATTTCTTCAACAAAGGAAGTCACGCAACCTATTTCTGTGATTTTGAATGGTGGAAATTATTCGGCATGGGCAAATGCTATGAAGATGTGGCTCAAAGGACATCTTCTTTAGGGATACGTGTCGGGTGAAGAGATAGCTCCCGCAATTATTGACAAAGAAAAATACAATGTTTGGGAAAGCACGCATTATCGGATTCTCTCTTGGTTTCATAATACGTGTGCTCCATCCATTAGTATGACCTTTGGCAGCTCTACCAATGCTAAAGTTGTTTGGGATATCCTGGCTAAATGCTATCAGTCTACTGATCTCTCTCAGCGGTATCAACTTTCAGTGCAGTTGAATCACCTTCGTAAAACCCCAGGACAGTCGGTAATTGATTTTTATTCTCAGCTTACTTATTTTTGGGAACAGTTATCTCTGTTTGAACCAGAATTTGAGAACACTGCTGATGCTAAGAAGTACTATGCTTATCGGGACAGTATGAGATTAGTTGAATTTCTTTCTACCGTTCGGCCAGAATTTAAAGGTATTCGGGCCTCTTTATTGCATTGCTCCCCATTTGCTACTTTAGAAGCTGCTTTGAGTGAGCTACTTTCTGAAGAAACACAATTTTCCACCATGTCACTTCAGAGTTCTAAGACTGTTTTGGCTACTTCTTCAGCTCCACCATCTATTTTGGCTACTCCTTCAACTCCACCATCTATTCCATCACCTGTTCCATCTACACGTCCTTTTAATTGTTATTACAACTACTGCAAGAAATGAGGTCATAAGGAGTCTGAGTGCCGAAAGCGTCAGTGTGATCATCAACGTCGAGGATAAACACAACATGCAGCTGCTGTTACGCTTCCAGAATCATCAGATGGTCCCTCTGTGTCCTCACCCAACCCTCCTACTACTATTGCTGATGTAGAAGCACTCCTTACTAAAGCTTTGTCCAAAGTTAATCTTTTTTTCTATTTTGTCCACCACCTCAGGTAATTCTCCTTGGTATTTAGACTCTGCTTGTTACAACCATATGACTCCTGATACTACTACCTTTGTTTCTAAGACTCCCTTGCCTGACTCACCTTTTATTTATACTGTCAATGGGTCTCAATTACGAGTTAGTCATTCTAGTACTGTGTCTACCCCTACTTTTTCTATCTTTGACACTTATCTTGTTCCAAATTTATCACTCAATCTCTTGTCTGTTGGACAACTTTGCGAGCTTGGTTTTGAATTGATTTTTTCTAATCATGGTGTTGTTATACAAGATCCGCAGATGGGATAGAAAGTTGGGACCGCGCGTAAAGTGGGACGTTTGTTTGAACTCACATCCTTTCATGCTCCTGTCCAAGTTTCCGCTGATACTACATCTACACCTGCATCTTTAAGTCTTTGGCATTCTCAGCTAGGCCATGCTTCTCTGTCTCATATTCGTCTTCTTAATTCTAATGGTAGATTAGGGTATGTTAAACATAAGTCTTTTGATTGTATTTCTTGTCAACTTGGAAAACAATCAGCCTTATTATTTAATAATGGCAATTCTATTTCTTCTACTCTTTTTGATCTGGTTCATTCAGATGTGTGGGGACCTTCTCCCACACCTACTATGGGTGGTTGTCGTTATTTTGTTATGTTTATTAATGATTATTCCTGTTATACTTGGATTTATTTGTTGAAAAATCATTCTGAACTTCCTAAAATTTATTATGAATTTCAAAAAATGATTCAAACTCAATTTTCAAAAATTATCAAGGTTTTTCGTTCTGATAATGCTATGGAATACCAAGAAACTTCTTTTATTAACACCTTAAAACAAAATAGCACTCTTTCCCAAAGATCTTGTCCTGACACTTCTTAACAAAATGGGCATGCTGAGCGTAAACACAGGCATCTTCTTGATACTATGCGAGCACTTCTTATTTCTGCATCTGTACTTGAACCTTTTTGGGGAGAAGCTGCTCTTACTGTTGTTTATACACTCAATCGTACTCCTTCTCCTGTTATTAATCAACAGTCTCCATATGAGCGTCTGTATAATCATATACTTGATTATCATAATCTTCGGGTATTTGGTTGTGCCTGTTTTGTGCTTCTTCAACCACATGAGCATACTAAATTGCAAACCTCGATCTCGATTCTGTTGTTTTCTTGCTTATGGCATTGAACACAAAGGCTATCACTGTTATGATTCTATCAATAATTGCCTTAGAATTTCTCGCAATGTCACTTTTTGGGAACACAAACCTTTTAGTAGTATGAGCTCTTTTCCTTCCACTTCTCTTGGATGTCACACTTCTTTATTCACTAATATTTCTCTTGATTTACTACCCGATACTACTGATTCTTTTATAGATCCTGTGAGTTCTTCTAACACCTCACCTACATTGTCCCACAGCTCTGACCCTTCTGCTAGTCCAACCAACACTGATTCCTCTTTATCACGACGTTCTACTCGGGTAAGAGAACTTCCTTTTCATCTTCGTGATTTTCATTGTTTTGCTACCCTTGCTTCTTTACATGAGCCTCAGTCCTATCATGAGGCTTACTCTAACCCTTTATGGCAGCAAGCAATAGCTAAGGAACTTCGTGCCCTTATTAATAATCATACTTGGGACTTAGTTGACTTACTTTCTGGCAAGAAAGCAGTTGGGTGTAAGTGGGTATACAAGATTAAGACCAAATCTGATGGTTCTATTGAGCGGCACAAACCTCGTCTAGTTGCTCGTGAATTTATTCAAGAGTATGGCATTGACTATGAAGAGACATTTGTTCCAGTTGCTCGCATCACCTCAGTTCGCTCTTTCCTTACTGTGGCATCTGTTCGACATTGGCCTTTGTTACAAATGGATGTTAAGAATACTTTTCTTAACGGTGACTTAACTGAGGAAGTTTTTATGTAGCCTCCTCCAGGCTATGATTCTCCTCCACATAAAGTTTGTCGTCTTCGTCAAGCTCTGTATGGGCTTAAACAAGCTTCACGAGCTTGGTTTTCAAAATTCAGCTCTACCATTGCACAACTGGGTTTTACCTCCAATCCACACGACTCTGTTTTCTTTATTCGTCGTACAACTACTGGTATTACTATCTTGTTATTATATGTTGACGATATGATTATCACTGGTGATGATTCTTCTGGGATTTCTGAGCTTCAACAGTATTTGCGAGATCAGTATGAAATGAAGGATCTTGGTCGTCTCAGCTACTTCCTTGGTCTTGGGGTTTCTTCTAACCCTGATGGCTATTATTTATCTCAAGCCAAGTATGCTTCTGATCTCCTCACTCGAGCAGGTATTTCTGATAATAAGGTTGTTTCCACTCCTTTAGAGCACAACCTTAAACTTAGACATGATGATGGTGAGCCTCTTGCTGATCCTACCCAGTATCATCAACTTGTTAGGGGTTTAATTTATTTAACTGTGACTCGTCCCGATCTTGCCTATACTGTTCATCTGGTTAGTCAGTTTATGACAGCTCCACAATCCGTCCATTATGCTAGAATTCTTCGGATTCTTCGTTATGTGAAGGATACTCTATTTCATGATCTTCATTTCTCTGCTCATACCACATTGACTTTACAGGTCTATTCAGATGCAAATTGGGCTGGTGACCCTACCGATCGTCATTCTACCTCTGGGATACTTTTCTTGCTTGCTGATTCTCTTGTTTCTTGGCATAGCAAGAAATAGACAATCGTTTCTTGCTCCAGCACTGAGACTGAGTATCGTGCTCTTGTTGCTGTGACTTCTGAGCTTTTATGGTTACGGTGGCTCCTTCAGAATATTGGTGTTTCTCAGCCGTCTAGCACTCTTATTTATTGTGATAGACATAGTGCTATTGCTATCGCTCATAATGATATTTATCATGAATGTACCAAGCATATTGAGATTGACTGTTATTTTATTCGTCATCACTTACAGGAGGGTGTTTTTCAACTTGTTCTGATTGAGTCTCGTGAGCAGTTGACCGATATTCTTACTAAAATTTTAGCACCAGGCAGTTTTCAATCACTTGTTTCCAAACTCAAGCTGGTCTCTGTCTTACCATCTTGAGTTTGCGGGGGATGTGAAAATATATTCTATATATTATTAGGATATTTCGTGCTTAGTTTAGTAAATTAAGTTTTCCTTTTCATTATAGGATTAGAATTCTTATTTTAGTTTCTAGTTCTAGTTCTAGCTTTTCCCTATATAAAGGCCTCTTGCACAGACAACATATACAATATAAAGAATACATATTTTTATTTTCTACATGTTCATTAATACAAAGTTCCAGGCTATATGACGATTGTTGGAACGGAATGAAACAGGTGGGCATTGTGGACAGCGTCTTGGGACTGTTTGAATGGGTATGTAGTCTCTGTGTTCCAGACCACGGGCAAGATAAATTTGCGTGATTGATCGGAGTTCCCACAACGTTCACACACAAGTCTTTTTGCTGCTTGTAACGATATTTTGTTCTAATTTTGTAACCTGAAGTATCTAATATATACAGGAATATTTTTGCTATTCTAATTTAATGGTATTTTGTTCTAATGTTGTAACCTCAAATTTCTAATATATACAGGAACATTGGGACTGTTGAGGAGACCATATAATAAAATTTAGATCTACTATATTTGTCGACGTAGGCACATTGCCAATCATGTAGATCTGTTTTCGTTTTCTTCTCTTCTCTCCTCTCTTTGTTCTTATACATTTTTTCACTGTGACTATATAGAGTTGAGTCGAATAATCACAACTGAACTTATAAAAATACGTTCTTTTGGTAGAATAAGATTTTTTTCCCCAGAAAACGGCTACTATTCGGTATTCGCCGCACTCAGTTCAAGTGTATGGATGCCTGCATATTTTTACACAAAACCGTGACAAAATCCACCACAACTTCGCCAGCTTCAAAACCTGTGTTCAGTGTGCATAATGTCTTCAAAAACTTTGACCTGATTAAAAATTTACACTTGACATGGTTTTCTTGGACAGTTCCTAAATGCTGCAGTGACTGATCAATAAGCAAGCTGCAAATAATTTTCCCACATGCAAGTCTTGCTCTATCATCTACAATGCTACCAATTACACTTGAACCTTAATGGGGGAAATGATGCAATTCTTGTCACCTGGGTCCAGAGAGCTCGATTGACTCTATAATGAACGAAGATTCTTCGTGGACATCACTCTGGTTTCCAGAGAAACTACAAGCTCTTCCTTGGTCACTAATGTTGTTTCCGCACTGTGATTCCTCTACATGTCCTGGTTGTCCGGCGATACTTTCTAGGATCTTGAAAACCTCCGACATCTTTGGCCTGAGGCTGGGGTTCGGTCGAGTACATTGCAGGGAGAGTTCCACTGTTTTCTCTAGCTCTTCTTCATTAAAACATCCCTTCAGATCCCTGTCTACCAGCACTTCCAGTCTTTTTTCCTCACACAAGGTTTTAACCTGGAGTATTCAGCACAAAGCACGATATGTGACAAACAAAATGGCAATCTTCTTCATCTAGTCAATTAGGCAATTACAAGATAGAAGCCAGAGTTTTTGCAATTTGTTGTATCAATACTAATGCACAAAGGGAGAACCAAGAACCAAGAATACCAGGCTGATGTTACATGAAACATGGATTGTTTCGGTAGCAGAAATGGGAACACCATATGGTTGTGTTTTGAAATGTGGTACAATAGTGATAGGTTTCTCATAGAGTTTTCATATATAGTAATAAAATGTTTTGATATATAAAAGTAATTTATTTAAAAAAATAAAAAGATAGACATTCATGAAACTAAATGCACTTGTATGTTTGATACAAATTTTTGTTCATTCTCCTTTCATAGAGGGTCAAACTTGGTGGTTATTGTTACAATATTTATTATCAATTTATTATTTTTATAAGTTTTTTTTAATGAAAATATAACATATGTATAATATTTTCAGTTCGTCAAATTTGGTGTGCTAGAATGTAGGTGTGCCATATTCTAGAGCATGTGTACCAAAACATGGGCCGGAAGGGTAGTAGTGATTTTTAGTAACTAAGCATCGGGCTCTCTCTCTCTCTCAAGTCATGTCACAATTTATTATTGCTTAAATACCCTTAAATTTCCCACTCTTTCCTAGTTTCCTTTTATTTTTTTCACACTTCAATCTGTAGAAAGGGAGGAAGGATGGTTCCCACTTCTTCTCAAGTAATCAATCTACAGAGAGAGGGAAGGGAAAAAAAATCCACCTATACTTGAAGAAGGGCAGACAAGTTTCCCGCACAGCTTGTGCCGCCACCACTGGTAAGTAGTGGTAGAAGATGAAAACAAACACATCTGAAGTGCTTTAGGTTTAAAAAATGGTGTTAGAAACCTGATAAGGGATGAAGGAAAGGGAAAAGAAAAGACCAAAACTTCAAAAGCCAAGGGAAAGATAAAAACAAAATCTGAGACAAATAGAACCAATTTAAGGAATCAACTTAATTCTAGAGAGTACGGAGAGTTTCACTTGGAATATCTGGGGCATCTGGATCAGCTTCTATAAAATATATATATATCTAAAATAAAGTAAAATGACCAATTCTTCAAATAATCCTCCACATCAGATTCTCTAAGCTCTTCTATATAATATGTATTTTTTAATATGGAGAGAGAGAGAGAGAGAGAGAGTCATTGACAAGTTTGACATGTAGTCCTTGGAAAGCTCAATTTGCAGCTGAAAAATTTTAAGCGTAGCTACAGTGTCCAATAGCAAAACTCTACCTACAAGACTTTTAGAGAAGCTCATGCAGCTTCGATTTTGCACATTTTTTATTTATTTTTTATTCCATACTATAGTACAATATTAAAGTGACTGATGTGGATGCAATTACACCAGCAGTCAACTCCAATTTCTGTCTATAAATTTAACTGTAATTGTTGTCTATAAGGTAGACTTTGGAAACTTCTCATTTGAATAAACATAGAGCAAATTAGCTGAAAATAAAGACCACATCTACCTTGTTTTTTTACGCAGGTAATGTATTTCTAAGGACTCAATACAATTTATTTTTATTTTTTTTTTAATTTATGATAAAAACATTGAAGTGACAACTTTGAAAGGAAAACAATTACTGATGTGGAGACCACACAATAACGGACTTACCCAGTCAAGGATCATTCCCTTCTGGACCTGACCATTTCCAGCATCCAATGCCTTTTGCCCTGTTATAAGTTCCAAAAGCAAAATGCCAAATCCAAACACATCAGTTTTCTCAGAAGACTGTCCAGTTGACAGATATTCAGGGGCAATGTGTCCAACAGTACCCCGCACTGCAGTTGTGACATGTGAATCTCTAAGATCTAATAGCTTGGCAAGACCAAAATCTCCCACAACTGCTTCAAAACTTTCATCCAGCAGAATATTTGCAGCTTTGACATCCCTGTGAATTATCTTCGGATTGCATTGCTCGTGCAAGTATAGAAGTCCACGAGCAGCACCAAGAGCAATTCGCATCCGCTTGTTCCAATCCAAAGATGGCTTTCCCCCACCAATATCTGTTAATGGGAAGGAAATGTAGATGAGGAGAGAGCAAGAAGAACGATATAGTTGTAGAGTTTGTATCTTGATTTAATTTTGTCTAAATATAAAGTGTCATGGGAAGGGTAGCACTAGAGTTCATTTAAAAAAAAAAGTAAAGAAAACTGCTATTCTACAGAAATATTACATTGAAAACATTACCAGAATGATGTGGTAGAGACAAGCTATATAATTAAACTGCATTTTACTGGACTCTTTACTTTAAACTGATAAGCTCACATTTTTGCACACCATTCTATATTTATTTATTTATTTCTCATATAGCATTAACGTAAGAACAAACCTCTCAAGCGATCAGCAACGCTCCCATTTGGCATATAAGGATAGACTAGCAACCTCTCACTAGCAGTCATGCAGAATCCATATAAACGCAGAAGATTTCTGTGCAAAGCCAAGCCTATCATCTCAACTTCAGTTTGAAACTGTACTTCTCCAGTGAAATTTGGATCCTTCAGCCTTTTGACAGCCACTATTGTCCTGTTTGGAAGATACCCTTTATAGACAATTCCAAAACCACCTTGCCCTAGAATGTTTTTGGGACTAAAGTTGCTAGTAGCAATTTGAAGTTCGCGGAATGAGAATCTCTTCAGATGACCAAAATCAAATTCGTAGTCTTGCTGCACTGCGTGTTCAAAATATCAAAGAGTCTTAAAATACCTTTCGTTATATATGTGCCTTTGTGAAAAATTGAACCATTGTGATTGAGGGGCTACCATATGATGTGAATAGGAGACGAGATCTGTACCAATGCACCCAACACACTAGCAGAGCAATACAAACCATGAAGGTGCAACTAACTCCTACAACAGCAGAAATAACCCATCGACGATGATTGTTGACTTTCTGATATACATTTGTGTCTGCAAGTGAGCAAACCTTGTAACTTAGTCAAAGGGAAACCTAAACTTTGTGTTTAGTTAAGATTAGTCAATGGAAAAGAAAATAAGAAGAATTGAAATTACTAGTAACCAAAATAATAATAATAATAATAAATCTATTTGACAATTATCTATTCATTTTCTTCCCTTTTTTCGGTCCAATAAGAAAGAAATTTGTCCCTTCATTATATTTTCCTACTTTTTCCATTCACTTTACTCTTCACAAATCTATGTTACAAAGATAGCAAAAATGTATCTTACCATTAACAGGTTTTGTATCATCCATGCAACTTTGTGCTGATGCTGAAGAGCAGAGAAAAGCGTTTCCCGTAATTCTACAATGAAACATATACAATTCAACTTGATAAAAACAAGACAAACGAAGAAACTTCCAACCATCATGTGCCTAAGAACAATGTTTTGGTTAAAAAAAAAAAATCCTGAATTAAACACAATGCCAGGAAAATAAATGAATAGCACGATAAACAATTTCTAAATTCATTTTGGCTTCACTGCACGCTTCTCACTAAATAGCTCACCTATAGTCTTTAGCCAGTATTTTTGGAGTAGGACCACTGAGGTTATTGAACGACAAGTCTCTGCACAATTGTTTTAGAAGAATTCTCAGCAATTGATTTTTGGCTTTTCAATGACACTAGATTTGATGTGCAATGGAATACATACAAGAATGATAGACTTGTAAGATCCGCAACAGGTCTAGGAATCTGTCCGGATAACTTGTTTCCGCTTAGCCGCCTGAAACTTGTCGTGACAAAGGATTAACTCAAAAATGCATGATAAAAATCAACGATAAACCAGTTGCAATATGGGATACAATTGATCTTTAAAGTTTACTCACAGGTAATTTAGAAGAGTCAGAAATCCCAAAGTGCTTGGAATTTCACCCATGAACTGATTACTCGAAAGATCAAGAGTTCTCAGTTCTGAAAGTTTCCCAAATTCAGCTGGAACAGGACCTGATAACTGGTTGTTCTGCAATAACCTGCAAGAAGACCAATGGAACCCGGAAGGGTTAACTACTCCAAAGCAGGGGTGGTTTATAACAAAATAATTCAATTATCTAAATTTATATCACTTCTACAAGCAATCAGATGAAGAAAAAGATTAGTTAAGGAGCATACGAAGAATGGTCGTTTGGTTATGTTTAGCCATGAATATACTCACCAAATAAAGACTCGAATTCTCAATCAGGTAACAAATCTCCTGAAATTAGTTGTTTCTTTTTTCTAGCCAACTTAAATTTGGTCCATTTAGGGTATGCATCTAAGTTTTTTTTTTTTTTTTTTCATTGATTGGCCAAAGGTTTATGTTTAAGTTAGCTGAGTTAATACTTCCAATTTAGTTATCCTGGCCATGAATTTGTGTTAGAAGACTTGAGTTTTGGGGAATTTTACTTGAAATACCTACCCTTGCATCCTGACTAACCTCATTAAATCTCGTGATGGAATTACCAAAATCAATTACATCAAAGACTGTGAGTGTGTTTAAAGTGATAAAAGGTGAGATAAAGTATGATAAATTGTGAGTTCGTAATTCATGCAGTGATAAAAAGTAAACAACTTTTAAAGATTTTCAGAAATTTTCAAAAGTTCACAACAAACCAAATGGAGCTTATAAAGACAAAAGCCCAAGTGAAGAAATCCATCTAAAAGGATTACCAAATGGTTATAGAAGGAAAAAAACTTTTAAACGAGTGATAATGGAAGTTCAATGGTAATTCTATTTAATATGAAAGAAAAGGCCTCACATTGTCTGAAGGTGGCTCAAATTCCCAATGCTTGGAGAAAGTGTACCTGATAAACCCACACCGGCCATTTCCCTGGCAGCACAAGGGGGGGGGGGGGGGAATAGAATCAATGAAACTAGAAGAATTTCGAAACCCAATCTAGAGTTAAGCAAAACCCTAATTCTGAATGACACGCCAAGGAAAATTTTCTCTTTACAGGGAGAGAAACTTACAGAGAAATGACAAAACCCTCAGGAGAGCAACCAACCATGTTCCAAGTGCAGGGATCGACAGAATTCAAGTCCCAGCCATCAAGCACATGGTTTTCATCTCTCATTTTACTCTTCATAGACATCAATGCAGCCACTGCCACGTATAAAAATAAAAAATAAGAAAATAAGTAAGAAATTGTGGATTTCTGTTGAAGAAAGTCATCAGTTTTTCAATGGGTAGTTCAGAATTCACCTTCATAGTTAACACCCTTGGGAGAGAGAAGACTATCAGAGCCTCCAACAACAGCAACCCAGAAGAAAATAATCAACAAAAACAACCTCGGCAACCCCATTGGATTGAGTCACGCACAAGTCTGGTTGAAACTAGAAAAAATAAAATAAAATAAAAATACTCTAAAACCTCTAACCAAGTATGATGATTGAAAAACCCTTAAATTGAGCTGATGTGACCTATTTTGCTAGCATGGTTAATCGGCAGTTTTCAGAAGAATGAAGAGGAAAGAAATTGGATTCCTGTTAACATTTTTGGAATCCATGTTGTCTCGAGTAGTTCAAGACTGATGATATCTTAAAAACATGTATACATATGTACATATAGATACAGTATATTTATATATATTTTGTGACAACATGAAAATGTGAAACTGTTATTGGGAGTAATGTAAGTAAAATTTTTAACGAAGTTTTTGATTCTTTCAATAGCCGGAAATATGAAATGCCTGGAGATTTGTGCATGGCAGAGATGGTCCCCTTGTCCTGTCACTAACGTTCAAGGATTCAGTGTAATTAGGTACACGATAGGATGTTACACGAGTGCGATATCTATCTTTTGGAGTGCCGTTAGATCTCGGATCAAAGTTTGGTCAGTTTAATCCACGGTGTAGATGAGGAATATGCGTCTGGCAAATTTTGGGCTCTTGATGCGTGGGATCATCTTAGATTTTGAGTTCCCTATGAGTGCCATAATAAATAATTAAAATTGGCGCGAAAATATCTGCTGCCCGATGTGTGGACTTTTTGGGGGGAGCCAAGGAGACGCCATGGTACGACGTCGTCTAGATGTTTAGTTGAAACTCGTAAGAGGTTTGTTTTTGAAGTCGCAGACACGACGCATGCAATGTTATGAGATGAGGGTCCGTGCATTTTGATGTCGGGTCTGTTTGGTTGTCTGGAAAAATTTATCTATTTCTGACTAATATTTTTCAGCATCTGGACCAGAGGTATATCCAGTCAACAGTTGTGGCCAAAAAGGTCGCTCGTCGCGCCCACTGGAAATGACTTTGGAAAAGGGATGGCTGACGAATCAATACTATATTAATCCAGTGATATTAATTTAAAATTATTAAATTCTAATTTAACTGTTCAGATGTATTCATATTATTTTAATTTAAAAAAATATAAATACATCTGTATCATTAAATTTTAATCTAAAGATCCTAATTATAAATCATAAAACCGATATAATACCTTTATGTTAGTCTCTTGGTCTCCTCCCCTCCCCTCCCCTCCCCCTCCCCCTCCCCCTCCAAATCCATGACTTTGAACTAACATCACATTTTGTGTCAATCTCTATCAACCTCATCTGAATTGTTGGTTTAAAATTTAATAGTTCGAATATATTTACGTATTTTTTTAATTAAAAATTTATGAATATAGTTAGACCATTGAATTTTAATATAATGGTTTAGATATATTACGTCACTCCTCCATTTTCCTTGAGCCAGCTAATATTTGAGATTTTTTTTTTTTAGAAGATTAATATTTGAGATTATATATTGGTATTTTCAACTTTTATTTAAATAATAATAGTAGATAAATAAATAAAATTATTCCAAGACATTGAAAGCTTTAACCATAAAAAAAATGCTGAGTTTTGAAAGAAAATAAAATGTCTAAAATCTTGCACAAAAATAGTAAAGGTTAAATTTTTAAATAAAATAAAAGTGACCATTCAACTTACTCGAGTTGATAACCGTACTTATATTTTAAATATTTTAAAACTTAGTAAAGATGTTAAATAATTAATTAATTTAATAAATGAATCAAATTCGTGTTAAACATAAGTTAACACATTCATATTATATATCATGCCGTATCAAATACTTTCAACCCTATGTTGTACCCCAATGCAACCATGCAAGGCCAATTGAATGCGAATTTTTTGTATTGACCTACACGAAATTGAATGCAGAGGGCCAACATAACGGTAGGTGATGGCCAAGCTACCCGTGGTGTGATGCTATAATCAAATAGGAGTCACTACAACCACCAAAATAAATAAGTCAGAAGAAGACACTTCTAGAAATAAAAGAAATATATACATATATATATATATATATATCATTTCACAGGGCTAATGAATGAATGAATTGCAAGCCATAAAAAAGAGTTGAAAGCCAAGCACCAGCCGCTGCTAACACATGCAGAGTGCCAAACCATTAAGACCCATTGGGCACAAAGGAACCAAATAAAATCACTATTTCTATTCTATCATTTCAATTTATTTTCTCAAATAAAATAATATTTTAGATAAACATAAATTAACATTTCAAATAAGTGAATCTAATAAGATAATAAAATGAAAGATTTATTTCAATTGCATCCCCTGTAATTTTGACTCTGTGCACTTAAATCTCATAAGTTTCTTAAATGTGTACCTAAAGTCTCTAAGATTTGTATTACACTCACTCAAATCAATTCTGTTAGATTTTTCATTCAAAAAGTAACTATTGACTAAATCAATACTATGAAATTGTCTTTATATCATTAGTGTTAAACAAAATTAACTTTAGTTTGCTTTGCCGAAATTTATTACAAAAAAATGGCATTTGCAAGATAACACAACACAAGTACTAGCTTCAAGAAAAAGCACAAGTATTATCAATCAGTATTGTCATTTTCCGTAATAAAATTCGACAAAACAAAATAAAGCAATTTTATTTAATATTAATGGTATAAAGATAATTTCATTACATTGAATTGATCAATAATTACATTTTGAATTAAAGAATCAGAAAGAATATGAGTGAATATAACATAAATAGAGTTCACATTTGTAAAATTTATAAAATCTAATCACACAAAACCAAAACTATAAAGAGTGCAAGTGAAATAAACACTAAAATGAAACTGTAAAAATGACCATTTCATTTTATTCCTTTCTTTTATACCAACTAGGGTTTAGAATTCTTGACATACTTGCAAAGCAACCATTCACCAGCCTCTCTATGCACGAGTTTCTAATATACACACACAGATGTAATATGTTTACCATGCTATTCAAAAAGCTGATACTCTTTAAGACAAATTTGGATGCCCATGATCCAAATATTGCAGCAGTTTAGATAGATCATTTCCATTTTGATAATAGCTCAGAAGTGAATATAGCAAATGTAGTGTATTGGGAAAACTAGTGGTAGCATGATACAGGTACAAAGGAGAGCAACAACATTCCATGACGAAATTGTCCATCACAACAAATACCGTAAAACAACCAACAAATTTAACAAACACCGTTCCATAAATACAAGATACCATTCTCCCTCTCTCTTTTCTCTTACTTCTAAATTAAAAAATAAAAATAAAAAAAAAACAGAAAAAAAACCCACAGAAAAAAAGGAACTCTACGTTTGAAGATGCTAAAACACATATACAAACAGAATTTCCCCTTTAGCTCTCAAATACATATATATATATATATATATATATTTTCCTTTCTTTCTTTCTAAGGGTGTTTGGATGGTGGGCAGGGCCGTGGCATGGAGAAGGGAATTGTAGTTAAGGAGGTATGGCAAAGGAAAAGCATCATGTCAACTGAAGGCAGCCATTCAGCTGCCAAGTCTTCCCTGTGGTAGCAGAGCAAGAGATGTTGCTAATCAGGCTGCCCACCACGGGGTGATTCAAAACCTCTGCATCTCACTAATCAATTAGTAGAAATCAATTCCATGTGACTCCATTTTATGTGCCTGAAGGGAAGAAATTTAGACCCGTTTGCCGTCTCACGTGTTGGGGTATCAACTTGCCCACAAGCACCCGAGAAGCTCCAGATAACTGTGACCAAAACAATGTAATGTTTAATCATTATGAATAACTTGAACTGGCAGTTAATGGAAACTTTTTGTGCAAAGACTAATTTAATAGCATTTGTAATTGATAGATAGCGCATATAAATCCTTCTCTTAACCATAATTATGAGTTCCATAATAACCATTTATCCCAGATTATGAAACATCACATGGTGACAGGTTAGCATCCCCTTCACATTTTAATTGACAGAATCCCTTCATGTTGAATACTTTACTCCATGCTTTCATACTTCTATGCAGATATGAACTTTAAAATTAAGATGTTAGCTTTGGAAAAAAAAAAAAAAAAAACATTTTACTTGCTCTTCTGTTCTGCCTTTGCATCAAATCCTAGAATCCTGATCACACTAGAGTCATCCGACTAATTTCTACCAGAGGCGCATGAGTTGGTTCAGTATGCATTGAGGCTCAACCTAGAACAAAACCACTTATCATTGGTTCCCAAAAATTAGACCCAAATTTGAACGGTAATATTGGTGGAACCAACCCAAATAAAAAATAATCGGTTTGGTTTGAACCATAATGTTTTGATTGGTCAAAAATATTCTTAATAGCCTAGTCTGTTTGTATAGGCTCAAAAGTCTGTTTTTGTCAAGTTTGTTTAGTTGTATGATTTGGGGGTACAGAACCAGATTTTGGAGTCTTTTCTAACTTTTGCTGAAAGCATTATTGTGTAATATATGGAGGAGTGGTTTGTGGGTTACTGGCATTGTCTTAATGCTAGTTTCTCAACAGCCAAGGCTTTATTCTGGGTTAGATTATATGAGAAACCCAACCAGCCATTTGGCTAATGGTTATAAATAATTTTAATTGTTAAATTTATAGATACAAGATGAGGAGAGTTTATTGTTACATAGGCAGCGTTTGGAGTGGTAAAAAACAAGCAACAAGATAAATTGAGATAAAACGTGAGTTTGAGTTAATTTTAGTGTTTGGTTTTTTCTTTCCAAACCACGTTTTTTGAAGATGAATAGTAGCAAACTCTTAGAACGGTTTTCCAAATTCGTTTTAACGGATTCAAAAAATCAATATTCAATATTCTGCACAATAGTTCCACTCACTCTCTTGACAGTGGTAAACCGTTACAACGGTTTTTCAAATCCGTTCTAACGGATTCAAAAAGTCTCTTTGGAGATGCATAACGCCAAAGCCGTTAGAACGGTTTTTCCAAATCCGTTCTAACAGATTCAAAAAAATTCGTATAAAATAGCAACAATGGCACTCATTTGAAAGCTTTTGACTCGAAGAATATAATTGTCAAAAAAAAAAAATTTACGTACTCGGTTAACCTCTTTCCGGATTTTTTTTTTTTTAGCGAAATATTGAAAGTTTTTGAAATTAGTAAAGATGGGAATGTGTAAATGTGTAATAGAAAATTTTTGTGATTTATAGAGGTTGTTGGAGATTTATTTTGTTTTATTTTATTTCTTCGCACTCCAAACAGTGCCATAGTTGATGTTGGATGAATGAGTTACAATTGAAAATTACAAATAAAGGTAGTTTAAATAGATTAGTTGGAAATGAACCTTTCTCTAATAATAGTTGGTGTGGGAATGAGAATATATCCAGAGTGTGTGTGTGTGTGTGTGTGTCTCCCCCTCTCTCAAAGCAAGTCTAGTTTATGCATTACATACTGGGTTTGGGTTAATTTGGGTTACAACTTTACTAAGCTAGAACTAAACCAATCTAAGGGCGTATTTGAATCAAGGATTTGTCAAGAGAAAAAGAAAGGGAAGGTAAAATTCTTTCTCGCATTTTGTTTATATTGGAAAATGATAGGGAAAACATATGGGATTTAAGAAATTAAAAATAATTAAATTAGAAAATTAATTTATTGGTAAAATTCTTCTATTTTCATATATTTTCTAATCCACTCAAATAATAATATGTATTTGGTAGTTTATATTTCTTTTCTTTGTTCCCTCCCCTTTTCTCTTGTTTTTTCTTCCCCCTCCCCAAATCCTCAGTCCGCACCCACCTTGAAGGTTCTAAAAATTTAGAACTGGAATTGAACCAAAAATAATGAGAATCAAAGCAAACAAAATTTGACTTTTGAGTCCGAAGTTTTTATGTATCCCTAATCTCTACCTACTCAATTTGTTAAATAAATTGCTTGTGTGGGGTCACTTTTGGCGTAAAATTGCAATTCACACCACACAAACCTTTACAACTTCCGGAGCACATGTTCATCACTAAGAGTTCAACTCTCTTTTGGGGAATACAAATGAAACTTCTACTTAATTAAATCTTAACAATCTTTTATTAATGCTGATTCTTTTTTCAAAGATCTTTGTTTCAATTACCCATATTTATTACATATAAAAAAAAAATGGATTCTACATCATAGAAACACAGGAAAATAAGGTTTATCTTATAAATAATGTGTTTGGAAATTGGATTTTGAGAGGGAAAAGAAAATCAAAGGAAACTTTAAAAAATCAAAGAAAACCGTAAAAAAGCAAAATAAAATGAAAGTTACCAAAATAAAAAATATATATATAAGTAATTTCATTTCCCTTCCATTTTATTTCCCCATGAAAAAAACTTGGTCCAAACACAGTATAAGTGTGCTTCAACTGACTTTTCTATCCAATGTCAGCATTAAGCATTAAAAAGAAAAAACAACAACTAAACTTTGTGCATTCATTGACAGGAAATAAAAAATGAGAGGAGATAATTTAATTATGAGATATACCTCCTGTTTAAAGTTGAACAGAGGAGGTAATGGGCGACCATTTGGAAGACGGATATTGGGATCTCGAAGGTCATCAAAAAATGGATGTGCACATGCCTCCAGCTGCAAAATCAATAATTGGATCCATAATATAACTCTTAATTCCCATTACCATTTACACAAGTAGACACCAATGAGATATTCATATAAATAAAGGCATGATCAAACTCACCGCAGTACAACGAAGGCTTGGAGAGTATTGCAATAGCCGTGAGACAAGATCAATTGCTTCAGGAGGCATTCGTTTGTGGAAAACCTGAAACCAAAATCTCAATTAGAGTGATTAATGCTACCACATTCAACTCAACTAAGCTTTAGTCCTAAACTAGTTAGGATCGGCTACATGAATCATTTTCCTCAATTCATGTCTATTAGGGTTAATGTTTTCTACGAGGTTATTTGAAATAAGATTTTTCTTAACAATTTCAGTCCATGTCTTCTTTGTTCTATCTTTTATCCTTTCTATATCTTCTACTTGGATCCAATCACTCTCTTACCGGTGCATCTCTAGATCAAACTATCTCAAACGACTCTCTCATCTTCTCTTTTGTTTGTGTCACCTCAACTTTCTTTCAAATACATTGAGTTCTTATCTTATATTACCATAAATACATCTTAATATCCTCATTTCCGCCACACTTATTTTATAAGAATGTTATTTCTTAATAGACCAACACTTTGTACCATAAAGCATAGTTGAAAATATAACTGTCCTATAAAATTTTCCTTCCCACTTTATGAGTATCCTACGGTCACATAAAACATGCAAGAAACTTCTCCATTTTGACCAAAATCTTATAGATATCATCTTCTATGAAGTATGGACACTTCAAAATGGGTGTAATGGGTGTTGCATCCTTATACATGCATCAAACACATACTCCTTAAACACACTAAAAGATGCGTCAGATACACTCTATGACTTATCTAATTATTTTAGTATTTTTTCTTCAAATATATGACTAAGACAAATAAAGTAACTAAAACCTTTCAAATCATAAAATCTTCTTTCTCATATTTTGTTATATTTTATACATTCAACCACGTATTGAATTATTGTATTAATTTTCTTGTTGGAATATTATATTCATATAAATAAGCAATAGAAATATATTAAAATTATTTTTTTTTCCGTATACCCATTGTATCCTCATTTTTTTAAAATTGTCATGTCCGCACTCATACTGCGTCCATATCCCGTATCTACATCAGTACCTATTAAAATTCTCTAAAATGTCTCGAATTGCATAGATAATGGATCCAAGATACTGAAAATAATCTCTCTTTGGCAATTCTTAATCTACAATTTTCACTATATCCTTATTTGTAATTGTTACTGTAATTTTACTATATATTCTATTTTAATCCTACTTACTCTAAAACCGTTGAAAGTGTCTCCAAAGTTCTAACTTAAAAACAGCAAAATGGCTAATCACAATTCACAACTTCATGGTAGAATGAACATACCTTGTGCCAAGGGCATGCCTTTATTTGTGGAAACCTAAAATCACCATAACCCGGATTCATACAACGAATTTCCTCCCGAGTTGGTGTACCAAGAACCTGGAATGAATAAAATAAGAAACTATAACAGATTTACAGCGCTAAAGAACAACATGATTTCTGATACCACTGGTATAACTGCACCTTGACAATTTCCACAAGCTGGTCCACTGCACTTTCTCCAGGGAACAGCGGCTACAAAAGATGACATGATAAAAAGTCAGCTAAACATTTTCTTTTGATAAATAAATCACAATATTAAAAAGGCATAAGCGGATGCCGGCCAAGCATGGAAAGATCAAAGGACCAAATTATAAGAACATGTTGATAAGCTGCAGAACAAGGAAAACATAGCCGACCTGGCCTAAAAGAAGCTCAGCAAGAACACAACCAGCTGACCAAATATCAATTGCAGTTGTATATTCTGTAGCGCCAAATATGAGCTCTGGAGCCCGATATAAACGCGAGCATATGTATGATATGTTTGCTTCACCTTTTACCTGGTGACAATTGCAATAATGATATCATTAACAGGTACTTCACCCTTTAACTGGTGACAGTTGCAATAATGACATCATTAACCGGTACTTCTCAAGTACCAATGTTTAAGGCTTAAAGGATAACCATACATCCCATTAAGATAAAAGATAACCATGCAGATTATGAAGTATAGAGGAAATGTGGAATAAGATATTTCATCAACAATATGTGAAGGTGAATTCACATAAAATATAGAAATATGGATGCAGCAAGGGACCAAAAAATATGGGGCCACTATCTTAAATTTCTTTAACTTGTGAATTAGTTAATGACCTAAAGTGGGAAAAAAAATCCACAAAACAAAGAAAAACACATCAAATAGACCATAAAATATGGCACAAGTTTTACCAATAAACCATTCATTCATATGGTAGAGTTGCCTTGACCATCTGGTAAATGAAGATTTGATCACAATCTTTCAATTATTATGCCTGATCTATGAGAAACTTAAAAATGCACAAACACAAAGTATATAGGAACTTCAAGAAAATAACTGATCTCCTAAAAAATATTCTAGACAGCCAATGGATGAGCAAATAAAAAGGGGGATAGAAAAGCTGGAACAAAGATTGAACATACTAGTTTTTTTGCACTTCCAAAATCACAAATCTTGACCCAGTGAGAAAGAGGATCAACCTGTAGAAAGCCAGCAATGACCTCAGCAAACAGCCATGAAGAATTCTTTCATATATGCAGCCAAAGAAAAGCATACCAGAACATTCTGAGGCTTCAAATCCCTATGACAAACTCCGGGAACAGTGTGCATATATGCCAGCCCCCTGAAAATCTGAAAACACCACCGTAATTAATACCAGTGGAAGAAGTAAGGAATAATGGAACCTTAGAAGATAGCATCGTGCATACTTGGTAAGTGTAGAGTTTCACATAGACAAGAGGCATTCTCTGGTTCATATTGCTGTAATGCTTCAAAACACTATACATTGTCTCTGGAACATACTCCAAGACTAAGTTGAGAAAAAGCTCATTTTTACTTGTAGTGGAAAAGAAACAATGCTTCAGAGAAACGACATTTGGATGATCCATTGTCTGCATTAATTGCAGTTCACGGTTCTTGTATCTTTTGTCTTGCAAAACCTTCTTTATTGCCACTGTCTCTCCAGTTTCCAAGCATTTTGCCTATGAGAAGAGCAGCATCAATGCATCAAAGAGGCAAAAATAGTCTACTAACTCAAAGGAGCAGCAAATATCATTTGTGTACCTGAAAAACAATTCCAAATGACCCCGTCCCAACAACACGCTCTGCCATGTAACTGATGGTCTGCAATGGCATCAAAGAAAAGAAATCATCTCCCATGGAAGGGGAATTAACAGCTTAATTTACTGAAACATCTACATCTTCTAGACTGGAGTTGTGTCATAGTTGACAGTTTACAAGTGCATTTTTTTCAATGTAAAAAATTAAAAATATTATGAACTGTATTCCAGTTGATTTGAAGATCGTATCACATGAGAGGCCTTCCTTTTCAGTCTTTCTAGTGAAGATCTTAATAGCATCTTGTTCAGAGTTGAGAGTGAGTCAAACCTGTTTAGGTTCTCCATTTTTGCCACCAATGGTCGTAGAAATGATATGACCAGTGACAGCATCATTTGTATCAACAACAGGGGCAGAGATCTTCTGAAAAACAACAGATCAAGATGTCAGACAAGCAATTCATGAATCATTTAACCATGCAAGTGAAAGTTATCTAGTATTAACCAAACAAATAGCATAAATGGAATGAAACAATAAACAAGCTCAGATTTAATAGATATTAGACAATTTGACAGATCAACAGACCAGATGCCCAGATAAAAAAAACAATACTGTTGCCATCTCACTACGCAATTTCACCCAACAAAATCAGGGAACGCTTACGGCGCAGTTTGGGATATTAAAATGAAAATTTTCAAGTGAAAATCACAGAAAAGTAATATCAAACCAAAAAAAAAAACCTTTGCCTTTTCTCATAACTACCAAAATCACACAAAATAAGAATGATCTAAAAGCAGTTTAGCTAAGATTCAGAGTAAATATATTGACAAACCCACAATTTAACAAAATCAACGTGGAAAAGAGTAACTCTAACCAAATAGATTTGCAACATCATACCAAGCATCAAAACTATCACAAAGAAAAGCAATTACAAGCAACCCTAAATAACCCTCTCCTCTTGTTAACGGAGAAAACTGAAGAAGAATAAACTAAAATCCGCATCCAGTTTCACTTTTTAACCAAAATGGTAGGCATAATATGCTAAATTTTCACGGGAAACAAACAGAAGGCAGAAATAGTAATTCAGATATCAGATTCACGGAAATTTTCCGGGAATATGTAGAGATCTTACCTTATCGTCGGCCATGATTTTTCCGGCGAACGATGGAAGAGGAGAAGAATCTCTCTTCTTGACAAATGCTTTTAGCTCATAATTGTTGGGCGGAGGGAGGGAGGCCCCATCAACCAAACAAACTCCATGTGATTCCAGCTCCTCCTTTTTATGTTGGTCTCTCTTTTACTCGCTCTTCTCTGTATCGGAGAATAGACAAAGGCCCCTGTAAATCCTGATAATTACGAGAATGTCATTGCATTGCAAGACGGGCATTGGACCTTAGCGAGCCCTCGGTTTGCTTCTTGTTTGGTTTGAGGGGAATGTAAGGAAACCCGGATATGTTAAACCCGGTTAAGTTGCTCCCGTCTCCATGGCCATGATAGACAATTCGGAAAAAAACTTTGTATTTTGATGGGAAAAAAAGCGAGCAAAATAGAAAATCAAAACTATGGCATTTCTAAATTGCTACAAAGGGCCGGTTTTGCATACTATAAATCACTAAAAAATTTTATAAATTTTTAACAACTTATTTACCTCTAATTTTCTTACCATTATTAATTTCAAAAAATTTTAATATTTGGTTAAAAAAAATCTAAAAGTAGGTTAATTGATATGTGTAAATTTTTTATACAATTATTTTTTTCGTGTCAAAAGTTATCAAACGAATACCATTGTTACTATTTTTTGTGAATTTTTTTGAATCTATGGGAATGGATTTATAAAACCGTTCCCACGGTTTGCTACTTTTCAGAAAAAAAAATAGCGCTAAATTTAATCTCAAATCACATTTTATCTCAATTTATCTTATTTTTTCTTACTCCAAACGAGGCCAAACTACATGATTGAATTTTAAAATGCTCTAAACTTTTCATTAATCTGAATTATAAATATAATATAATTAGTTTATTTAAGAGTATTATTTTTTTTTATACGTGCATTTTATTTATAGTACTCACACAACATAAATGTAAATAGTATCATATGTACATTAATTTGCGTTGGGTCCATTTGGTAAGTAAACTTCAAGGGACAATTAACTAATATATATGATTATGATGTGATTCAAAAATAATTTACTTGCTAATAATTTAATTATCACTGTTTATGGTATTTATTTAAATATATTAATTAATTATACAATTTAAATAGATTTGAATTAAGATATATATTTAAAATTACAAAATTATGAATATAAATTATAATTTTAAAATCATATAATTATATTTAAAAATATATATTTTAAAAGAAAACATTCTATCTAAAACATATATTTAAAATTTCAAATAAATTTATAAAATTAAATTTAATAAAAATATATTTTTAATAATTTATATTTATAGTTTATATTTAAAAACATACATTTTTTGGCATCAAAATGGGAGGAATAAATATAGATTGACCATTATACTTTTCGAGTGGGGTGAAAAATATCACATAACTTGCACATAACAATTTTTTCGTTAACTTTAATAAATGGAGTTAGTGTTTGGATCAAATAGAACGAAATTAGATAGTTCGAGAATATAATAAGTAGTTTACTGACCAAATAAAAAAGAAAAAGAGTGATAGTTTAAAGGATATTTTCATTAAAAAAAATAAAAAAATTATTTTTATTGTCAAAAATTGACACTCCAAACATGAATGATCGGTTGATGCATGTATATCGTTTGATATTCTCCCACATTGATCCCGGGTGCAATGTTAAATTCTCGGAATTCATTTTGAACTTCTTCCTATTTTCTCAGCGGATTCAGTTTCCAATTGTGCTAGCTCTTGACACGTCTGCTCAATGAATAGTCAAATTTCAACCCATGAAATTGAATTCTTATTAAAACAAAAAAATTGACTAGTTCTGGAATCAAATGTGAAATGGTAGATTCCACCACGCTGAATTTGGATAAATCAAAATATAATCTCATAGTCAACTCCATTTGTTTTCACAAAACCTTGTCAATGCATCTTAATTTTCTAAATACATACACATATATACACATTTATTATAAAAAAATAATTAAAGCCACCAAGTTAACAAATTTCGGTCATTCATAAAATTTTTTTTCCTTTTTTATTTTTTTGTTTGGTAACTTCTATGGATGCTAGTTACATTTTAAAATATATATATATATATATTACCAAAAAAATTATTTTCAACTAGGAGAATCAAGTTAAAAAATCTTTTAAAATTTTATCAAATAAAAAAATTAAATTTTAATAAAAATATATAAAACAAAAAATACTAAGAAAATAGATTAACTATGGAAAAATTCTAATTCATTGGGCCTTTCGATCCAATTAAATAGAAAGTCTCAAGGGTGTCATATTTTAAAAGTTCATACTATGACTCTGTTTAATGATTCAATTTTTAGCAAAAATCAACTAACTTTTTACTTACCGAGTGTTTGGAAAAATATTAATTTTCACTACTTTTCTGCTCAGCAATAATAATCTACTTAACTCAAAAATTATTAAAATTTTTATTAAACACACACAAAGTTGTCAAAAAATTTTATCAAACACTCAAAAATTACTAAAAATTACTAAAAATTTTTATTTATTTTATCAAACACACCAAAAATTTTAACCACTAATTTTTGATGACAAAAGAGCCAAAAATTATTAAAAATTAAACTTCCAAATGACCTTATATTGTTAAGTAAATCCTCATCTTTCTGTTGCCTGTCAAAAGCCCCTTTTCTTTCTTATTCTCCTTCTTTAAATACCGATTCGTATTTTTTATGGAGAAATCTTTTGATTTACCAAACTAAGCGTTAAATATTATTGGAAAGCTCTGGACTAGCAACTTTATTTAATGAAAACTGCATAATAATACCTCAAACCCTCTCAACCCGCCCGTTCCCATCCCAACCCTTTTTCCATAGATAGCCCGAGGTGCTTTCTTAGGCAAGCTATGGCTCCAAAACCCAGGTCCAATAATGCAACGGCAGACTTATTTTGCAGGTTCACTACCAAAAAAAACTGACGAACTTTCTAGTTTGAAGATTTGGTACCAATGAGTATAATGATTAGGGCTATCAAAATTACTTGCACTCGGCAAATATCTTCTCTGTTTGGAAAGAGTATGAAAATAACAATAATCAAAACAAAGACAGGACAGATATGAAGATTTTAAGGTGTTCTTCAAATGGAAATAAGGACGAGTATATAAGAGTTTTCATCCCATCTTATACCTGTTTAAATAATTTTTATTAATTTATATATATATTTAATATATATAATATATATTTTTATTTAATATATATAATATTTGGATTTGGGAAGAAATCAACTCTAGGGATCTATTCCATACAACCTTTGCCATTTAGAATACTTATCTTAATTTTGGGTGGGAATAACTTCTCTGGGTCCATTCCAATGTGCTTTGGTAATTTGAGCAATTTGATAAAATTATATTTAAGTGGCAATGAGTTATCTGGAACTATTCCTCCGGCAATGGTTGGACAATTAACGAAGCTCCAATATTTGGATTTGGGAAGAAATCAACTCTAGGGATCTATTCCATATAACCTTTGCCATTTAGAATACTTATTTTAATTTTGGGTGGGAATAACTTCTCTTGGTCCATTCCAATGTACTTTGGTAATTTGAGCAATTTGATAAAGTTATATTTAAGTGGCAATGAGTTATCTGGAACTATTCCTCCTGCAATGGTTGGACAACTAACGAAGCTCCAATATTTGGATTTGGGAAGAAATCAAATCTAGGGATCTATTCCATACAAGCTTTGCCATTTAGAATACTTATCTTAATTTTGGGTGGGAATAACTTCTCTGGGTCCATTCCAATGTGCTTTGGTAATTTGAGCAATTTGATAAAGTTATATTTAAGTGGCAATGAGTTATCTAGAAATATTCCTCCTGCAATGGTTGGACAACTAACGAAGCTCCAATATTTGGATTTGGGAAGAAATCAAATCTAGGGATCTATTCTATACAGCCTTTGCCATTTAGAATACTTATCTTAATTTTGGGTGGGATATCTGGATTTGGGAAGAAATCAAATCTAGGGATCTATTCCACACAACCTTTTCCATTTAGAATACTTATCTTAATTTTGGGTGGGAATAACTTCTCTGGATCCATTCCAATGTGCTTTGGGAATCTTAAACTTTTGAGTCTCCAAATGGGGTCAAATGGATTAGCCTCAGAAATACCCTTGAACTTATCAAAACTCAAAGATCTTTTGGATAGTCTTCAAATTCTCTAAGTCGTGAACTGCCACCCGAAATTGGAAATTTGAAGGTTGTGTATCAAATTTATCTGTCAAGGAATCTATTATCCAACGACATCCCAAGTTCAATTGGAAGCCTGCAAGACTTGGTAAATCTCTCTCTCCAGGGTCCTATTCCTCCATCATTTTGCAGTTTGGTAAGTTTAGAATACTTGGATTTGTCCTAGAACAATTTGTTGGGCATAATTCCCCGATCCTTGGAGCAACGAAAGTATCTTAAACGATTGAATTTATCTTCCAATAGGTTGGAAGGAGAAATTCTAGGAGGAGGACCTTTTGAGAATTTCACCGCTCAATCATTCTTGAGGAATAAGGCCCTATGTGGTGTGCCTCAGTTTCAAGTTCAACCATGCACCAAGGGTCATCACCAATGCAGGGAAGCATTGGTACTTGCAAAACAATATGTTTTACCAATAATTGTAGCAGTGGTAGCACTAACTCTAACCATAATATGTGTGTTGAGAAAGTTCAGGAAAAAGGAATATGAGAATTCCAGATGAAGAGAATTTATTTTCAAGGGTAGCACCCAGAAGGTCTACATACCATGAGCTTCAACAAGCAACAAGTAGGTTTGCAGAATGTAACTTGCTCGGTTCAGGAAGCTTTGGCTCTGTATGTTAGAAAACTTTTTTTTTTTTTAATGTAACTTTTATGTTTGGATCTTTTGAACACAGTTTTGATTCATCCAAATAAGGGTTTAACAACAAAATAAAGACATAAATACATACCTTGATCCATGCCTTTAACTTTTCTTATTTTTAAATTTCTTCCGCCTCTTCCTTTTTTCTTTTTTGTTTTCTTTGATGGTCAAGAAAACTAGAAACTAAAAATTTTTTTCTTTTCTTCGTTCTCTGGTTTTTGTAACTGTTCTTTAAAAAGAGAGGGAAGGGATATATAAAACCCTTCTGATTCAATTTCTTTTAAGGCCTAATAACCATCATATTGGACCACTTGCATTTAAACCAGCCCAAAGTTATATAGGCCACATTAAATTATTAAAATAATTTAACAATCTCCTACTTGGCCCATGTCACGACTTGATGATTCAAGAACAAACCATAAACGCGCAACTTACATTGAACTTTTCAAGTCATCATCCTTAACTGAATTGAAATAACTGGATCATGGCGGTCACAAGTCATTTAACGACGTGATTCCTTCCATGTATCACATAATCGAATCAATTCAGACATACTTTAATCAAGGAATACTATAATCCTCAAGTTTATTTCCTTTAAAAAAACATAACTTGTTATCGCACCAAAACAATACATGTATGCTACACAATGTGGACAACAAGCAAATAAGCAGAAACATAACTTTAATTGAATTCATAAGTGTCACAATGATATGAGCAAGACAATTATATGTATATATATACATTATACCATCATGCTAACAAGGACTTGTTCATAATACCCATCCGTTCAACATGACCAGTAAATGTTTTGGGTGGCAATCCTTTAGTTAATGGATCCGCTATTATCAAATTAGTACCAATATGCTCAATCAACACTTTTTGCTTCTGCACTTCTTCTTTAACAGATAAGTACTTCAAATCCATGTGTTTTGCACCCTTTAAGTACTTATCGTTTTTAGAGAAGAAGACTGCTGTAGAATTATTACAGTAAATTCTTAACGGCTTAGCTATACTGTCAATAATCCTAAGCCCTAAGACAAAGTTCCGCAACCACGATGCATGAACAGTGGCCTCAAAGCATGCCACAAATTTGGCCTCCATAGTGGAAGTAGCAATGACTGACTGTTTTCCACTCTTCCATGAAATTACTCCTCCAGCTAACAAGAACATATAGCCAAATGTGGATTTTCTCGAGTCCACACATCCAGCATAGTCTGAATCCGAGTAACCAACCACTTCGAGGTGACATGATCTTCTGTATGTGAGCATGTAATCCTTGATGCCTTGTAAATACCTAAGGACTTTCTTTGCAGTTTTCCAGTGGTATATTCCAGGATTGCTTTGATATCGGCCTAACATTCCAACAGCAAAGCTGATATCTAGCCCAACAGCAAAGCTGATATCTGGCCGAGTGCATGTCTGAGCATACATCAAGCTCCCAACCACTGACGTATAGGGAATAGATTCCATTGCCTTTCGTTCCAAATCATTCTTAGGACATTGTATTTCACTAAACTTGTCCCCTTTTTGAATTGGAACTATTCCTGTAGAGCATTTTTCCATTCTATATCTCTCTAGCACTTTATTGATATATCCTTTCTGAGACAATCCTAACAGTCCTTGTGATCTATCACGGAATATTTCTATTCCTATCACAAATGATGCCTCACCCATATCTTTCATTTCAAAGTTCTTAGAGAGAAATTTCTTTACATCATGTAACTAGCCAACATCATTAGCAGCAAGAAGGATATCGTCAACATATAAGACTAAAATAATGAACTTGCTCCCACTGACCTTCATGTAGATACACCGATCAACGGTGTTCTCTACAAAACCATATGACACAATGGTGTTATTAAACTTAAGGTACCACTGTCGAGAAGCTTGTTTCAGTCCATATATTGACTTCTTTAACTTACACACCAAGTTTTCTTTTACTGTAGTCGAAAACCCTTCTGGTTGGTCCATATAAACTTCTTCTTCTAAGTCACCATTCAGAAAGGCAGTATTTACATCCATTTGGTGAAGCTCCAAATCATAACGAGCCACCAAAGCCATAACAATCCTCAAGGAATCCTTCTTTGAAACTGGAGAGAAGGTTTCTTTCTAATCAATGCCATCCTTTTGAGTGTAACCTTTGGCGACAAGTCTAGCCTTATACCTTTCGATGTTGCCTTTCGAATCTCGTTTGGTCTTAAAGACCCATTTACAACCGACTCATTTTGAACCTTCAGGCAACTTAACTGGCTCCTAGACTTTATTGTCATCCATTGATTTCAACTCTTCTTTCATAGCATTGAACCATTTTTCAGAATTGCTACATTTCATAGCTTGTTTGAATGAGACTGGATCCTCATCAATGCTTAAGTCACATTCATGTTCAAGTGAGTAGATCACATAATCATCTGAAATGGCTGGTCTTTTCTGCCTTATAGACCTTCGCAATGCTATTTCTTGTGTTTCGTCTACTACTTGCTCATTCATGACTTGTACATCATTAGCTAGCTCATTACCTACATGTTCATCTTGTGGGTTTGGAATATTAATTTGTTATTCTGACATATTGCTCATCCGCGTCACAACAAGAGGAACAACAATCTGAGGAGAAACACTATGTGTAGTAGTTTCCACTCTTATATCTCGCATATCCACATTTCGTGGTTCCCCACTCCTACTGATCTGGCCAATCTCATGTATATCCACCATTCGTGGTTCGTCATTCCCACTGAACTGGCCATTCTCAATGAAATGAGCATTACCAGTCTCAACTATTCTCGTACTATGGTTAGGACAGTAAAATCTATACCCCTTTGACTTTTCGAGATAGCCGATGAAATAACCACTAACGGTTCTTGCATCAAGCTTCTTTCATATGGATTATATACCCTTACTTCTGCCGGGCAACCCCAAACGTGAAGGTGCCTTAAGCTGGGTTTCCTTCCTGTCCACAATTCATAAGGAGTTTTGGGAACTGCCTTACTAGGTACCCTATTAAGTAAATATGCAACGGTCTTTAATGCATGCATCCATAAGGATAAAGGTACAGTGCTATAAATTAGCATACTCCTAACCATGTCCATAAGAGTACGATTTCACCTTTCAACTACACCATTTTGTTGTGGTGTATTAGGCATTATGTATTGTGCACATATGCCTCGACTTTCAAGAAACTTTGCAAATAGACCCGGACGTTGTCCATTTTCATTAAATTTTTCATAGTACTCACCACCTCTATCTGATCTCACAATCTTTACTTTTCTATCTAACTGCCTTTCTACCTCATTTATGAACACCTTGAGGATGTCCACCGATTGAGATTTTTCATGCAGTAGATATATGTATCCATAACGTGAGAAATCATCTACAAAGGTAATGAAATACTTTTCTCCACCTCAAGATGGAACATCAAAAGGACCACATATATTAGTGTGTATCAACTCAAGGAGCTGTGTACTTCTTATGGCTGCTTTCTTTACTATGCATTTAGTCTGCTTACCTTTAATGCATTCCACACATTTATCCATGTCAGTGAAATCTAATTGAGGAAGAATTTTATTTCTTACCAACCTCAATATTCTATCCTTGGATATATGTCCTAATCTTTGATGCCACAAGTAAGCAGAATTTTCATTATGTGCACTGTGTTTACTTTCTACACTATGTTCAACATGAAATAGGGATTCAGCATAATCAACATCAAGATTGAAACGATAAAGACCATCCATTAAAGCACCAGAACCATAATAGTACTTATGTCTAAACAAAGAAAATGTACTATTTTCAATCTTAAAATGAAAATTAACATCATCCAATTTTCCTACAAAAACTAAATTTCTAGCACAATTAGGTACATAGAGACACTTTTCAAGATCCAAATGACATCCAGTGTCCAAGATCAACCTATATGTCCCAATCCCTTCTATTCGTGCCTTCATTCTGTTCCCCATGAACAAGGACTTTTCAGTTCCCATTTATAGGTTGGATTGAAAGGAATCCCTGTGTAACATGAGACACATGAGTAGTTGCACCTGAATCTAACCACCATGTATTATTAAGAACTTCAATAAAGTTTGATTCGAAACAAACAGAGACATAGTAAATACATTTTTTTTCGAACCAAGCCTTTCTTTTCGAACCAAGCCTTTCTTTTCGGGCAATCCTTTTTAAAGTGCCCAGCCTTCTTGCAGAAAAAACACTTCTGCTCCTTATGGATATGGCCCACATTGACCTTCATTGGGGCTTTTCCCTTCTTCTTGTTCTTCTTACCCGGTTTTGCCTTGCTGCTACTAGCTTCATCATGAATCGTGAGATGGACAGAGTGCTGCTTTATTTTCTTCAACCTCCCTTCCTCCTGTACCAATATGGCCTTAATTTCTTGAAGGTTCCATTTTTCCTTAAGGGTGTTGTAGTTCACCTGGAACTGGCCAAATTCGAGAGGAAGTGAGTTGATGATAAACTGAACTAGGAAGGACTCACTCACATCCATGCCCATCGATTTTAGCTTTGCTGCTAGATTTGCCATGCTCGTCACATGATCATGATGGGTTGTGACCAATCAAATTTCTTGGTCGTCAGTTCACTCATCAGGCTCCCCACAATGGACTTGTCAGTTATGTCCGATTGAGAGTACTCTTTAATTTTCTTCATAAATTTCCTTGCATTGTTCGTTTTAAGCATTGATGGCTTAACATTTTCAGCCATCGTCATCCGCATCAAGCTCAAGCTCAGCCTGTTAGAACACTTCCAAGCCTCATAGAAAGATTTTTCATCTTTTGTACTAGCCTCAGTAATGATTGCAGGCTTTTCATCTGAAACTATCGCTAAGTCCAAACCTATAATACCCAGTTGAAACTGGATTTGTTCAGACCAATCCGCATAGTTCAGTCTATTGAACTTGACCAGTCCATTGCTCAAACCGAACAAATTAGTAGAAGCTACAAACATTACACAAGTTCACACGTTAATGCTTTGAGTAACCATAAGGGATTCAAACAAATAATAAACTTTGAATATATATTTAAGTTCACCTTTGGGTGACACTTGAATACATAATTTTAAACCAATGATGATGCTAATATAAATATTTTTTAATAAACAATCAATCATACTAAAATTAATATTCATGTTATCTTTGGATATACAATCATATTAACTAAGTATGTCGATATGTTTCTTTAATGTCATTAATTATAAACAATGGTCCACCTTTGGGTGAACTCCTAGCGATATAACTAATGATCTCAATTGTTCAATTCCAAGTCTTATGTCATTTAATAGCACTACATAAACATGAACAATTGAAATGTGCATGAATTAAAATGTCTAAGTAATCTTTTAGCTAGGTCACTTTGGTGACTAACAAGCCCTCATGTGATAGACATTTTATTATCTCTAATATTTCAAAACACAAAAATTGAGATAATAATAGTAATAATTAAAATTTCATAATAATTTATTGAATTAAGGAAATCAAACGGCATGCATATACATATACATCATATACACGGCATTTCAAAGCATTACACAGCAACATGAATCTATTGTTAATTTCATTGCCGCATGCATTAAGAACACACGGCAGCATCAACCAAGATTTTTTCAAGATCTAAAATGTCTTGTTTTCGGCGGTAGTCAAAGATGTCGACCAACATGACGTGTTAAAGAACCCCACGTGCGGTTCACAGAATTAAAGATTTCGGCCAATGTGCGATTCTCGATCAACATATATATCAATTCATATATATATATATATATATATATATATATATATATATATCATTTAGAATTTGCTTTTGAACCCACGCCTTTCGGACCACAACCTTAATCTGACTCCTTAAACCAATTCGGCCATCTCCACGGGTTTTTTGATGGAGATATTAAAAGAAATAAATTATCCCAAATAATCTTTTAATGAAGTATCAAAAAGTGTCGAAACAATGCTATGATACCAATTGTTAGAAATTTGTTTTTAATGTAACTTTTATGTTTGGATCTTTTCAACACAGTTTTGATTCATCCAAATAAGAATTTCTTTATGAAACAATAAAATAAAGACATAAATACATACTTGATCCATGCCTTTAACTTTCCTTATTTTTAAATTTCTTCAGTCTCTTCCTTTTTTCCTTTTGTTTTTTTTGATGGTCAAGAAAACTAGAAACCAGAAATTTTTTTCTTTTCTTCGTTCTCTGATTTTTGTAACTGTTCTTTAAAAGGAGAGGGGAGAGATATATAAAACCCTTCTGATTCAATTTCTTTTAAGGCCTAATAACCATCATATTGGGCCACTTACATTTGAACAAGCCCAAAGTTATATGGGCCACGTTAAATTATTAAAACAATTTAACACTATATACAAAGGGCCACTTTCTAATGGAATGGTAGTTGCAACAAAATTATTTAACTTGGAACTTGAAGGTTCACTCAAGAGCTTTGATGTCGAACATAAAGTACCGCACAATTTACGTCACAGAAATCTCATCAAGGTCATTGGGAACTACTCTAGCCTTGATTTCAAGGCTTTGACTGTTGATATCATGCCTAATGGACATCTCGACAAGTGGTTGTATAATTCTAAGCACAATTTTGATATCGTGCAAAGAATGAACATGATGATTGATGTTGCATCAGCATTGGAATGTCTTCATCATGGTTACTCTACATGGGTGGTTCATTGTGATGTAAAACCAAGCAATGTTTTGCTTGACGAAGATATGGTTGCTTATCTAGGTGATTATGGCATAGCAAAGCTCTTTGGCAAGGAAGAGTATATAAAGCATACCGAGACATTGGCTACGGTTGGTTACATCGCACCAGGTGATCAATTACCCTTTCTTCTTGTTTTGATATTACATAAAACTTAAGTTTAATTTGTTTTTCCATTTCGATATTTTATCCACTTGAGGCTCTAGCTTACAAAGTTTTTTAATCATGAAATGATATTATATAGAATATGGATCCACAGGAATAGTATCAACAAAAGGTAATGTATATAGCTATGGGATAATGCTGTTGGAAACATTACTGGGAAGAAGCCCACAGACGAAATGTTTGCTGAAGAAACGAGTTTAAAGAACTGGGTGATTGAGTCATTACCTTATGAAGTAATACAGGTCACAGATGAAAATATACCGAGAAGAAATGAAGGACATTTCACCATCAAGGAGCAATGCATAAAATCCATCATGGAATTGGCTATATCTTGCCGCTTGGAGATACCAGAAAAAAGGGTCAAACATGATAGAAGTCGCAGCCCCACTAAAAAAAATCAAAGTTGAGCTTCTCGCAAATGTTACGAGTATTTCATAATCTCATACGTCAAAAGGTAGAGTTTGAAGGCAAAAAAGTTGTAACAATGTGATTGTACCCTCAGCTTTCTCCCATAAACATCTTTGTATTAAGATGGTCAATGTATTAATTACGTTAAGCTTGTTTTATTATACTCCTTAAGACTAAGAAATATGTAACTTCTTTGGATTGGCCCTTTTACTTTATCACATACCAATTTACATTAACTAAGCATTAGACTTACCCAGCAAAAAAGTATTCGATACTTAAAAGAGAAGTTAAATGACAATATGTTGAGCTGAAGATAGAGATGTGTTTCACGTAAGACATTTGATTTCCATTTGTGTGCGTGTGTGTGTTTTTGTGTGTGAACAATAAGCCATAGTCAATTCAAAGGACGAAACTTAAGACAACTTTTTTAGAAGTCTAGACTTACATGTATTCACTGGATTGTCGGCAGATTTACATGTACTGATCCGTTAAATACCCTTTTAAAAAGACTTGTTAAATACTTATTTAAAAATTAAATTTTTTAAAACAATTGATATGTTTTATGCAACGTCTAATAAATATATTTGTGAATATATATATATATATATATGTGTAAAATTTAGCCTATCAAGATCTTTATTATTTCTTATGTCAAGCAAAAATTAAAAAAATAAAAAAACTCCCACTCAAATAAATTGCAAAGAAAATAGTACATATATAAGTTTAACCACTACTTACAGACTTTATAAAACTAATCATTTACTTATCATTTTAAAATATAAATCACCTAACAATAACCCACAATTCAATGGTTAGAGCTCCAAGAGTTTTTATTTTTATTTTAAGAATAAAATTATAATTGTTTAAATATATATAATTATATTAAACGAGTATTTAACCCGTACCTCAATATTAGATATTAGTATTTACAGATAAATACCAAACTCATCTCAAACTCACATGAGTATTAAATTTCAATCTTAAACTCGTCCTAATCCTAATACTATTAAAGTACTTCTCAACAGAATTTTAATAAGTTTGGTCGGGTGGGGTACCTCTTGTATTCGTATTATTGACATCCTATTTGCTTGGGTTCGATGTTTGATAGATGGAACACTCGCGGATCAATTGTCGTCAACACAATGAGCTTGGCTTCGGACACTTGGTGTTCGAGAGCTTCGACTTGCTCGGCGTGTATCGGACATATTTTCCGGCATCGAGATGCTTGCCGATGCTTCTACTCCTATTCTATTACCGCTGCATCTTTAACCACCAAACACCATGGCTACCTCCCATTATAATCACATAACCATAACAAAAATTCAAATTGGAAATTTGAGAGACGCAATTCAGAGAACAAACCCAATTGCAAAGATTCACCTTCAGAATTCCACAAAAAAAAAGAAAAAATGAAGAAACGAAAAGAAATTTGGGAGCTCACAGAGACTTTGGAGATCTAATATTTTCTGGTCACCTCTTCTCCTTCTCCCGCAAAGGACAACCAGCGCCCCTCATTCAACAGCCGATGCCAGTCAGTCCAAAACCAGCGCCGTCATAGTTTCTCGAGCAGCAACCGGCCGCTGCCACCAGTCCGCTCTTCTCTTTCCCGTTGACGAACACTCCAAGCGGCATGCGACTGCTGCCATCTGCACACTCTACTAGCTCTCCCTCATTTTTCCCGACAAACTGAAACCAACCAAGAGAAGAGAACCCAGCCATTCTTTTGTCATTTTTTTCCACTCGTCTCTCTGTGATTAATGAGTTAACTCAGGGCAAATTTATCCCTACGACAAATATTTTAGTGGAAAGTTAAATTAACTGGAGGAGTAGAAAATAACAATTTATTTGTCATGAAAGCAAATGTAATCTTTAATTATTGAGGAATAATAAGTATAATTATTTAAATATTAAAAAATAATAATTGTAATTTTCTCAAATAATTAATCTAAATTTAAATGGCTGAAAAATACTAAGATAACTAATTAAATATGACAAAATATATGTACCTATTAATCAATATATAAATGCTCGGCAGGTGACTGGGAGTTTTAAAAAATTTTAAAACATTTTAAAAAGTTTTTAAAATTTTTTAATTAAAATTTGTCACGTCATTTTTAAGTTAATTTTTAATTTTTTTAACTTTTTTGGAATTACAGACATTAATACACGTTATTTTTATTTTTTATTTAATATAATTTTCTCTTAAAATTTAATTTTTTTAAAGTTTTTTAAGCTTGTTATTCACAATGCGTAAATTATAAAAAAATAAAAAACTTGCAAAAAAATTATTACAAATAAAATAAATTAACTTTTTTCACTTATACACATAAAAAAATTTTATTGCTAAGCATCTCATTCAATGCTTTTAACGCCTGAAAGTTAAGCACAAATTACCATTTATAAAATATATATATAAAACAAGAGAGTAATCCCAAAAAAAAAAAGCATGTTTTTGTTGTCAAACTAACTCTAAACCATCACAATAAAATAATCTTCTTCTATCCTTCAATAATTTTTCAAATAATGTTACATTATTAGAAAATTTTATTTAAAATAAAATTATCAAAACTTAAACTCATCACTTTAATTAAAAAAACATATATATATATATATATATATATTAACTTGGAAACTATCATTATCACATTGACAACTCTTTACAATAAATTATTTCGGTTAGTAGCATTTTTTGTTAATTGTGGTAAGAGTACCGGAAAGCGTCTCAACGGAGAGAGAGCCCAAACGGTCAAGCTGTTGGTTGAATTGAAAGGGCGCCTGAACCATCCCTCTCCTCTATTCCTGTTCCAACAAAAACTTAGGATTTGACCCCTGACAGATTTTCTCCCCAGACCAAACCCTCAAGGAATCCTTTAAGCTTGTGTGGCACACACCAATCTCTATCTCTCAATACAGTAAGTCGCGGACTCGTGCAACGACGAAATTCGGACTCACGCCTAAAAATTGGATTCAAACCCACACCCAACAAAAACTGATATGAATCGTCAAAATATAGTGTTTAATAGTATAGTGTTTCCACAAAAACTTTACACGCCAAAGTTGTGGAATTTTTCAATTTCTTCTTTCCTCTTCCTGTCTGCAGAAATACCAATTCAATGTCATCTCTGTTGGGTGGGAAGTAGCTGTTGCAGGTGTGATTCATCTCCTGTATTATATATTCAAGGTCAGCTTAACTTCGACACCCATTTTTTTAATATGTATTTTGCTTTAGTTTCACTCATATATTTGTATTTCTCTATACATGGTTGCCAACATATCATTGTCATCAACTTCTTTAACTTCAATTCCAATCCACAGTCCGATGTTTCCACTTCATCTAAATTATCAATTGTATGTGATTCAACCTAAAGTTTTCCTGTATCATCTTCTGGGTTGTTGTGTTTGTTGTGGAGAGAGAGAGAGAGAGAGAGAGAGAGAGAGAGAGAGAGAGGATTTGAATTTCGGACAGAACGAGTCCAAGTTAAAACATGGTTGCTTATGGTGGCTATCTACGTAGGAATACGACTCTAATGTAAATTGATGCTTGTAATCAATGTTTAATGTCTTGGGTGATCCTCAAAGTAAACAACTCTTTCCCTTTTGAAAGCTATACTGCCTACTTGAGCTTCATTTGAGAGCTATATTAGAAATGAATTGATGAGGAAGCCGGGTTATATCCAAGACGTCCAATTCTGAAAAAAAAAATATTTGGGGGGGGGGGGAGGTGTTTAACTCAGCCTTGATGTTTGGGAACCCAACAGGGTGGTGATGCTTCTTCTATAGACATCATGTCAGGGGCCGATTACAATTGGAGCAAAGCTCCCCTGCTTCATGGTTTGAAGAATGAACCTAAAAAATTCAGTTCATCTTCGAAGGGTGCTTATGTTGGGAAAAGGCATCTTTGGCTTCGTAAACATTGGTGGTCAATGGTTCTAACGTTTGGCTTTATGGGTGTTCTTTTCTTGTTGGATTCTCTTTTTGTCTCCCTTTTTGATCCCACAAATGGTTCAGCCCCGGGAAAATCAATGTCGAAAAAGGTACGAACTCACTTGTTGTTGCGTGCATGATATTTTGAGGAATATTCATGCTCACTCTTCTCAATTAGACTCCAGTTTAAGATATTTTATTGCTCAAGCCTCAATTTTCTCTGTGCTCTTTGTTCTTCCGGTATGTTCTTAGTTGTTTTAACCCTCGATGTTGTCTGTAGCTGATTTTTTTTCTTTTGTTTTATTTGGTTCCTAAAGTCATTCTTTGCCTCCTGATACCTCCTAAGGGTGACAAAGACTCTACCTATATGCAAATTAAATAAGATAACATGATTGATATCCTCTTAGACATAGTTAAGAAACTTGTTTTGTTACGGATCAAATTGAATTAACAATCCTCACTAATGCAATCAAATGATAAACAAGACGTGGACAAAAACATCAACGCAATAATCCACAACAAAAAGATTTAATGTGGTGCAGCAAATGCTTTTTCTGAAGTCCAGAAATGCATTCAGTATAACAATGTGCTCTTTTTTAGTAGACAATTACAAGAAGTGGCCTTTTTTTTTTAATTTTTTATTCACCAATAGTCTCGCTCCGTCCCGAATGACCCTCTGCAATACAAAATCTGAATTCAAAACTACTAGAAAGCTGCGGAAAAAAAAAAAAAAAAATTGAATAAAACTGCCAAAACTGTTGCATAGTTCGAATGCCCCAATCTGGTGTTCGAATGGCGAATGGCAATAACAAAAATTCTGATGCTCTTTGAACATTTTAAAGCACCATCTGAACCATGAATGCAATCCTTGCCTTGGAATACCTCCTCGACCCATCCGAGCATAAAAAATGGGCCACAAGTAATTCATAATCTCAGCAAATAATATTCACGATTTGTAGGAGCAGAAGAGTAAACATAGGCTTCCCTCTGCTTCTTCGATTTTCTCAGGCAATGCCTGACAACACAGTTGAGTCGTTCAATGCTTTGATTCTATAATTTTCTTTTTATCCTAGTAAGTGAAAATTTCAAAATACATCTCGATATCATCATTTGTAACTTGAACATTACATATTGAAGTTGAACGCAGTAGTTCATTTATCATTGAACTTCAAGATAACTCATAGTTACAATCTAAGAAGCATGGATATGGATGCAAAATATGAATACGATATAGGTATATACACGGATACAGCGATTTGAAAAAAATGAGGATGCAAATAAAGCCAAGATATGGCAAAAAAAAAAAAAATTAATTTTATATATTTTTGTTAGCAATATTTATGAAGATAGCATCCACAACAAAATTATTTAATACATAGTTTAATATAGAAAACAAAACAAAATATGAGATAGAAAATTTTATAATTTTAAGGTTTTGAACTCTCAAATTTGGGGTTGTTTTAGTCGTGTTTAAAAATAATTATAAAATAATTGGATATTCCACATGACGTATCCGCCATGTATCTCAAAGTGTCAAAAGAGTATGTGTCTGATACGTGTCAGAAACGCATATAGAACCCATTTTGAAGTGTCCATGCTTCATAGGTTGCAACGCTAAATACAGAGAAGATTTTGATGATCTCTCTACAAAATTGTCTTTGATGTTGATTTCAACCACTTGAAAATTGTAGACAAGCACACACTTCACTGCCCCTTCGTTAATTGATCCGCTGAAAGCTAGCTTATCCAAATAGTGGTTCTACCGCGAGTGACTAAGCTCCGTCTCCGACCTGTTGACTGGCTAGGGAAGGCTTGACAAGCATTTTATTAATGTTTTTTGAAATGTTTCTAATTAGATAACAAAACATCAGTTTAAAAATTATTAATCAGCTTACAACTGAAGAGCTCTACCCATCAGAAAAGTTTGTCGGATGTGCCAAACCTCTTGACTTTCCCATACAACGTAACCAGCAATTGCTATTCTGTTATTTCTCTATGCTTATATCAGATCATGAGCACTGTTGGAACGTTGCTCTAGTAGTTTTAGACATCTGGGGAAATCATCATCTCAAGTGCGTACCCCTTTCATGGGAAATTGTTTAACGCACAATCATGTGAAATGAATAGTTCATTTCATCTAAATTTAACCTTACAAAAAGGCTCAAATGGTTGGTTGGTTATATTTACAACTAGAGATTCAAAGGCCTGTTTAGTTCTAATTTTTCTGGTTTATCGTAATCTTATCTTCTTGTGCCCCTGTTCTCCAAACCAATTGAAGTAATGTTTGTGTGTTGTGACTATCCAATTGAAGTAACTAAACTTAATGCAATTATTTGATGAAGATCACGTTTCAGTGATATCTTTAGAAACCCCTAATTGGCTCCTAAATTACAGTTTTAAGAATGCTTCTAGGACAAGAAATGATGTTTAGATTTTTTTTTTTCTAGCTGTGGAAACAGATGCAGTGAACTGTATGTCTTAATTTTATGGCTGTGTTTGGATCAAAGATTTGTCAAAGGAAGAAGAAAGGGAAGGGAATTCAAATTTACTACTTTTTTTTTTTTGGTGATGGAAAATGACAAGGAAAATGCATAAGATTTGAGAAATTAAAAATAATTAAATTAGAAAACTAATTTGTTAATGAATGCCCTTTATTTTCTTATATTTTCTAATCTTCCTAAATAAGAACATGTATAAGGAATTTCATGCTTCCTTTCTCTTTTTCCGACCTATTCTTCCTCTTTCTTTTTGTTCCTCCTCTAACCAAATCCTCAATCCAAACACACCCTAAGGGAAATTCATAAGCACTAATGGCATGTGTATGACTTGTGTCACTGAAGGACGAGAGGAATGTTTATGTTAATGAAGAAAAAAACCCAGTTCAGATGTACGACCGACTTCTAAACCTGGCTTCTAGCGCTGTTACAGAGGTTTGATCAATTATTGAATTTTATCTGTCCACACATTTTCATAAGAAAGACAGACTATATGATCCAAATGTATTCCCATGTTTATATGCCTGCAGAAAGAGTTTCAGCAAGATCCATCAAACTTCTGGGAGAACCAATTTCATCAGTCAACTAAGTGGATACCATGTGCAGATAGAAAGACTCCAAAAAAGCTAGGTATGTTTGGTTCCTTGTCGGGCCTCCATTGATGCATATCAGTATTAATTCTAGTACATTACCTGCAACTATAGCATAATTGACAATAGGTCATTCTGTGAACTGCCCTCTAATTATTTAAAGTTTCGGAGGCAGGGAAACCTAAGAAGAGCACGGGATATATATTGGTCAGCGCAAACGGTGGTCTGAATCAACAGCGAGTTGCTGTAAGTATCTAATATAGATTCTTAAATATTCATCCATTAAAGGAATATTTCTATAAGCTAATTCCAGTCAACTGATTGCTGAATCTTCTGCTGCACTAAGTGCATCTGGAAGAATCTCAGGTATCCGAAAGGATCCCAGGTATGTGATTTAGTTTGGAAAGAAAACTAATCAATTTACTCTCTCTGGTGTGCAGGTATGCAATGCAGTTGCTGTGGCATCTCTGCTGAACGCAACATTAGTCATTCCCAAGTTTCTTTACAGCAACGTATGGAAGGATCCCAGGTCTGAGACAAATTGATCAATACCAACATATGAAAACTGATTTCCCCGTGTTCTCTGGGGTAGTAGAGTCAAATGAGGGCTACACTTGTACATAGGAATTTGATTCCTAGGGCTATATTTTAATTTTACAAAATGACATATTTGCATTTGTGCCGGTTGTTAATTATAAGTGGTTTTAATTTTTTAAAATTTTTGCATTTGAATCGACTTTGTAGCTTTCATGGATTCAGTTCTTTTTGACAGAATATTTATGCTGTTTATTATTTGTTCTGAGCTTAGCCAATTTGCTGATATTTATCAAGAGGAGTATTTCATCAACATGTTAAAGGACGAAGTAGATCTTGTGAGGGAGCTCCCTCCTCACTTAAAATCATTGGACTTCGAAGCATTTGGTAGTCAGGTATGTACATTTCCAGTTGATACCCCCCCCCCCCAACAAAAAAATATGGAAAAAAAAAAATATTAAGCAAATGTGTTTGAAAGTCTTAACACATTCTTGCTTGTCAGATTACTGATGCAGATATTCCTAAGGAAGCAACACCTGCTGAATATGTTAAAACTGCGCTTCCTCTCTTATTGAAGAATGGAGTTGTTCACTTCCTTGGATTTGGAAATCGACTCGGCTTTGATCCGCTACCCTTTGAACTTCAGGTTGACAACTTCCCTCGGAGGTTAATATATTCAAAGGATATTAATTAGTGTTGTCTAAGCTCAACCTGCAGATCTCCCAACATCAATTTGTGCTTTCTACCTTGGTTGATTAATTGTGAAAACTTTATAAGGGCCTGCCAAGATCCCCCCCTGCATTTCTGTGTCATGGTAAAATGAATATCTTTGTCAAAAAAAAATACGTTAAAGAAGAAGAAAATATTGCAAGTCCACATGTTTTCAATTTTACAAGTCCACATGTTATCATTAATGCATATAATTTTGTATTCAATAAAGTATTTCTGAATTCATTGCAGAGATTAAGATGCAAGTGTAACTTCCATGCCCTAAAGTTCGTGCCAAAAATTCAACGAGTTGGTTCACTATTGATCAAGCGAATAAGAAAAAATGATGCGGTGCGGAATATGTTGGATAAGCAACTGCTTGGAGATTTCATTTTAGACACTCCCTCGAAAGCTCAGGATACCAAAAGAGGCCCATCCAAGTATCTTGCTTTGCACTTGAGATTCGAAGCTGACATGGTGGCCTACTCTCGATGTGAATTTGGAGGAGGAGAAAACGAGAGAAAGGAACTCCAAGCTTACAGAGAATCCCATTTTCCCCTGCTAATCGAACGCTTAAAGAACTCAAGGTATGCAATATAACTGGCTATCTTGAACTTCTTTTTTTTTTTTTCCATCTTCTGAGATTGCTTACGATGTTGAGATGTGGGACGTAGGCCTGTTTCGGCAGCAGAATTACGAATGTTGGGCAGATGTCCATTGACACCAGAAGAAGCAGCGCTTGTTCTTGCAGGTCTTGGTTTTAAGAGTGGAACTTTCATCTATATTGCTGGGTCTCAGATATATGGGGGAAAGTCCAGGATGCATCCCTTGATGAGTCTGTATCCCAATTTGGTAACAAAGGAAGATCTTCTCACACCCAATGAACTTGCACCTTTCAGGAATTTTTCCTCTCAGGTAAGCAACTATTAGCTTGACCCTGCAAATCATACAATTTTTATTCTCTTTTTTTTTTTTTTGGGGGGGGGGGGGTACAACTTTTTTTGAGCTGTATCATGTAGTGATTAGGATCTTTCACTTTTGTAATACTAATTGCCAAACAGTACAGAAATTTACTGCCAGAGAAGGAGCATAAGTTGAACTGAAAGGCTACATAGGAACTAAAGTCCAAAAGGATCGAATCATAGATTTGATACACTTCGACCTTACAAAGCTCTCAATATTCTGTGCAAAATTCTGAACACTCCTAAAATTCTGTCCAACCTACCTAGGAGGCAATTGATCCTCAGAGTCGAACAGAAGGGGCAGCCTTCAGACGTCGTCAGAGGTGCTTATTTCTGAGACAGACCGCTCTTGCAGCCTTACTGTGCCCGTGCTGACAGAAAACACTGAGACAAGGACCGCGGGCAATATTTCCTGCAGTTCTTCAATTTGTTGGTTTTTGCCTCAAAATTCAAACCAAGGAACCAACCACTAAGAAGATTCGATTCTAACTGACACATACAAACACACGATTTTGAAATCAAAATTGTCACAAATACTAAACATAAACCTCAAATTAAGCAAACAAGATTAACGATTCTTAGTCAGAAGAGAGATGGACTGTACATTTGGTTCTTGTTGCAGCGCTTCCCAGATTGGTGAGATGGGCTGCATGTCGACTTTCTGGCCTTCCACTGGGTGCATTACACTTGAAGACCTTTCACGGTGGCTTGAAATACTAAAAATATTAACATATCTACAGTCATAAAACTGAAGCAACTATTATCTATTATCAATCATCATGTTAAATTTCTAAGCTAGAACTATCATATATCCATGTAAAATACTAAAATTTAATATATCCACAAACTATATCAGAAATCATCAAATAACAAGCTATTCATGATTTATGCCATTCAAACAATTGCAGCTGCAAGGTCTTCATGATTAGAATCCTATTTCTTGCACCCCATTTCAGGACACAGCTCTAGTTCTTGATTTTGACATTACTTCACTGAATGAAAAAGGTGAAATTATTCATATCGGCCAAGATATACTTCCAACCGAAAAATTGCTATTGTCACTTTATTCTGATTTATCTTATTTTTTTGGGTAGAATAGCATTTTTGTTAATTCAAATTCCAGCATCTTCTAGTTTCTTGGCCAAAATAGATGACATGGAAGATCATTGTGGGATTTTTGCAGCTTGCAGCGCTGGACTTGATCGCGTGTGCAGGTGCGGATGTATTTGCCATGACAGACTCAGGGAGCCAACTATCATCCCTGGTGTCTGGTCTCCGAACATACTATGGCGGTGGTCGTGCTCCCAACTTGAGGCCCAGCAAGAAGAGACTCGCAGCGATTTTGTCGGAGAACAAGACCATAGCGTGGGACAGTTTCCAAGAGAGAATAAGGAAGATGGTTGAGGAAGGTCAAAGGGTCCGTCCAAGAAGCTTTGGTCGAAGCATTTATAGACAACCAAGGTGCCCAGAATGCATGTGTAGAATCCACTAGTACGTTCTTTGAGTAATCCTTTTCCCTTTAATGTCGTCTTCCTTTTTTCTTTTTTTTTTTTTAAAACTAATCTTCCTCCTGATATTCTTTTGCATTCAGTATATAATACCACAATTTTTTTTGAGTCATGACTGCTGCTAATTCATGTAGAATTGACAAATGGAGAAAATGAAATAGAATAGAGTGAAAGGGAAAGCGAATATGTCATTCACTATATTAATTCAAAAACATATATCTCTCAATCTTAATCTCAATCGATCATCATAATCATGTTGAATGATTATTTTTCTCCTCTAGCTGCTGCTTTCAATACCTAATTCTTCCTCTCAGATGATAGAAGAATTTTGATCTTACATTTTCACATTAAGATGGTGGGAAGAAACGGTTGAGATTAAAGGGGAGAGTATAAAACTCCTCATTCCGGCTGTCTCCTTTGAATGTCCTAAATTTGACCCACCAAGGCATTCCCCTGTCTTTGGCACTGTCCTTTATGTCCAGTGTGTTGTCCAGGAAAACAGCAACAATCAGCCCAACAGTTGGGGAGGAGAAGAAGATTGTGTTAAGAAAATCATTGAACTGCACACAACCAGCACAAAAGTGACATGAATAAATTATTGAAGCTATTCTTGTGAATAAATTAAGGGGGCATTTGGAAGACAAAAAGATGGAGAATGTATTATGCATCAGTCACTTTTTAGCGCTTAGAAGACTAACTCAAATTTTCTGACACAACCAATTCTAACAAAGTGCATCCCCTGTTAGAACGGATTGTGTCTGCAAAAAGTTTACAAAAGTTTGTAAAAGTTAATAAAAGTTTGTAAATTTTAGAATTTTAAAATAAACACATAGATAACGAAAATGGCCAAAAGTTCATAAAAAATTGTAATTTTTTGTATGTTTTAGCCATCGAAACTGGGCCTAAGAAGCTATTCTTGTCAGAGGAATGGCACAGTCAGCTGCGATATCGCTACTTATAGATCTCGACCATTTATCTGTGGGGTCCAAGTGGAACCCATACAAATCAACTGTCAAGATTGGCCAGCCACGATGTTATGACTGGTAAATCTCAACCATTTATCTGTGTGGGGTTCATGTGAGACCCATCAGATCAACAATCAACATCGGTCGGTCATTCAAGACTGGGCGATTGATCGTAGCATTGTTCTTGTTAGTCACTTGCCTGCCTTGGGCAATCAATCAAGTGATTGCCTATAAATAAAGGACTAGTGAGTAACTCACCCATCCAGCCTCGGTATGAGAAGGACCATGAAGAGTAGCTGCAGTGTACTCCCTAAAATACCCAGGAATCGACAAACCAAGGAACATGGCAACACCAGTGATGAAAAGGTTCCTCATTGAATTCATGTTTGTGAATTGCAAGAAAGAGAGCCCCACAGAAGCTGAGAAAAACAACATATTTCCATCAGTTAGAGTGTGTGTTTATATATATAAAACAGGGAACTCTGAAGTGAAGAAGATATCAGAATGAAGCTAAGATTCACACCAACAAGACCAAAGAAAACACAGTATACAGCAGCAAAGATCGTGAATGGAATTGATGCAAATGCAGCTCCAAACTTTCCTGTATATACGAGACAAACCTATTGGTCAAAGTGGAAAAACAGTAATCATCCCAGGATTGCATAGAGGTGCCTAAAAATGTGTCAGTCACCTAATATCGAGAAGAAGATCATAAAACCGGCTGCAATTTGTATAACTCTCCGGCTTCCCACACGAGTGGTTCCAAGAAGTCCCACATTTTCTCTGTTGGTTTCACGGTAACCTCATTGTAGTGTTCATTTCCAACCAAAATTGAGTTCCAAGATCAAAGTATTGAACAGAAAAATTGAATCTGTTGATACTTACACAGAAACTGTAGATCCAGTAACTGTCCCAAAAAGTCCATCCAAAAGAATCCCAACTCCCTGTAGGGCGAAATAGTTTTAGGTTAAATATCCCAAAAGGAAGATTCCAAGTTAATTATTTTAATTTACACCAATTACGTCAAATCATTCTTTACTCAAAACATGAAAAAAACAGAAAGGTGAAAGAAGAAAAATATCAATTGAGGGCACGTTTGGAGCTCAACAACTATGTAAATATCTATAAAATCTCTACAAATCTATATAAATCTATACAAATATCTACAAATCTCAATAAATCTTTACAAATCCCAATAAAATCTATCCAAATTCCCAAAAAATTCTGCACAACATGCCAAAAAATCTCTATCAGAATCTGTTTTAGTGGACCGTTTGAATGAATTTGAATTGCCATGATTTTTACGGTTCTGTTCGAACAGATTTTCACTATTCATACTTATCTTTTTGTGGTTTGTTGCTAGCACTCCAAACACAAAAAATAACCTAAACCACATTTTATCTCAATTTTTATAACTCCAAACGGCCTTTGATTCTAATCCTAGTACAGAGTTGTTGGTTCAAATTACTTAATTTTGCAGTAAAAATAGAACTTCCATGGAAACGCTCCAACTTGTGTAGTTTCCAGACCTGCCAACCAATGCCACGGCTTAGAATATGAGCAGGAGGCGGAGTGGCACTCGCTAGACGGGCTGTTGCTTTGAATGCTCCTGTTGACTGCCAACATTAGCAATTTATGTCACTCGCTGATCAACAACACATCTTTGATTAAATTTTTGGTATAACAGGTTACCTCAATCAAAGAGACAAAGACTGCAGCCATCATTCCCAATGCATGGCCAGCATCAAAAGTAGGTGCACCCCACTGTAATGGATATGGAATCTTTATCCTGCATGGTGATCAAATTCAAAGTGTTGGAATTAATTAATATTTAATTCACATAATTAGTGTCCTAATTAAATGGGTCCATATAATAACTCACATTTGATAAAGAATTATATAGAAAGTTATTATTGGCAAAATATTGTGAGTTAATTTCCTAACCATATCCTATTTTTATGGGCGGTAGAAATTAAATGACTAATTAGGAAATTGGATCATCTCTCTCCCTATAAGTACTGAATGAATTCAATCAATTCATACACATTAAAATTACAACACATTATAGTTTATAGGTCAAGAGAGAGAAACCCTAGTTTCCATAAAAAGGATTTTGTTTTGTTGAAGGAGAAGATTCAAGAACAATAATTTTGACGTAGCTTCCACATTCAGATTTTCATAATAATGACTTAAGGTATGTGTTCTTGATTATATTATGTAAGTAGGTAAAATAAGTGAATATCATGAAGATCAAGATCCTGCATATTTAATTAAATTATTATGTGTTAATTTAATTATGAACTTACATAAAGCACTAACACTGGGGGTGTTTGGAGTTGTATAAAATTGTAAAAATTAATATATCGTATTTTGTGCAGTGAGGGAGAATTTAAATTTTATAGTCTCGTAATTCGTGTTTGTAGATATTTGTAGAGTTTTGTATTGTTTTATTTTAACTCCAAACAAGCTAAATAACATAATTGACAAAAGATGCTGGGAACTAAGAATGATTCTCCTAATCCAGCTGAAGAATTATTGATACTAACCATGGTGCGGAAGAAATCAGATTTGCTCTATCAGTTCGGCAATTATTTTGGGTTAATTCAGGCCGATGTTTATATGCACCACTAGCTGTCAAAAGATGTGCGTATGCCCAAATAACTGTGATTGATATCAAAAGAGCAAATCGCTCCAATACAGGAAAGCCTCTTGTTTGGAAATTCTTTAAATACTGCAAAACAAAAATAACACAACATTAGAGGGAATAATATACTCAGGCTTTCACTTCTTGGCATATTGCCAAGGCAATTTAGACCTAGCTTGACTCACTCATATGCATCTTTTTATTGGTGCTATAGTTAATATAGCATGGAAGGTTTGTAGATATTAATAGTAAAATTCTACTTCATGGAAATAAAAACTAGTTGGCAGACTCAAAAGCAAGCTGCGTTATTATGGGATGACCTTGAAGGGAAAAAAGAAAAAACCATAACTTGCAAGATATTTCCCCCTTATTATCTTTCAACATGGTAGCATAGAAAATATTTAATGATTAATGCTTTAATATATTTTGTTAGGGTATCTCACATTGGTTGTGCAAGGGGCTAGTGGTCAGTATATAAGTGTGAGGAAAATCTCACATTACGAGCTAGCTTTTGGGGTTGAAATAGGCCCAAGACCACACAACACAGGTATTAGAGCCCACGTTTACTAATAATCTCAGTCTATCTAGAAGAACGGGTTGTTGTTGCCTCCAACCCAAGGCCTGTGTGAAGGAGGAGATTTTTGGGGTGTTCCCACATAGGTGGAATAACTTTCCGAGGTATTGCCCATACATCGTCGAACTGGACTTTTATTTTGCCACACACTTGTAGTCCACCAAAGTTTCCTAATTTTTAAGAAGCCTTTGTATCATGTCGTATTTGATCTTTTTATTTTCCGGTAGGTAATTTGGAACAATTAAGTTACCAGCCCAAATAATCAAATCAGTCGTTTAAAAACTATACGACATACATAATGTTTGGTTGAGCAGTTTTTATTCATTGAGAAGATAGAATTTTCTAATACGTGAATGTCAAATAATAAAGAAGAATTTAATGCAATCAAAAAATAATAGAAACACCTGGGAGAAAGCAACAAACAAGATCAGCATAGGAATGCCAATTTCCACACAGCGTCCAACCTGTAAAAATTCATAGAAGGAGAGACATTAGCACGAGTGAGACGAAGCAGGCACTTGGAGAACTTTGGCTTTATCAATTGAAAGTTTTTACCATACCAACGGAAAGCCTCTATCAAACAGACCGAAACCCACTAGTGATATTACAGGAACCATTCCAACTGGGCTGAAAAATCTGAAAAGTTATAATCCTCGGATGTTATCTATAATGCGAGTAATATTGATGTTTATTTTTTTCACTTATGTAACCAAAATTTGTTCCGAGATTAAGGTTTCACCTGGAACAAATACCCCACAATTGACTGTAACCCAGAATAATTTGCAGGCTTGATGCTACTATTAGAGCACCTTGTATCGCTCTCATTGTATTGTGAAATCTCTAGAAGTAGAAACAAAGATCATAAATTCTTGCACTTGGAAATAACTAATAATAAATCTAATCTCATAACCATCAAATCCTGAAAATAACAAGTTCCATTATACATATAATACATAATTCTTCATGATGTAGCATGATTTTTATAAAAGCAATCATAAATATATAATCTTTATCAGAAGCTGTCACTTCTATGATAAGGTTTTCTTAAATAGGTTTCAGAATGTAATATATTCCAATAACATAAATGAAACTCTCTGCATTATGAAGCAAAACGCATATTAGCACCATGCCGAATTGCCAATGTAACTCTTCGGGTTTGATTGTCATGCTTGAGCACACTAAGACTTGACCATTACTTAATACGTGCGAGACATTAGCTCTCATATCCTATATATAAATACCATGCACGCTGATCAATTAACTAATGTGAATTAATAGGTAAATAGAGCATAATGATAAGCGCGCACAGAACTTTTCGCTTTAACTAATGGAGTTCAACTTTGTAAAATAAAGAATGTAGAGCCAAAAGAACTAAATAGACATTGCGCAATGATGCCTACCAGATGTGGGTCTTCAATACGGGCGAATGATGGATCATGAATTATGGAAATAATGGGGACCATGAACGCCCAAGATCCTCCAATCACAGCTGGTAATCGGGTCCCAAACAGCGTCTGTAATAGTGTATTGATTCCTTCAACAAAAAGCAGAGTCTGGACTACCCTCACTTTGTCATGCTGACACCAAGGACGAGAGAATAAAAGACTTTTAAATCCAAAACAGACTCCATGTTAAGTGAAAAACCTAGGTGTTAACATGGATTTGTGGAAGAAAAGAAAAAGTGAAATAAAATTGTAGACAAGCAAAATAAGTAAAAATGTCGAATTTATTTCACTGTTTTGGTTGGGTTAGGAAAACGATTAAAAAAAATTAACAGATACTTGTTAAATAATTTAATTTTTACGTGGTTGATTATGAAAAAATAACACTAGTAATTTTATTTTCATGTCACTTTTCTTTTCCCTCGATAAATTTATGTTCCAAACATAGCCTTTAGGAAAAATATAATTTTTGCTTCTTCACATCCTTCTCCTTTTTAACAATTTATAAACACATACACGAGTACAAGAACAATGATTATTAGCCCATTAAGCATTAGCTTCGGCATAAACAACAAATTGAAATTTGTCTAGCCCCTGACTTGGAAAAAAAAATTAAAATAAAATAAACCAATAATTCAAACTGAATGTCATCAAAACAAACAAAATCTGCAAATCAACAGCAGGAGACAATTGGGTTTTGAGAAATGGCTCACATCAGTTCCACCCATCAGAGGAACAAGAAATGTGGGAATCATGACAGCAGTCCCCAGTGCTAGGACGTAGTGCTGGAAGCCCAGAGCCATCGCTTCCCCTATTTTCAAATGCAATAAGAAATTGAATGGGCAAACTTATATATATATATATATATATATATATATATATATATATATATATATTTGATGAAGAGATAAAAGAATCGGTGCTCACAGAAACGGCTTTGAGATAAAATAGAAAATGAACATTACCCCATGAAGGGTTGGAGTCAATACAGTACTCTAAGCCTTGAAGTTGGTCCATTGGAGGATGGCTTATATCTTCTGGTTTTGGTGCTTCCATAGCTGATACCCACTTGAGAACTCTATTCCCTACTCAAAACCCCCCAAATGGGTATCTGCTAAAGAATCAAGGGCGAAGAAGAGTAATGTGCCTTGTTGAAAGTAATGGAATTTTGTGTGAATCTCTTAAAGACTCAAAAAATGGGGAAAAGCAGAAAAGTTGGAGGAATGAGGGAAGCAGAAGAGAGACAGAGAGATAAAGAAAAGGGGGAGAGCGAGCGAGCGAGCAAGAAGAGCAGAGAAGTCAATGGTAACAGCAGAGGAGAGAGAGAGAGTTGAAGCTCCCTCGGACAGCCCCTGGGCTCAAGTTTCTATCTCACTCGATCTCTGTGCGCGCTTTTTTCCTATTACAAATAAAGTGATCAGTAAATTTCGTTGTATTCCCAGACTACCCCTCCAGGAACGTCCAAACCAGATGCAACCGTTGGCCTCTCTGCTTGTACACTGTGAGGCCGACCGCCAAAATATATATATATATATATACAAAAAATTAATTTTTTTCATTAAATATATTTTAATTTTTATCAATTTTTCTAACTTTAACTTAATTTTTTAATTTTTTAATTTTTATGAAAATTTACCTAACACTGCATCAATTTATGAAAAGGGAGACAATAGGCTCACCGATCATTAGATTAATATTTAATGATTTAGATATATTTACATATTTTTAAATTTAAAAATTTATGAATAAATTTGAATCTTTTAACTTCTAATCTTACAGTCTGAATTTAATATTTGAGGCTACCAGCGCCCCGCGTTCATCAGTTATAGGTGCTTTTTCTTTTTTATTTTTTTAGATAGCATCAAATAGTTATATAATTATATAATATGGGTGTGTTTAAAGTGATAAAAAATAAGATAAAGTGTGAGTTCGTAATTTGTGTAATAAAATAAAAAATAAATAATTTTTAGAAATTCTTAGAGATTTAGACTAATAGAAACGGAGCCTATGTAATTGTAACGTAAAGATAGTATTCTTATTCTGTTTAAGTTCGAGGTTAAACTACTTTTGCTAGATCTAACCCGATTGACCTTGATTTGAAAAATTAAATGTAACAAAAAAATAAATATAATAAAATGTAATTACATGTAATTAAAAATTGAACGTAATTATATTTAAATGTAACTACATCAAGACCAATAGATATTTTTAAATATAATATTGTAATTATATTTAATTTTGTAATTAAATGTAATTAGAATTACATCATGTATATATACTTTTTATGATTAATTAGACAATTATGTTGTTTTAATTTAAATTTTTTATATATTTTCTTTTATATAATTTATTAAAAATATTAGGTAAACCCATAAAGTTTATTTATTTATTTTTTTTTTTTTTTTGCAACTTTTGTTCTCGTATTATTACATATTACTTTTGAAAAAAAAAATTGAACATTTGATAAAAATTTATAAAAATTAAAAAAAAAGTTGGAGAAAATTATAGAAAAAAGAAAAAGTTGAAGGACAATTTTTTTTAAATTAGAGAAAGTTGTCCGAATTGATCAATAATCAAGGGAAATAAATTTTCAAAAACAGGAAAAAGTGTTAGGGGACATTTTAGTCTTCAAAACAAAATTCAAAAATATATATATGTATATATAAATGTAAGAACGAAAGGTAAAACGGGAATCTCACCCCCTTATAATTACACCATTTAATTGAACTTTTTTCCCCCTCTCCTCTGATAAATTTGGATGATAGGCAATTTTATTTTCTATTAAGATACGAGGTGCCTGGCTAAGGACGGATTGAAGTCGAGGACCAATTTTAGCCCCTCAAATTAATTTAAAACTGTGTGATCCCATTTAATACATTATGGGTGTATTTGAAATGATAAAAAATGAGATAAAATAAAATATATTATTAGTTCGTAATTCGTGTAGTGAAATAAAAAGTAAATAATTTTTAAAATTTTTTAATATTTTTTATAATTTTTTAAAATTTTTTTGTCATCCCAAACGGAATCTATATTGATATATAAATTGGTCCGTCAAAATGTGAGTAAAATATTGGGATACATCACATTAACGGTGTGTTTGAAATGATAAAAAATGAAATAAAATAAATAAGTTGTGGGTTCGTAATTTGTATAATGAGATAAAAAATAAATAATCTTTAAAAACTTTCAAAAATTTTTAAAAATTTTTAGAGATTAACAGTAAATCCAACGGAACTTAAATATAATAATGTCATTTCAAATAACTTTAGGAGTTAGAGATTTACATTAGACTTGACACTGTTAGGTAAAGACGGAGTTATTCTTTACTTAGAAACATATGTCTACTCTTAAAAAAAAAATGTTATTATTTTTTGTCATATTGGTATTGTGTTTTGTAGTCAATTGTATCAGTCGAAGAAATAGAAAATTTTAACCCAGTACTAATTATATTTACTAAACAAAAAAAATTAACTTAATACTAATTATGTCCATTTAATAAAAGAAATAAGTTTTATACCAATACACATCAATATAACTATAATTAGTCTGTTCAGAGGATGTTTGGAGATATAATTTTAGTAATTTTTGATTTTTTTATCAAAGGTTACTACTTATAATTTTTGCGTATTTGGTAAAATAAGTAGTAATTTTCAGTAATTTTTTATAACTTTTAAGTATTTGGTAAAATATTTGATAATTTTTGATAATTTTTAGTAATTTTTGGCAATTATTAGTAACTTTTAACAACTTTTAGTAACTTTTAAGTTAAAAAAATATTATCAAAGAGTAAAAAAATGACAAAAGTTGGTGATTTACTAAACACTAAAAAATAAAAGTTAATAGTTTTTACTAAAAATTTTATTGCTTATAATTAACATCTAATCTTATTTTGACTTTTTTTTCTCCCTCCCTCTCTCTTTTTTTTTTTTTTTAAACAATAATCAAATCTCTTTTTATTTTTTTTTATAAAATTTATTAATTATTTATGCATCCTGTAATTATCACTCATTCACGTACTCCTGACTCAGCCAAGCGGTTAGGGCCCCGACATGGGAAAGGACCAGAGTACGAATCTCCAACGTCTCTTTCCCTGGTGCAAAGACAGAGCCCAGCTCCATTGATAACTGAGCCCTTTTGTTCATACATGCAACATGGCTTAGATTTTTCACTTTCTTCTCTGCAGAGTGCAGAGGCAGAAAAATTCATAGCAACCACCACTTGAAAACTGTCAAAGTAACGAAAGGAGAGTTATGTTTGGTGTACAAAAATTTAATAAAAATTTTAAAAAATTTTTGTTTTATTTTTACGTATTTTTATTTTTTTTTAAGTTTAAAAAAGTTTAATATCTCTAAAAAAATTGATAAATAAAATTCAATTAATCAAATAGTAAAAATTTTTTCGTCATTCTCACTATAAATTCTTAAGTGACCGAATGACATCTATTTTGACAATTTTTTTCTAGAGTTGTAAAAATCGTTTTAACGAATTCACGCAACCAACTTCCGTCCAAACAGATTGTAGAAACTGTTTCGACGGATTACAATGCAAAGAAATTATGATTGACACAAAATTTTAAATTCGTCCAAATGGAAATTCAATATGTTAGAATAAGAACCTTACTGTTTATCTCCAAAAAATATGATTTGATATGTGTGCACCAAACGTAAAAAATTTTTCCAATTACATTTTATCTCATTTTTTTTTATCTCTCTAAACACACTCTAGATAAAGAACTGATGAACAAGAAAATAACATGGTAAATGCAATCTATTTTCGCATTTTAGCCAAGATTTTTAGCCAATGGTGGCAAATTTTATTTAGACTCCATTTGATATTACTAGTTATAAAGTTAAATTTTGACCATTCAATTTTTTAATTTTTTTAGATGATCAAAATTACTATTTTCTATTTTTAAAACTTTTTCAAATTATGGCCGTAATAAGTCAAATTAATAAAAAAATAGTAGTTAAAAGTTATTTTTTTTCTTTTCAAATACAAAAAAATAAAAAATTAGTTTTCTAATAGTCAGTAACAATTTTAATTAATTAGAAGAAATAGAAAATGTTCTTGCGGTGAAATGAGTGTTTTCTTGTAATTATATTAATGTAATAAAATTTGTATAAATAATTTTTAAAAAAATTGAAAAATACTATAACTTATTGTCCTTATAAACGTGCGTTGCACCAAAAAGAGAGCGACATTTACAGGCGGCCAGTGAGAACTTAGTACCAGGAGGAATTTCGCATAACTGAAAAACAATATACAATTTTTAAGTTACGATTAACCTTAACACTTCTCTCTTTTTCTTTTTTTTTTTTCCTTTTTTTTTCCCCTTTTTATTTCTATGTTAATTACACATCGAAGGATTAATGCTAAGAATTGTTAAGATTAGGTGTTTTTTTATAGCCTCATACGTTAATGTTCTAATTTATCACACAAGCTCGTAGGAAGGCACATTAACAAAGAAGGTTAGGTCATGAGAGCTTTTGTGCGTGCGCGCACATAGAGAGAACACTTTGAGCATCCAAAAATAATAAAAAATAAAATAAAAAATGTGATTTTGGTCACTTTTAATATTTGGTGCATAGCCGACAAATTATATTTTTCAGCTATAAATAGTGTCGTTTTTAACTTTCAACTTAATTTTTCGGAGAAAGAATCTGTTCGAATGGTTTTTTAGGTCCATTTGAACAGTTTTATATTAGAATTTTTTGAGAGTTGTTGAAAAAATTTTTAAATTTATGAAAAGTTATTGAAGTTTATAGGGATGTTATTGGAATTTGTAAAAAATTTATTAAAATTTATAAAAATTTATTAAAATATGTAAATATATATATATATATATTTTACAAAGGAGAAAAAAAAAAAAAAACAATGAATCAGAGATTTACTCAAATTTTCAGTGCTCCGAACGTGACAATAATCAATGTAACGTGTAAAAGAACAGTTCACCAACAAAACTTCTGTTTTTTAGTCTCTGCCATTAGTGACAAAGTAAAAAAAGGCAAAACATTACGAATTTAAAAAAAAAAAAAAAAAAGGAAAGAAAAAGGAAAATAGACCATCACTCACTCAACCCAAGAGCCGAGCAAGTGGAACCAGAGATGATACCCCGAAAGGGTAGTCGAGTTGGTTCGGATGGCGGGCCGAAGGGCCTGAGATTAATAGGTCCCGAGTTCGATTCCTTTTGGGGCAGTCTTTCCTCTAATTGTAGAGGGCCATCTAGCAGCCTTCTCAGTTGAGCCAGTCAGTCAGGGCTTACCTAGGCTGGTTTATCTCCTCATAGTTTTTTGCCAGTTAGGGACACGAGACGGGTTTCACCTAGTGCGCATCTATGAGTAGCAGCTGCGAGTTTCTCCCCAACTCCAGAAGTGAAACCAGAGATGATTTTTTGTCTTGGAAACGCAACCGAGGCAATTGGCAGACCGTGTACCAGTTGGTAAGCATTAGAACGGGGAATGAGGAGGATCAACATTGTTATTGTCTAATGCAAGAAAAATAGATTCGTGTTTGGGGGAATACCAATCAGATTTGGTCTTGTTAGCTCGGAATAGTAGATTGGGGTTATTGAATTTTAATTTAACAGCTTCTGCTTTGTAATTATCGAATTGATATCGTCGAGCTTTTCTTCTTTTCATGACAGTTTTTGTGGGCGCGAGATTATTTATGTTTAAAGCACAAATTATATTATTTTAAAATTAACTTAAAATTTTAAAGTATCATTTAGTACAGCTGGTTTTAACTTTTTTTTTTTATTTTATAATTTTGAAAACTAAAAAAAAGTTCAAAACGTAATTTATCATTTGTATTTTCAAAATTTATCTTAGAAAACAGAAAATAAGTTTACACACGAAATGCAAAATAGTAAAAAGTTATTTTAAGTATTTTTAATCCAAAATAAAAAAAATTTCAAAGCACGAAAATAAAAAATATCAAATAAAATGCGCTTTCTATTTTCTTTATTTAAAAATTTTTAAAATATAAAACACATAAAACAAAAAATAGAAAATAAAAACAATAAACGAAAAATAAAAATACAAACCAAATAACACCTAATTATTTCATTTTCTAAAAGCATCCTCCTCAATAAATACAAACTCATTAATAAAGTTTAAACATTTCACAAAAATAAAATATAATATTTATCACAAAACTGATCTATCAAGTTTAAACATCTAAGAAATATAACATAATTTATATTCATATTTATGATTGACGGCCTAGTAGGCAAAAATAATAAATTCAAACTTGTAATTTAAGCACTTTTTTTTTTTTTGGTTTTTGAATGACCAGTGTTGGGTAAAATAATACATTGACGTACGGAGTGCCGAACAAGTATAGCCAAGATGCCACGTGGCCCAATGCCGAGCATATTTGTGTGAGTCACATAGTCATTCACCGAGCACGTTGACACGTGACACGTGGCTTTCCGCCGAACAGTTGATTGATGGCACGAGAGTTCCACGTGAGTGATATACATGGACACGTGTTTTTGGATTAATATTCCAAGGGATTTCCTGACTCTCAGAATCTATGGATAATGTGTTGCTACGTGGCTGTAGCCGAAGACCTCAATAGCCAATTTGTTCAGCCCATTGATTGGCGGCTAATAAATGTTATGCCTGGGACCCACAGCCTTAATGAGGGATCATAACCATAAATGCATCGTAATTATGACTGAACTAGGTATTTATCTCTGATGGAGTAACTAGCTCAGTTCATTTCGTTATAAGTAGTTGACGGATGTGATAGGTAGATAGTTTGACCACGAAATTTCGGTTATATTGCCGTGTTTAACTACCAGAAGCATTGAATGAAAGGTATAGAGTATTTAATGGAAGATATGAGGCATTAAATGAGCGGTGAAAGGTATTTAAAGCAAGGAAGGAAAAGAGGTGCACGGAAGCCTGGATGCAGTCAAATCACAGGTATTGTCTTATTTATTATTTACATTATTATAAATACGAGATTCCACTTGACAATGAAGGTAAGCCAACTATTGCCAACTTAAGTTATTGCTCATTTCTTCAATGAAAAAACTTTCTTCTTTGAGCTACTTGCTGACTTAAGCATCGGAGGATTTTCCGGCCAGAGACCTCTACTCCGGCCGTAACTTTTTTTTTGTCTTTATTCAGCAGGTTGTCGATTACATTTTCGGTTGACGTGATCAACAGTTCCAGCGATAAATTTTACTGCCGAACAACCAGTAATTTAAGCACTTAACTAGCATGCCTAAGGTAGAAGTTTGAAGAGTTTTGCGTACCGAATTTTTACCCAACAAGTACCCAAGTTACTGAGAAAAGCTACTTAAGAAAATTCAGTCAAAAATGACAAACGAGGGTGCCCCACTAGTTGTCAGCCAGCAAGTTGGTCGTATCTTTTTGGTCTATTTTGATCCCAATTTAGTGCAAGTGCTATTCAATACATCATTGGACGTCGCTGGGCGTTGCAGTAAATTATGGGGACCATGCGATCAGCTGGCTTTGTAACACAAACTCGTCGGTCGCAACGTTAGGTGTATTTAGAATTGTATAAATTTATATAAGTTTATAAAAATTAATATTTTATGTTTTTTTTACTGTGTATAAAAAATTTAAATTTTATAATTTTATAATTTATGTATATAAAAATTTATAAAATTTTATATTTTTTAAAATTACAAACAGTACTATTATAACATTTTATTCGTAGTGCTGAGACGCACGTGCTACTGGCCATTCTCTATCTTTCAATCAGCTTTATGCTGCAAAAAATGTTGCAGCATAAGGTTTAAATACTTTTAGCTAACTAAGAAAAAGTTAGTTAAATTTATGTTTGAAAAGAAAAGTGATTTTTTTTAAGTAATTAACTTATTTTTATTAATTTAATCTTTTTATTTTTAAAGTTTAAAAGAATGTTAAAATATAAGAGGGTATCCATCCCTAATTAGTCCAGTGGAGAGGGAGTCAAGTATAAGGTTTAGGTGATATACACAGGCTGTAGGTTCGATTATCACCTAGAGCGGCTAGGATTTAAGTGGGGGTCGTGACGGTGGATTACTGCGCTAGTTCTTCCGAGGGTTTGTACCTTAGTGAATAAAATCGCTGAATGATTTCTCTCGTTACCAAAAATAAAAAAAATAAAAACCAAATATTGTCTAATGACTATCAATGCCAAACAGAGCTTATATTAATTATACAGTTGCTCTCTTTATCTATCAGCTAAATTTTATTTTATGGTTTAATTTTTTTAATTATAACAATTACAAGCTTAAATTTTTAAGCTGTCACATTGTTAACTCATTTTACAAAAGACTAGTTGACAAAAATTAAGGTGGCATTTTGTTTGTATTTTTATTTTTTGTTTTTTGTTTTTTAGTTTATGTGTTTTATATTTTGAAAATCTCAAGATAAGAAAAATAGATAACGCATTTGATTTGGTATTTTTTATTTTTCATATTTTAAGATTTTTCTTATTTTGGATTAAAAATGCTCAAAAAGACTTTTTGTCATTTTACATTTCATGTATAAACTCATTTTATATTTTCTAAAACAAATTTTGGAAACACAAGTTACAAAATACTTTTTGAGCTGTTCTTCTTATTTTCAAAAAAATAAAATGAAAAATGAGTTCAAAACAAGTATACCAAACGATACTTAATATTTTAATAATTCAAAATTTTAAATTCTTAATTATTATCGTTAAAGGGTCACACCGTAAAATGAAATTTGGTCCGAAATGTAAAACTTATAATACTTTACCCTATTTTTTTTTATTACTTATAAGATTGTAAAGTCGAAGGAATTCTTATCTTATTCATCTCTAATGAATAAGGGTTATATTGGAAAATGTTGTTTTAGCTAATATGTTAAAAAGAAAGCAAAGATATTAAAGTTAAATTAAATTTTATTTTAGCTAAAATAATATATAATTATTAATCTACAAAATACAAATAAATGATGCAATAAAAATAGTTATGATATTATTGTTATGGTTCTGATGAGCTCTACCTTTAATATAGGATATAAGTTGGCTATTCTAATATGAGATGAAATATAAAAATTGATTTCACGCATTCTATTAAATTTGTACCTTTTGACATATTGGTCACATTTTTAATATTTGGTATCAAAACAACCTTCACATTTTGAGTTCAAATCATGATAAGAGTCATCTAAGAAAGAGTTACTCGAAACAAAGTGCGAATCATCTAAAAAGGAAAAGTATGGAATATAAGTATTGATTTCGTTCCATCATCAGATCTGGTAACGTATGTGGGTCTCATTTTCATGTAAATGTCAATCATCAGTGGATTGCTTAACTTTTCGCCTTCCGAACGAAATCTTTCTTTGGGGAAGCATGCGGACTGTCCTTGCTACACCCAAAACTGGAAAGACCGAAATACAGATAATCTGGTAATGTGTGCCTAAAATTAATATAAATTGATATACCTAACAGTTTTATAATTTAAATAATGTATAAAAAAATTAGAGTTTTAAATGAATTTATAAATATTTATATTAAAAGAAAGTGAACCGAGGACCGAAAAAAGCCGCACTTTGTGCAGCAAAGGATGCAATCAATCCCTGTAACTGTGCATTGGATGTAAAAATCCAAAAGGTTGATGGTGACGGACAACATTAGTCAATGGCGCCAGGGAATCCAACAAGACAAATTTCTCCTTGATTCGATGGCATTGATTTTCTCTATTAATGGACAAATCTCAACTTGAGACTTCCTGTGTTGCATTCACAAGAGCAATGCTCCCAAATAATCTTTATGCGCTACAATAGCTATCCCCCTGTAATGCAATGGCCGATAGCGGAATAACTTCTTTGTTTTTTTTTGGAAAGAGTAATTACTCAATGATATTTTCTTTATCAGAAATTTATGTTGAAATTTATTGAAGATTATTCTTTTATTTATACAGTATAAAAAAATAAATTGTATTCGGGACACAATTAGCAACACAAACACAAAATTTGAAATCTTTGGATGAATTTAAAGTTATTGATAGTTTTCCAAATAACGTTAAGGGTGCGTTTTAAGTGACAAAAAGTGAGATAAAGTGTGAGTTTGTAATTTTTACTGTGAGATAAAAAGTAAATAATTTTTAAAATTTTTTAGTATTTTTTACTATTTTTAAAATTTTTTTGCCACTTCAAAGAAAACTTAAATTACCAATAGTATTTTTGTGATTTTATAAAAAAAAAAAAATTAAAATTAGCGGGCACTTGACCCCTTGTCCAAAGTGGGTAGCCCACTGCTAGAATAGATAATAACAATCACCCAAGAAAAGAGTACGTAGAGAATATTTAGGTGTTATTTGGTATAAGAAAATAGTAAAAAAAGATTATTTTCGTACTATCAATTAATTTCATTTTTTTAAATAAAAATAACATACCAATAAGTATAAAACAGTATTTTAAATAAATATATCAGGCAAATTAAAGAAATAAAATATAAAGATAACAATTCTATTTTTTTTTATACCAAACGAGGTCATAAATCCTCCAACCATTTATATCTCAACTGCCTCACTTCATATCTATTCAATTCTTAACTTCATATTTTTTTTTCTTTTTGTAAATGAGGATATATATATTTATATAACAATGCAGTTCACTTGATGTGACCGTTGTCGAGCTTGGCACCTCAATTGTAATGGCTTCGGCTGGCCGCAGGGGGAGGGGGCTGTCCAACGTGGGTCGACCGCGGCATAGGGCTCGGCCGCGGTTGTGATACATCATTAAATACATTAGTCTCTTTTGATTAATAAATTTATTTTTATAAATTATTTTTATGATTTTTTTATATTTAAAATAAATAAAAAATTAATTATTTTTTTTATATTTTATCATACGTCATTAAAGTTTCGTCACTGTTAGATCAACAATTATTAATCAACTGTCACTGTTAAATCAACAATCATTAATCAACTATCAGGCGTCATTTTAAATTTTTTAAAATTTAAAATTTAAACTATATTCAATTTTTTATATTTAAAATAAATAAAAAATTAATTTTTTAACATTTTATCTTACATTATTAAAGTTTCATTACTGCTAAATCAATAACCATTAATTTACATAGAACTCAAATTAACGAATGTGGATTCACAGTCCTAACTTTCATAACTTTTCATTTCTACCTATATTATCTACAAACTAGATATTGCCCGTGTCTAAATGTACAGAAATATAATTTCACCTGCAAATAACTCAAACTTACATGAAAAACTGTAAAAATAGCATGTAAAAATAAAAATTACTAATCAAAAGAGACTAATGTATTTATATAGTGTCTAATAAAGTGTAAAATTTAAAATATTAATCTCTTTTAATTAATGATATTTATTTTTACAAGTTATTTTTATAATTTTTCATGTAAATTTATAAAATAAATTTATATTTAAACTATTTGTAGGTAAAATTACTTCTGTTCCTTTACGTATGGGAATATCTAGTGTATTGATAGGGTCACCCATGACCCATCTGTTATTTCTCCAGCAAGGCGACCAACCCGAGTCCGAAACCCACCAGCTCACCTGAAGGATTATGTCCGTTGAAGAAGTCTGTTCCCTATTTTCATGCATACATGGGGCTGTATGCTCTTAGTTTAAGCCATAACAGTTGGTGTTCCTTGATTATAGGAAGTTATGTTAGTTTGTTTCTTTCCACTTTAACTTAGTGGCGTTAAGGTCTTAGTGGAGTCCTGAATTGTAGTTGCTTTGCTTTATGATTTGTATTCCCTATTTAAAGAGATGGTAATTAAGTTGAAAAAAAAAAAAAGAAATATCCCATTCATTTTCTTGTTAATTCTTAAGCTTATCCTTTAAGCTAAAAGGAGCCTAACATTTTGGTGCTTTCATTGAGAGACTTCCATTGTCAGCCAGACCTCCTAAACCCGATTGCTCGAACCATGGCTGAAGGAACTCGTTTCCGCAAATTGGAAGAAGCCCAAGAATATCACGCTACCCAAATTAGCCGTCTCACCGGAATTTCTGACAAAGCCCTCGACCAAATAGCTCGTCTCCAAGAAACTTCTCAAAAAGCTTCCACCCAAATCAACGATCTATCCTCACACTCCACCCACGTCAACCAGCAGTTCGATGACATCCAAGCCACCCTTGCCGCCGTCGCTGGCCGTCTTGAACAACTCAGCCGCAACATTCCGCCGCATCCTCCACCGCCCAACCACAACCTTCCACCGCCTCATCCACCACCACCCCAATTCCCACCAGTCAATCAACCCCGTCCATTCAAGTTGGATTTTTCCCGTTTCGACAGAACACATCCGTCGGGTTGGATCTTTAAAGCCACCCAATTCTTCGAGTTTCATCAATCACCCCAACCGCAGAGAATACAGATTGCATCCTTCCATATGGATGGACCAGCTCTTGTTTGGTTCCAATGGACGCATACCAATTACCCGTTCCAAACTTGGGAGGCTTTCGTCCAGGCCCTCGATGCTCGGTTTGGGGACTTTCCATACACTGATCATATGGGTTCCCTAGCCAAGCTCACCCAGACCTCAACCGTCATTACATATATCTCCGAATACGAAGCCCTCGCCAACTCCACTGCCAATCTTCCACCCAATTTTCTCTTACACAACTTCATCTCCGGCCTTAAACCAAACATACGGCGTGGGGTACAAGCTCTCCAACCTCGCACCATCATCGAAGCCCAGGGGCTCGCTAAGCTCCAAGAAGAAAAACTCATGGATCTTTCCATCTCACGTGCCATCCCACCCACCGTGGCCTTACCCGCACCCCCTGTCCAAAAGACAACCATGAACCTCTCACAGCCGACGCCCCCTCCCGGCGTGCGCCATCTTACTGCCAAAGAGATGAGAAGCCGTCGCGAACAGGGCCTTTGCTTCAATTGTGACGAGAAGTTCACTAGGGGACACAAATGCAAGAGCCCGGCTACCCTCTTACTCATCGATGACTCAGGCGACACCAACACCATCGAAGCTCCTATTACGAGGCCCATCACCTTCCCGGAACCTCCAGACATATCCTTGCACGCCTTGGCCGGACAAAATTCCCCGCGTGCCCTCCGACTTACGGGACGGATTCATAACACCCCAGTTCAAATTCTGATCGACAGCGGGTCTACACATAATTTTATTCAAGAGTCTCTCGTTCCGCAACTACAACTGTCGCTCGATGCCAGCTACTCGTTTCCGGTGACCGTGGGAAACGGAGATTCTCTCCAGTGTTCAGGCTTGTGTTCCGGCATACCCATTCTACTAGCTGATCACATTTTTTCCACCGATCTTTTTGCCCTCCGATTACATGGAACTGATGTTGTTCTCAGCGTACATTGGTTACAGCAATTGAGCCCCGTAACCTTAGATTACCGTACCCTCACTCTCACCTTCATCTACGATACCAAACTTGTAACACTCAATGGCACACCCCAACCAGCCTTGACACCTATACGGCCTTCTCAACTTGCCCGCCAATTAAATATGCATACAGTAGCTTCTCTCTACACCCTTTGGGCCGAATCGAACCCTGAGCAGCAGCCTACCCCTGCCTACCCACCAGAATTGGCTCAATTACTAGATCGGTTCACCCTGTTGTTCAAACCTCCCGCCGGTCTTCCTCCAAGCCGAACTCAGGATCATTGTATTCACCTCTTACTGGGATCTCAGCCGGTCAATGTTAAACCATACCGATACCCACACTTCCTAAAGCGTGAGATTGAACGACAAGTTACATGCATGATGGCCGATGGTATTATCCGTCCAAGTACAAGTCCTTTCAGCTCTCCAGTACTCCTTGTTAAGAAAAAAGACAGTACTTGGCGCTTTTGCGTAGACTACCGCGCTCTCAACGCAGTGACCGTCAATGATTGATTCCCAATACCCACGGGAGATGAACTCTTTGATGAACTCCGGGGATCCACATTCTTTTCTAAACTCGATCTACGTTCGGGTTTCCATCAAATTCGAATGCACCCGGAATTTATCCAAGCCACTGCTTTCCGGACTCATGAGGGACATTATGAATTTTCTCGTCATGCCCTTTGGGTTGAGTAATGCACCTTCCACTTTTCAAGCAACTATGAATTCGGTTTTCCAAAAGCATTTGCGTAAGTTTGTTTTGGTGTTCTTTGATGATATACTAATATACAGTTCTAGTTGGGAGAGTCATCTCCGTCATCTTCGTGTTATACTAACCGAGTTGCAGGAACAAAGATTCCATGTAAAGCTCTCTAAATGCCTTTTCGGCCAAAAATCAGTTCATTATCTGGGCCACGTCATCTCTGAATCGGGTCTTGCAGTTGACCCGGTAAAAGTTTCTGCCGTCCATAATTGGCAGGCCCCCAAAAACATACACCAACTCCGTAGTTTTCTCGATTTGGCCGGCTACTACCGACGCTTTATTAATGGTTACGCCCGCCTCGCCGAGCCTCTTACCAAATCACTTTGCAAAGACAGGTTTCAATGGGAGGCCGAACAACAAGATGCCTTCACTGCTCTTAAAAGAGCACTGACTGAGGCTCCTGTTCTTCAATTGCCAGATTTCCAGGCCACTTTCATTGTAGACACTGATGCGTCGGGTCTTGCTATGGAAGCGGTTCTTCTACAGCATGACCATCCCATTGTCTATTTCAGTAAGGTTTTTCCTCCCCGGATGCAGACTGCTTCTACTTATGTTCGGGAACTTTGTGCAGTCACTGAGGCGGTTCGAAATGGCGCCACTATTTACTGAGAAGAGAGTTTGTGATTAGAACCGATCATCATAGTCTCCAGCATCTATTAACCCAGTCTATTCATACTCCAGAACAAGAGCATTGGCTTATCAAGTTGTTGGAGTACCAGTACCGAGTGGTGTATAAACCGGGCAAAAATAATCAGGTTGCCGATGCCCTCTCACGACACGGTGATCAGTTTTATCATACTCTATCTGTTCCCGTTCCTGACTTAGCCGCACGTGTTCGCCAGGCCCAACTAGCTGATTCTGACATTCAAAGCCTCCTGGATTCAATTCGCAAGGACCCACCTTCATTTCCAGAATACCATGTTGCCAACGAGATATTGTTCTATCGAGGTTGATTAATGGTTCCTCATAACTCTCCTTTGTGTTGTGAGATTTTTCAGAAGCTACATGACACTCCGGTAGGTGGACACTCTGGATTTAGGCGCACTTGGTATCGGATTACTCAGGCTTTCGTTTGGAAATATATGCGCAAGGATATCAAAAAATGGGTACGGGAATGCCCTACATGTCAACAAACCAAGTCCCAAACATCTGCTCCCCAAGGTTTACTCCAGCCGCTACCTCCTCCGGACCGAGTATGGGATGAGATCACGATGGATTTCATTGTCGGTCTGCCGTTATCTCATGGTAAAGGTGCAATCATGGTTGTAGTGGATCGATTTACCAAATATGCACATTTTACTGTTTTGCCGAATTCGTTCACGACCCGATCAGTAGCTGAGCTCTTTGCGTCCACCATCACAAAGCTCCATGGCATCCCTCGCAGCATCACAACCGATCGTGATTCAGTGTTCATGAGTTCCTTTTGGCAAGAACTATTTGTCCATTCCGGCCCCAAACTCCAATTTAGCACTGCTTACCACCCTCAAACCGACGGGCAAACTAAGGTGGTAAACCGATGCCTTGAACAATATCTCCGAAGCTTCTGTATGGACCATCCGACTACATGGTTCAAATACTTGCATTGGGCCGAATATTGGTATAACACCTCCTTTCACTCATCAGCTGGCATGACTCCTTTTGAGGTGCTCTATGGTCGACCACCTACAACCATTCCCGACTATGTGTCTGGGGGTATTCAAGATAAAGCAGTTGATCGTATTTTACGAGATCATGATGTTCTCCTTCGTGAGCTTAAAACTAATCTTCTCCAAGCTCAAAATCGTATGAAGTCCTTGGCCGATAAAAAGCGGGTCGACAAACAATTTCAGGTTGGTGATTGGGTCCTTGTTAAACTCCAGCCCTACCGGCAAAAATCGCTGGCGAACTGGGTGACTAATAAGCTTTCTCGGCGTTATTATGGTCCGTATCAAGTTATCAACAAGATCGGCCAGGTTGCCTACAAGTTAGAGTTGCCTACTGACTCTAAAGTCCATCCCGTTTTCCATGTTTCAATCCTCAAGCAATTCTTTGGTGACCCAACCTCAGTGCAACCCCAGCCTTTGCCAACTCTAGAAGAAGACAGTCCGAACCTTAAGGACAAGGTTCGTTTTCGGAGCAGGAGGGAAACTGATAGGGTCACCCATGACCCATCTGTTATTTCTCCAGCAAGGCGACCAACCCGAGTTCGAAACCCACCAGCTCACCTGAAGGATTATGTCCGTTGAAGAAGTCTGTTCCTTATTTTCATGCATACATGGGGCTGTATGCCCTTAGTTTAAACCATAACAGTTGGTGTTCCTTGATTATAGGAAGTTATGTTAGTTTGTTTCTTTCCACTTTAACTTAGTGGCGTTAAGGTCTTAGTGGAGTCCTGAATTGTAGTTGCTTTGCTTTATGATTTGTATTCCCTATTTAAAGAGATGGTAATTAAGTTGAAAAAAAAAAAAAGAAATATCCCGTTCATTTTCTTGTTAATTCTTAAGCTTATCCTTTAAGCTAAAAGGAGCCTAACATGTATATATATATATATATATATATTGCAAAGGCTAAGGATATAGGTGGATTGCATGGACCATAGATGAGCTTCCACTTGTTAAAGCAGTCACATGAATTCAAGTCCTGTTTCGCACCATAAAAAATCACTAAAATTTATTAATTTTAACTACTTTTTATACTTTCTTCCCACAAAAAATTTTCATATTTTACTTTTATGTCACATTTTTTTATTTTTATTGTACTTTTTATTCTATTTTTGTCAATCAAACACCCCTCCTTGTTGTCAAATGATGATTAATTAATTCCTGCTTCATGTCTTGGAGACATATATGCCAGTCACACCACCCATGGTCCAATCTACAGTAGCTAAGCCCACAGACTTCTTTTTGCAGCCCAAAACACTTTCCTTTCCTTGCTACAATTCTCTTTTGGGTCAACTTGATGATGCAACTTAATTAGGATGTTATTTATGTCAAATATTCAGTGGAGTGAATATATGAGATTCTCGACATCAATGGCATGCCACATTTTTATATCTTTGAGATTTGTTTTAAAATAAAGGTTGTTAATAAGTGTCTCGGGCTATTTTTTAAACTCTAATTATACATGTTTCATAATAATATCTCACAATTTGATGAAGTTACAAATAGAAAAAGTGCATAATATTTATGTTTTAATTGGTATTTAATGGATACCTTGAAACCTGTTAATAAATGCCTTAAAATAAAAGTGATAGGGGCAATTTTTGTAATAATACATGAAAATTTTTTTAATAATTAAATATTATTTAAGTGATAGCACTTGTACTTTTTAAAGTGGCGGAGTCATTATTATAAAACATTTCAAATAACTACTTTGGGTGCGTTTGGTGTCCCAAAAAAAACCAAAAAAAACCAATGGATGAGATTGATGTGATGTAAAAATGATAGGTGGCAAAATATGATTGGAGGAATTTGAAAACTTTTGAAGTTTTTTGAAGTTTTTTGGTTTTTTTTGAAGGTTCAAACGAGGCCTTTATTGTGGATTGATTCAGTTCTTTTATGAAATTCTTATTAAAATAATTAAAATCAAAATTTTTAATTTTAAATTGATAGATATAAACTCAACTTTTCAACTTTATCATCCAGGTAAAATTGAAATTTTGTGATTTATTAAGTAAAACTTCTATAAAAAATTCTATGAGTATATGCAAAAGGAAAAATGAATAATAGAGAGAGAGAGTATAAATGAATAGAATAACGTGATATTTTAAAAATATGAAATCAAATGGACTAAGTAAACTAGGAGTACTTCTAGGCTTAACATGGACAAAGCAACCCAAGAAGGTTTGGTTGGAGCTCAGCCCATTTAATTTTAGGCCCACAAATCATTTTTTTGCTGATTTTGATTTTTTTGCGTTTGAAGTGACAAAAAATGAAATAAAATGAGATAAAATAAGATAATCTGTAAATTCATAATTTGTGTAGTGAAATAAAAAGTGAATAACTTTTAAAAATTTTTAAAAATTTTTGAAGTTTTCAAAAATTATTAATAAACCAAATGCACCTATAATGGAGTTGATTGGTCAATTTTAGTAATTATATCCTTTTCACTAGATTGCAATGTATTATAAGAGACAATAACTTTATTTCCTTGCGTTTTAAGGTATTAAATGCAATTATTGGGTGTTGTTTATATATATTAAAGCAAAAAATTGCATAATTGGTATGCCATCACCACAAAAGGTTTCATAATTCAAGAGGTAGGTGTGGATCCATATGACAACATTTAATTAAGGTAAAACATTTGTCCATTTTGTGCTCTCCTTCCTATCTTTCTATGTAGAAGAAGGTAAAATAATGATGATCGTATCTCTCTTTTATGTAACAACATAAAGGCCCACTTTGTGAGTTTAGAGATAAAAAATATTAATTAAAAGAGAAGGGAAATGATAATTTTTTAATTATTCATAAGTTTAGGAAAAAAATAATAATTTTTTTTCTTTATCCTTGAGTTAAGAAGAAATTGAAAGAAAAAAAATTTTATTATTATTTTACCATTAAATCCTTTGAATAATTAGATAGTTGTCAATTTATTTAAATCGATGATATATTTATAATTTTTTTATTCTTTATTTTATGAGCAAATATGTCATTTTAAAAGTCTCATTAATTCACTTTTCTCCCCTCTTCATTTTCGTCCACTTTTAGGATGATGAAAATTTTAAAATTTGGGCATTCACCTTTTTTCCCATTTCTTTTTTTTTTTTGAAAAACTTATAAATAAATAATAAATACTAAAATCTTTTATTTTTTGTTTTTTCTTCCTATTTGACTCCATCCAAATGAACTGTAATGGATAATCTCGATTTCTTCTTCTAATTACTATTATTGTTATCTATTTATTTATTTATCTACAAAATTATTTATCTACAAAAGAGCAACAGGTCATTCTCCCAAGTCCCAACCTCCTGTTAGGAAAATTGTTGTTTTCAAACAATTACTGTTTTAAAGGAAAGGTCGTTGGTTTATGTGAATTTCTAAATTCATGTAATATGTATATATCATATATCTATATATATATATAAAGTAGCGTCTGATATTACTACTGCGTCACGTAGGATATAATTTACACTACGATTATAACACATGACACATAATCATAACTATCTTACACCACTAAAACCTAACTTGCCCTACGTTTATGACATATGTATTGTTGTGACACGTGACACTGAATTATAGTTATCTTAATTATATTATAAGGAAATTATTATTTTACATAGTTACTATTTACTTATAATTTTTAATTTTATTCAAACTAAAATGCACATGGATATTATTTGATATTTTTATTTAATCTATATTTTTATTTATCATATAATTTTTTTTGTTTAAAACATATTCTTATTTTTTATTTTTTATATTTTAATAAATTATCAGTTAAAACATAATAAATATTATTATTGTTATTAAAACAAAATAAAAAATATTTACCTTGTTAAATAAATATTTTAATAACATATATTAAAATAAAAAATAAGAATGCAAGAAAATATTGCAAAAAATTAATTAGCATATTAAATAAATATCTTAATTTATTAACATAAATTTATAATTATAATTATCTTAATTTATAATTATATAATCTAAAAAGAATGAGTGTTGTACATAATTACCACTTATTCACAATTTTATTCAAACTAAAATATTCATGGATATCACTTGTTATTTTTAATTAATTTACAATTTTATTTATCATATAATCTCTTAATTTTTATTTTTATATTTTAATAAATTTTTATTTAAAACATAATAATAACAATAATAATAATAATAATAATAATAATATATTAAACAACAAAATACTGCAAAAACACCAAACGTAAAAAATTATTTCAAATCATATTTTTTTTATTTTTTATCACTTCAAACGATACCATAAATTCTTGTATAAACATAGTTCAACTATTAATGGGAATATTTATTTTCTTTGTCAACTGTGAAGCTGGTCACCAAAAAAAAACTATGAAGCTTACGGCACCCTAGCACCTAATATGTGTTTTTTTCAAAGAAATTAATGTGTAATAATTAAAAATTAAAACAGAATGAAAGATCTCATCTTAAAAAATGGTAATTAATCGAGCTCATATTCCGAAATAGAAATAATGATCAACATTATGAAATATACCCTTGAGCCAGTGAAGCATAAAACTGAAAATAAAAATAAAATATTTTTCTTAAAAATAAAGTCACCCATAATAACAATAAAAAAAGTGCAAATATAACAATATTTCAAGAAAAAACTGCACATTTTCTTGAAATAACACATGAATATAAAAATATATATAAAAATACTATATTACCGTAATAACATAATAGTCATAATTTTGTAAATAAATTTTAATTTATTAAATATTTTATTTAAAAAAATTAAGCTTAAACTTGACTACCACATCCTCATAAAAATTCTGATGGTATTTTTGTAATGTTTGTAAAAATAAACGAGGATAAATTACACCTAAATCCCCTAAACGTTAGACTAATTACACCTAGATCCCCTGAACATTTGAACCTTGCGCTTAAACTTCTTATTCCCAAATATTTGTAATACTTAGGTCTTTCCGTTAGTTTTCTCGATTAACTGTCGTTAACTGCATTGTAAAATGACAAAAATGCTCCTTCCCGTAAGCAATACTCAGGGGATTTACGTGTAATTAGCCTAATGTTCAGATGGTCTAGGTGTAATTTATTCTTATTAAAATGATTTATTTTATTAAAATATTTTATTAAATTATATTAATTTTATTAAATTTAAAAATAATTTATTATTAAATTAAGTTATAATGATACATTTTATTAAAACTAATTATTATTAAAAATAAATATTTATAATATTAAATTAATTAATTTAAATGTATTTTATTAAATTAATTAATCAAATTAATTTTAAATTTATTTTATTGAATTCAATTAATTTTATATTTTTTAATAAAATTATATAAATTTATTTAGATAAATTAATTACTGTAAATAAAATTATATCACTATACACATTTATATTTTTACTTATGTTTTAATAACGTTTTTGAATCATACCCAGTTGAAAAACGTTTATTGGGTATTTTTAATTACATCTATCATTAAATGTATTGAACTAATCATTTAAACTATTTTTTCTTAAAAATCTACTCTCACTAATAAATTTTTTCAAATTATTTTAATTACTTAATTACATATTTTTTCTCATTTTAATTTTATTTTTAATTATATGATTAAAATCGTGTCAAATGAAAAATAAATTAAATTAAAAAAGAATTTACCCTTAAAAAAATTTAAAATAATTAATGTTTTTAATTGTTACTATTTAACTATTTTTAATACATTTTTCTTTGATCTTAAAAAAATTAGTAATTTTTAACTTTTATTCTACCATGATCAAAATAATATTTATAAATTACAAGAATTTAAAACTATATAAAAATTAGAAATCGAATTGATAAATATCAATATTTTTATTAATTAATAATTTTAAAATTTTATCCTATCATGTTCAAAATAATTTTTAAAAATTACAAAAATTAAAACTTAAAAAAAAATAAAAAATTAAATTAATAAATATCAATATTTTTTTAATTAATTATTTTTAAAAAAAAACCTCTACTAAAATTGAATCCAATGGAAGAAAAATAGTTTTAAAAATAATTAAAAAATAAAAATGAAAAAAATTAATCATTTAAAATTTTTTTAAAGGTAAAGTATTTTTTAATTTAATTTATTTTCATTTGACATGGTTTTAATCATATAATTAAAATAAAATTTAAATGAGAAAAAAATGTAATTAAGTAATTAAAATAATTTGGAACATTTTTATTAGTGAGAGTAGATTGTTAAGAAAAAATAGTTTAAAGGATTAGTACAATATATTTAAGGATGAATTTAATTAAAAATAGTAAATTTTTAGATGAAAATATTTGTACAATAATTATTTTTGAGCCATACCTAGTTGAAAAATTTTTATTGGATATTTTTAAAACATAAATAATTTTAGTGATATAATTTTATTTATAGTAATTATTTTAATTTGATTGTTTAATTTAATAAAATATATTTAAATTAATTAATTTAGTGTTATAAATATTTATTTTTAATAATAATTAGTTTTAATAAATTATCATTATAACTTAATTTAATAATAAATTATTATTAGATTTAATAAAATCAATATAATTTAATAAAATATTTTAATAAAATAAACTATTTTAATAAAAATAAATTACACTTAGACCTCTTATACATGAGGTTAATTATACGTAGACCCCCTAAGGTTATTGACAGGACATGAGCATTTTTATCATTTTACAATGCAGTTAACAGAGAAAATTAACGGAATGACCTAAGTATTGCAAACATTTGAGAATAAGGAGTTTAAATATAAAGTTTAAATATTTAGTGGATCTAAGTATAATTAATCTAATGTTTAGGAGGTCTAAGTGTAATTTATCTAATAAATAAATAAATTTGCTTAGCCGAAGTGGAGTGCAATTACTAAAAACAGGAGTGTCATTGAACAAGCGCCGACAATTTCGTTGACTTGCCGCACGATTGCCAGCACCTGATCAAATCTGGGACAAGGTGGGGCTGCAGTCGCCCGCGACATCAGCACCGCCTTCGCCGCCCTCCTGAGGTTTCTTCCGGGAATTGCATAAAAATTAAAAATGCTGTTTCTACACTCTTTCATTTATTTAAAAATAATTAAAAAAAAGGTTTACTTATACGATTTTTTTATTTTTATTTTTTAAACTTATTTTATTCCTAAAATACGTTAAAATAAAATTAGGACCAACCTGATAGCGGCAGTGCGGAACCTTCATCAGTTAACATGAAAATTTTCTATTAAATTGTAAGGTCGTTTGGTAGTTTAAAAATTAAAATAAGTAAATGAAAGAAATATTTTTCGTGCTTAGTTGGTACGACTTAAAAATATTGATAAAAATTATAAATTCTGATTAAAACTATTAAAATGTAGCCTCGAATATCTGTTCTAGTGATTTTTTTTTGGTCTAAAACATTATAAAAAAATTTTATATTTAGGCGTTTGATGGTTTAAATAAACAAAAATTTATAAAAATAAATAAAAATTTGTAAAATTTGAAGTTTAAAAATATACGTACAGAAAATAAAAATAAGTAGAAATTGATAAAAATTAAAAAAAATTATAAAATTTGAGATGGCAAACGTCCCCACATTGTTTACAAAAAAAAAAAAAAAGAAAAATTTCAAATTCAAAATTTATTACTAAAGTTAAATTTTTAATATTTTATTATTAAAGTCTCGTTTGATTTGTAAACAAATTCTAAAAAATTTTATAAATCTCTGTTAATTTTATATCACATCAACTTTTTTTTTTACTACACATATTACGAACTTTCAATTTATCTCACTTTATTTCACTACAAACTAACCCTAAATTCGAAAAATCTTGAATTGAAATCCCAAATAAAATGATTTAGAGAAAGAATTTCTGCGGCCGGGTGCAATTATAACAAGCGCTGCGTCACCTCACTTACGTGTGGACACGTTGCCTGGTTTGAACTCTCCACGTGACACTGGATATTGCTTTGAGAGAGAAATCAGGTGCTACAGTAGTACACGAGACTCTCGTGTGTGATAGCCATCTTGACGTTTATCAAATATATGAAGGCCCATTTTTTTGGGATGGAGGGCCTGACTGATTAAGGGTGGACCCCGCCCTGCAATCCCAATAACAGCCTTGGGAATTATTTTTTAATTTAATGAGTTTTATTTTTATTAAAAAAAAACAAATATGCACTAGAGTACAAGAAAAAAAAAATTATTTTTTTGGAAGGGAGCGTTTGGAGTGGCAGAAAGTGAAATAAGTTATGAGTTTATAATTTATGTAATGAGATAAAAAAGTAAATAAGTTTTAACAAATTTCAGATATTTTTTATTATTTTTAACCAACCAAACGTAGCCGAAATGCTAATAGAATATTGTTGGAAATGAAATAATCACTTGGCTTTGTTTAAATTAAAAAAAAAAAGTTATAAATTCAAAAAAAAAATTATCAGCTTTTTTGGTGTTTTTTTTATTTTATATGATTTTTTTTAGGCGTGTTAATCATATTCGTAAAAAAACATTAAAAATTTCACATTTATTTGAGTAAAAACTAGAAAAAAAATTAATTTTTTTATTATTTTTTAACTAAATGGATAACTTTTACTCAAATGGACAAGAAATTTTCGATTTTTTTTTTTACAAATACGATTAACACTCCTAAAATTTATAACTTTTAAAAAATATCAAATTTTGATAAAAAAATATAAAACCAAAAAAAAGTTTACCAAATCCAAACTAACCCTAAATAGGTGCTTATTTGATGTAACTTCTATGATTGAATTTTCTTAGCAAAAAGTGTTTTAGAGAAAAAAAAAAAAAAAAAAACAAGGGCAAGGTAAACACAATAAATATATTTTACTAAAAATCTTTATAAATCTTCATAAACTTCAATATTTATACACTGCACGAATAATGAGGTTATAGTTTTTATTAATTTATACTAATTTTTTATCACTCTAAACTACCCTAATAAAATAAAAATAAAATTAAATAAACACGTTAATTTAGTAGATGAACATTCAGTTTTACTCATTGGCATTAAATATATGGTAGGTGCATGTACAAAAGGTAAGATAAATAAATAAAAATTTAAAATATTATGTTGTTGATGACAAATTGGGCTTCCCTCATTTAAGTATAGTATGTTTAATCTTTTTTAGTAAATAATTTTTAATAAATTACCTTAATTAGACCTAGAAATTACTTCTATATATATATATTCGATCCCACCAGATGCTTCTGGCTATATTTAATTTTAGGAAGAGGGCAACTGTACAGAAGAGAAATTGCGAACAAAATTTATTTTTTTTATTAAATGTTTTAGAAATTATAAAGAAGAATGAGAAAGGAAATATTTCTTTTTTCTTTTGTTTGATCGTGGAAAGGAGGGAAAATTAGGTATGAAATTATAATCCATTTGTATAGAGTGACATGAGAAGAATAAAAGAGAAAAGGAAATAATTTAGAATCCATTTGATCTTTTTTTTTTCCAATTTTGGAAATAGAAGAAAAGAAATTAAAAAAAAAGTAATTATTAAAATTTAAAAATATTCATCTTCTCAAAAATGACGAAAAAGGAGAGAAGAGAGAAATGGATTAATGAAAAATTTTAAATGATATTTTTATCCATGAAATAATGAATAAAAAAATTATATACATATTAATTCTAATATTAAATAAATTGATGATTCTCTGATTTCTCAAATAATTTAATAGTAAAATAATAATACACACTTTCTTTTTTATTTCATTTCTTCTCAATGCATAAACCCAAAAAAAAAAAAAAATTCATTATTATTTTTTTTCATAAACTCCTAAACAAATAGAAACAAAACTATATATTATCATTTCTCTTATTTTTTCCCCTTCTAACAATATAATATTATCTTTTCTTTTCTCTTCTAAACTCACCATGAAGTATTAATGTGACAAAAAGAAGAAAGAAACAGAAGAGAAAATAAGGAAAAAATTAATTTATTTCTCTGTAGTTTCCTTTTCGTCTCTCTAATTTGTCAAACCAAACCAGTGAGGAAAATTTAAAACCCTTCTCTTTTTACCCCAACCAAACGGAGTCTTAAAATTAAAAAATTCTCGAAGGGAGATTCCTAAAACAATTAAACCCACTATAAAATCATAGCTAGGAGTCGCTTTGTTTTGTTTTGTTTTTTTTGTCATTTGCTCTTCTATTTCACTAAAATTTATTTACTTTTTGTTTCATAATTATTAGGTATGCTATTCACGTTTATGAAAAAAAAAAATTTAGAAGTAAAAAAAGTTGTGTGTATGAAAAACTTTGACTTATTTTAAATAAGGTGTCCTCCTCCATTCGTACATAAAATTTTCATTCCTTAAAATAATTTTTTTAAAAAAACAAATAATATGAGTAAAAGATATTAAGGTTTCGTTTATCTTAACTAAACGTCATATGCACGCGATGCGTGTGAATTTTTTTTTTTTTAATATTTTGATAAATATACATATATTGATAGATATATATAAAGATAAAGATAACTATTAAACAGATAATATATTTTTTAAATTTAAACATGATGATTGAGTTTTTAAATTTGAATTTAAATTAAAAATTTTTAAATTTGAAAAGGTGGTAAAATAACTATTACATTCTTATTTTTTAAAATTAATACATGTATATGTATTTAATTTTAAGACTATTTTTGTCAATTTAAAAAATAAGAGTTTCACCCGGTTTCATAAAAATAAGAATTTTACTTAATTTCGAAACTCGCGCTATAATAATAAATGTAAAAATCAGAATCATCTCGGAAACTAAGTTGGCCCTTGAAGTTTTTAATTCTAAAAACGTAGTCTTCTAAGTAGCGTGGATGAAAATGTTTTCACCATTCAGCCCGAATTGCTCTTTATACCTTTCTCAAGCCACTCACCTTGTTAGAATCCACATTTTCTTACCTAGAAAGGGTAGTCGAATTGATTCGGATGGCGGGCTGAAGGGCCTGGGACCAATAGGTCCTGGGTTCGACTCCTCTTGGGGACAGTCTTTCCTTTAATTGTGGAGGACTATCTAACAGCCTTCTCGGCTGAGCCGGTCAGCCAGAACTTGTCTAGGCTGGTTTACCTCATCGTGGTTCTTTGCCGGCTAGAGTCACGGGAGGGACTTCACCCAGCACGCACCCATGAAAAACGGCTGTGGGCTTCTCTCCAATCCCAGAAGAATCCACATTTTCTTTGGTCCCTCTAGCATTTTTTAGCAGTGGCTCAGCATCTATTATAATCAATCTAGATTTTCTTCTTTCTGAATAGTAGAAACCATATTATCAGCCGTTACGTGCTACAAGTGCATAGAAGTTTATCGTTAATTGCATCAGTAAAGTTATTTATATCCAGATTTTTTCAACTCTTCCCATCAAACATCTAGTCTTTGGTTCTCACTTTTTGGTAAAAAGACCCCCTCACAAGATTTGATTCAATTTCTCACATTCCTCACCTTTATTTTACAGAAGTCTTTGATCGCATAAAAATCCAAGCCATTGAAACCTTTTGTACTCAATATCATGCTGAATATCTTACTAAATATTTACACTCATTTTGAAAATTTAGAGTTCTTCGTAACCCGTTCCTTCAAAAAAGAGGGAAAAAAAAAAAGTGAGCACATCAACTTCATCAGAATAAGTGACAGAGGAATAACATCAGAGCATTATTCTCTTGTAACTCAAGAATTGTTCATATTAATTTTTACGTTGTCTCACATTATCCATATTAAGATGTTCTATTCTCCTAATAAGATTGTGAGCACGCTAATTTCTAAATTCAAGCTGATTAATACTTTTTCACCTTTGTTTAAGAATATGTTAATGTGTATCTATAATTTTGATATACATAAGATAATTAGTATTAGAGTTTGAATTAATTTGTAGGAGTAGAGTTTATGTTTTATTTTATTTCTACTTTATAACTCTATAAATAAGATGGATTATTTCATAATTATATACAGAATTTATTCCTTTCCCTAAACATTCCAAACTCTAACATGAAAATTTGGTTGAACACATCGAAACAAATGAAGTCTCCGTATCTTTTAACCATATTGTTCAATTTTTTTTTAAATTATAACAAATATTTATAAAAATTATAAGAAATGTTTAAAAACTAAAATTTTAGGTACGGGTGAAGAAGAGTGTCTTATTTAGATTAAGCCAAATTTTTTTCATTCATATCTAAATTTTTTGGAATGTTAATAAGTGTATTTTTTCTAAAAATATTTTATATTGACATAAAAATAGTCTAAGAAAAATAAATTTTAATAAAAAAAGTAACATAGAATGAAAAGTAGCTTCCTCGAAAGAACTTATATCTTCTTCTTTTGGCTTACCGAACAGTGTCTGATATTTTGTTTCCATGCGCAAAAAATAATGTTAAACGAAACAAATTGCGGAGTGCACGCCGGATACGCTTGCACAGGGGATCATTTACTTGCGAGCGGCACGTAACGCAACTAAACGGCAATCGTTAAATTTTCCTCACATCTGCCCCCGCCGTTAACCATCCGTCAACGCACCATCCTGTATAAATGGTACCCACAAAACTCGAAAGTCACACGCTTTTTACAGTCCACGCCGAAACAAAACAATCGCAAACAAAAACCAGACTTTCATCAATGGTGGTACTGAGACGTCTTTCTTAAAACTAACGTTCCAAGCCGAATTCGAATTTGAACGCAAGTTCTCTCAAAAAAATGGCGGAAACAACTGCTTCAACAAGCACCCAGAGCCAGAGGACCAAGAAGGAGGCCCAGAGCCTCCTCCTCGGCCGGTACGAGGTCGGAAAACTCCTCGGCCACGGTACCTTCGCGAAGGTCTACCATGCACGGAACATCAAAACCGGCGAGAGCGTCGCTATCAAGATCATCGACAAGGAGAAGATTCTTAAAGGCGGTTTAATCGCCCACATCAAGCGCGAGATCTCGATTCTCCGGCGGGTTCGGCACCCCAATATTGTGCAGTTGTTCGAGGTCATGGCTACGAAGACGAAGATCTTCTTCGTGATGGAGTATGTAAAGGGTGGTGAGCTCTTCAACAAGGTAGCCATGGGTAGGCTCAAGGAGGAAGTGGCGAGGAAGTACTTCCAGCAGCTCATCTCCGCCGTCGGATTCTGCCACGCCCGTGGCGTCTACCACCGGGATCTGAAGCCGGAGAATCTCCTCCTGGACGAGAACGGTGACCTTAAGGTCTCCGATTTTGGGCTTAGCGCCGTGTCAGACCAGATACAGCAGGATGGGCTGTTCCACACCTTTTGCGGCACTCCGGCGTACGTTGCGCCGGAGGTTCTCGCCCATAAAGGCTACGACGCCGCCAAGGTGGATATCTGGTCATGTGGGGTTGTACTTTTTGTGCTGATGGCTGGGTACTTACCGTTTCACGACCAGAACATCATGGCAATGTACAAGAAGATCTACAAAGGCGAGTTCCGTTGCCCCCGGTGGTTTTCGCCGGAGCTGACCCGATTGCTCACCCGCCTTCTCGATACTAACCCAGAAACCCGAATCACAATCCCGGAGATAATGAACAAGAGGTGGTTCAAAAAGGGATTCAAACGCATCAAATTCTACGTTGAGGATGACAAGTTGTGCCATGTTCGCGATGAGGAAGATGATGTTGGGTCCGAGTCTGATCAGTCATTGTCTGAATCGGAGTCGGAAATGGAGGCTCGGAGGAGACATGCTTGCTTGCCACGGCCGGCGAGTTTGAATGCGTTCGACATCATATCTTTCTCACCTGGGTTTGATTTATCTGGGTTGTTTGAGGAAGGAGGAGAAGGGGCTAGGTTCGTTTCAGGGGCACCAGTTTCGAAGATCGTATCAAAATTGGAGGAGATTGCGAAAGTTGTGAGTTTTACAGTGAGGAAGAAGGATTGCAGACTGAGCTTGGAGGGGTCTAGAGAGGGAGTGAAGGGACCATTGACAATTGCAGCTGAGATATTTGAATTAACTCCCTCATTACATGTGGTGGAGGTGAAGAAGAAAGGTGGGGATAAAGGAGAGTATGAGGATTTCTATAACCGGGAACTGAAGCCTGGTTTGCAGAACCTTACAGTGGATGAATCTTCTGCAGCTCCTCCACACTTTACTCCTCTGGATTCTTCACTTTCCCCTCCAGATTCTACAAATTTGCTATCGGATACTGAGTAAGGAGATGAAGAAGAGAAATGGGTATGCTATGTCTTTGTTTTTTTCCTTTGCTAAGGCTTCTGAATGATGGTAAACGTTTGTTTGGTTTGGTTTTTCTTGTTGTAATACTTAGGCAAAGCTTTAACAGTTGCTCATTGTATGACTTTGGTTATTTGAAATGAAAAATACTAGATCGTACCTATATTGCATTCTTGGTGGCTAACTTTCGCTTCTTTTTCTTCTCTTATGAATTTACGTTGAAGAAACATGAAAATAGTTGCCTTTTGAGCTGCTTATATTTTTATGAGGACATTGAACTAGGTTGAATGTCAAATTATTGAACTTTTGCAACATCTAATCCCATATTGGGGAATTCTACTTCCATCTGTATTCCATTTTTTTTTTATTCCTTTTTTTAATTATTTTTTTCCAGCATCCTGATTAGTCCAAATGAAGAAAATACCTTGTGTGTTTGTGACTGTTTGGTTTTGAAGTGTTGCTTCCTACGTATGTTAGTTTTGTTGTATACTTTATATGCCATGCTTGGGTAAAAATCAGTTTGAACAATATCATTCTAAGTTCTAAGATTGGAAGTTGCAAAGAATTCTTCCACTTGTAAAATGGTCTGTTTTTGCAATACAATTCCAGCACAAGGGTCTGTTGCCACGTTGCAGTTGACTGGGGAAACGAGTAAGCAGAAAACTGTGATTTCTGATGATTTCACTTGTGGGCAGTACAGAGCAATGAGTAAGAAAGTTTGTAACCAAGCTGAAGCTAGAACGTGGGTTGCAGATATTTTGTGTGGGATAACTGGTGTGGCTTTTCATGTCGGCTTTCATTGCGTTGACACTTGACAGTAGAGAGAATAAGTTCTCTGTCTCTCTCTCTCTTCTTCCCGCTTATGTAGATTTTTCTTCTTCTCTATTGTGTACTGTGAATGGAGGTCAGGACATTTCTAAATTTTATATGTTCTTATCTGTTTGCTGATTCAAAGTGCATGTGTAATATAAGGAAGGGGCTGCATTGTGGTTGATTTAGTCTCTTAGAAATGATAAAATGAAGTTCTTAGTGTAACGAGTCCCTGATTCAAGTGCTACTGACGTATAAATGTTGAAATGTATCACATATAATGCATATATATATATATATACACACACACACTTAAAAATGTTTAAAGACTCTCTTTTTTACCCACATGGAGCTCTCTACTTGGGTGCTTTAAGCAGACCCCGTTGAGTTGTTCTTTGATACATTACCCTGACAGCCTCTGGCATGTTAGAATTTTCACACAGCGTTTTATGATAGTTTTAATTTCTTGTTTGGATGACTAAAAAAGTAAAAAAAAAAAAAATTAATGTAAAAGTAACATACAACCGAATTTGATTGAAAAAATTAGAAAAAAATTAATAACTTTTTCTAACTTGTAGTAGATTTTAGTGTGTTGGGCACAAATCAAAATTGTGGTGGTTGTAATAAACAGACGAGTTTCATCACCCAATTTGTTGACGGACTAATGATAGGACAGAGACAGATCCTCCAGAGGATGCAAGGTGCGCAAACCTAATGGGAGTTGCATCTTTTGTCCTGCAGATGATATAGGATTTCATGGATGGTTCCCCTAAAATTGGTTCTCTCTCCATTCTGTCATGTCTTAAGTGGATTTGGGATTTTTTCAGTACTAAACCTGCTCACTTAACCTGAAATACTCAGTCAAGACTGGTGGATGAAAGATTTCACTTTCTCAATAAGAGGGCTACATGTGGGAGTTTGCTTGCTTTTCTGAGAATGGAAAATTTGAATGATAATGAGACAAGGGCGGGTTGGTTGTGATTACAGTTGGTCAAAGAGTTTGATCGGTAGATAGATTTGGATTGGTTCAAACGAATGTTGGTGGGAAACTTGGTTTTTGTGGACAATATTTTCCTCAACAGTTGTTTTCAAGACTAGGACAAATTTTTTTCGAAAAATAAATAGAAAATATTTTAAAATTTCTTTAAAAAAGTTGCAAGAAAACCAAGTTAGGAATCCATATGATAATGGCAAAAGGACTGTGTGTGGATACACTAGTGTTAAATTGTAAGAATTTTCTGTGCTGTTTCCTTTTTCCATTCCCAAAAGGTCAGTTCCCAATTTGGGGCAACAAATTGAATGGAATATGCTCTTTCTGGGCTTTGATACCGCAAAACGGCCTCTATTTAATCCAGGTGGTTTGGGCTTCTAGTTTGCATGGCTTTTTCTTCTTTTTTGTCCCAGCAGTTGTAGTTTGTTGGGGTTCAAAACACTACCACATTATTGGAGGTGGGCCCCATTTTGTTCCCTGTGATGAATAACGGTATAGTAAAAATGAATCATGGATTCGAAGATCTATTATTATTGAGACAAAAATGAACGGTAACTTGCGAATTTGGGGCCACACGCTTTGGCCTCGTCAAAGAATTGTAATATTTATTTATTTTTTTAATTTTGTGAAATTTTAAGTTTTTGGATGTGTTATTTGATAATTTTGAAAATAAAGGAACTTTTCGTAAGGTGTTGAATGACAAAAGTTCTCTTTATTTATTAAATGTCTTTTAAAAATAAAAGAATAACCATTTAGTGTACTTGTTTTGAATCTATTTTTCATTTTACGTTTTTGAAAATAAGAAAAAAACTCAAAACGTATTTGATTACTTGTATTTTTAAAATTTGTTTTGAAAAATAGAAAATAAGTTTACACATGAAATGCAAGGTGGTAAAAAGTTGTTTTGAGTGTTTTTAAACTAAAACAAAAAAAATTTTAAAGTACGAAAAATTGAAAATATTAAACTAAGGCATTGTTTGGTGGCACCCAAATTTATTAAAATTTACTAATTTTAACTAATTTTTGTATTTTTTTCAATCAAATTTCTCCATATATTACCTTTATGGCATATCTTTTTACTTTTATTGTATTTTTTGGCTAACTTTTTGTTAATCAAACACATCTTAAATGTGTTTTTTGTTTTCCGTGGTTTGGGATTTTTAGAATATAAAACACATAAAACAAAAAATAGAAAATAAAAATAAAAAATAAAAAATAAAAAATATAAATACAAATCAAATGGCACCTTAATTTTACGATTTTCATCTCCAAATGTATTCAATGTGTGTCAAATACTACTAAGGCCCCGTTTAGCATAGAATAAAAGTCCAAAAAACTCTATAAAACTCCTCTATCTCTAATTTTTCTGCCATCACTAATTTCAAAAATTCTAATATTTCACTAAAAAAATAAAAAAAATTTTAAAGTAAGTTAACCGAATGTGTAAATTTTTTATACAATCATATTTTTTGTGTTGAAAACTTTCAAACAAGTACCATTGTCGCTATTTTTGTGAATTTTTTTAAATCCGTGGGAACAGATTTGGAAAACTGTTCCCATGGTTTGCGACTTTTCAGAAAAAACGGCACCAAAATTAACCTTAAACTACATTTTATTTTAGTTTATCTTGTTTTTTTTTTTTTTTTACTCCAAAGAGGGCTTAAAAGAAATTTTTATTTTAGTTCCTTGACGTGGCAAATGATAGAATTTCTTTCCTGTTCCCACTCCCATTTCCGTTTTTATTTCGATTTCGATAATTGTCCTCATTTTCACCGGAAATCAAACACAGCAAAATCGTGAATTATTTGTCAAATTTAAATTTTATTAATGATGAAATTTATTTGTCACAGGACATAATATCACGAGGATGAAAACTGAATTGTCTAAGGCAATCTTAGTATTGAGTCTGTTGCCTAATCAAGAGAGGAAATTCCATAATGTAATTGCAGGGGTTGGTGACAGATCACTGGCCAAAATAAGTTGTAGGCTTTAGTTGGGGTACCATTCGTTAATTTCACCAAGCGGTATAGAGAAATACTGAGTATTACAATATTTCAGTGTTAAATTAAAATTTAATAATTTACATATATTTACGTATTTTTAAGATAAAAAAATATAAATACATTTAAATTATTAAATTTTAATCAAACGGTATTCTATCTCAATGTCAAATGTCAGCCTCTTCGTTTTTCAAATACTGAATGCAATTGATTTTCTTTTAATTTTCTTATATTTTATTATTGTCGCAATAAATAATATTTTTTAGAATATGAAAAATTAAAATTAGAGTACTTTTTGTTTATTATCATTGTTGCCCTTTGTAATATAATACTTTGGGTGCGTTTGGCGCATTAACAAATATTGAAAAATTCTAAAAATATCTAGAATTCTCTAAAATTATTTACTTTTTATTTCATTGTACGAATTACGAACTCACAAATCATATTAAATTATCTCACTTTTTGTCAGTTTAAACTCTCATTTATATAAAAAAGAGAATTAAGATAATTATTTTATATTAAAAGAATTAATTAATTATTTTTCTGTGCTAGCAAACGGAGGCTTTTGCCCCCAGATTAAAATCAAATTTCCAAACTTTGGTTAATCGCGACCGAAGTTATAAACTGTGGTTAATCACGACCGAAGTTATCCTACAATAGAGAATACATAAAAAATTTTAATACTAAAAAATATTTATCTCAATTATTTTATTTATTTTTTTGAAAAATATTTAATAATTCAAAGAATAAGCTTTTTAATGCGACAAAAAATAATTTAGAAACTGTTATAGAATCAATTAGATACGCAAGATATAAAATATTTTAAAATATTATAAGAATTTTTTTTTTGGGTAATTAAATATTATAAGAAATTTGGTTAGGAAGTCGAGTGTGAATGCTCTCAAGGCATTCTTTTAGAGATTTTGAACTTTCCTAAACGTAAAAAATGTACTATGGCAATTTTTTTTTTTCCAATCACCCGGTACATTAGTTTTATACTCTTTTTATCGTTAAAATATTCTATATTAGGTATAAAATATTCTTTATATATATTACCTATATTAAAATATTTTATATCTTATTTTTTTAATAACTAATTATGTTTATTTTGACATATAAATCATTACCATACATACCTCTTATTGTATACCTATATAAAGGTTTCTTCTTAACTTTTATGATATATATACGACAAGATATAGACATTATATTATTTTTCTTTCCAATTCTATTATTTCCTTATCTTTTATTTTTTTTATTTTAACATGGTATCAGAGTCATATTATGTGTTTTTGATTTCTCTGATATAGCATCATTCTGCTGCACTATTTTCCCTAACCACAAATCTTTTTCTTCCGTAGTCTAAGCCGGTTCTTAGGGTTTTTGACCATTCTTATTTTGATTCTGACCTCTATTTTTTCGTATTTTACCGTCTCAGTACATTTTTTTATTTAGGATGATCTCTTAACATTATGTCGTTCATCCTACACACAGTACTGTTTCTGGATGGAATTAACTATAGTACGCCAACAAGATGTTAGTTTTTCTTTTTGGTCATAAACTCTGGAAAGGAAGGTGTTTTGCTGTTTTCTTCCGAAATCTTTCAATTTTGTCTTTTTTGTTCCATTTTCGCACACTATATATTCTATTTGATTATTTTTCGATCTCCAATCTAAAAAATAATCATATCAGTGGCAGCGAAATTTATTCAGGAACTCACCATCAAAACTCTGTCACCGTTAGCAGCTACGCAACTCCAGATTCTGCACTAATGACTTTTTCTATTATCCGATTCAGCTGTTTTTGGAATACTCTTATTTTCAAACTCAAGTTAGTTTACCATCTTGAGTTTGAAGGATGGTGTTAGAATATTCTATATTAGATATGAAATATTTTTTATATATATTACCTGAATTAGAATATTTTATATTTTATTTTTTAGTAAGTAATTACATTTATTTTGGTATGTAAATTATTACTATACATACCTTTCATTATAAACCTATATAAAGATCTCTTCTTAACTTTTATGAAATATATATGACAAGATGTAAATATTATATTATCTCTCTTTTTAATTCTATTATTTCCTTGTCTTTTAATTTTTTATTTTAACACTGTTTTTAAAGTAATTAATTTTATATCATTTACCAAGTGCCCATGTTACCATATTCCCACATTTAATTGTGCAACAATGTTAAACTTATCTTTTCATTATTTTACTTTTTAAATTTTGTTTGTTTTAATGTAAAATATATTATTTTTTTTTTATTTTAAATATAAGGCTTCATTAAGAGTAGAGTCGGACACTTTGGCTATTTGCTTTTTGGCCTTTTTTTTATTTTAAATTATGTAAAGCATAATCATGTTTAGAAGATGGCAATTACGGAGATGAGAATGCTAAGATGGATGTGCGAGATTACAAGGAGAGATAGGATTAGGAACAAGAAAATTAGGGACAAAGTAAGAATATCACCGATTGAAGATAAAATGAGATAAAATCGATTAAGATGGTTCGGCCATATTTGAAAGCGTCCAACGGAGGCACCTGTTAGAAGGTGTGAAAGCATAAAGATTGCGAGGAGTAGGAGAGGAAGAGGAAGAACCAAGAGAAGTTGTAAATAAACTATTAAACATGATCTTACCTACCTGGATCTAACGGAGAACATGGCTCTAAACAGGATTTGATTGGCATCATCAACTCTATATAGCCGACTCCACCTAGTAGGAAAAAAGCTTAGTTTGGTTTGGTTATATTTTTAATTTTTTTTAAATTATAAATATAAAAATATCAAATTAATAAAAATTTAAAAAGTTAATTATTAAAAATTTAGTTTTTTCTTTTTAAACATAAAAAATTATTTTTTAATAGATAATTTGCAGTTAGTTATAAAAAATAAAAAATTAAAAATTAATGTAAAAATATTATGTGGTAAAATTTAATTAGAAGAAATTGTGAATTTTGAGAATTTTTTAAAAAGATTTGAGTTTTAAATGGAGTTCATATAACTATATGTCTTAAAATATATTTTAAGAGGCCATTTAGAGGTTCAAAAACATGAAAAAATGTAAAATTTTTCTTAGTTTTTTGTGTTTTTTTGTTACATTTTTTGTATGTTTGGTAGAACAAAATGTATTTTTTAACATTTTTTACAACTTTTAGGTGTTTGGTAAACTTTTTACTGTAGTAAATAAAAAAGTTGTAACTTTTTGTGTGTTTGGTATATTTTTTACTATAGCAAATAAAAAAGTGGTAACTTTTTGTTTTATTTTTTACTATAACAAATTAAAAAAATGATAAAAATTATGATTTTATCAAATACATTAAATGTTATAAAATGTAACTTTTGATAATTTTTTGTTAATTTTTAAGTTTTCAAACGGACCCTAAGTTAGGGCAAAAGCTGTCTTATTTCTTATTAAATTTTTATTGACAACGGCAAAAGTTGTGCGAGTGATTGATGTGATGTGAAAATAATTTATCAAAAGAAAAAAGTGCGAGCTTTTATTGTCAACATTCTATGCTAATAAATGCACTAAAGGTGGGGAAGCTATTATTATCAACAATCTTTGCTTATAAGGTTAAAGGTGTTTAGTTTGTTAAAATTAATCAAAATTAATTAATTTTTTAAAATATTTTTTAATTAAATTTAATTATATATTATTTTTATATTAAATTTTTATATTTTTATTATATTTTTTTATTAAATTTTTATCAACTAAACATTCTAAAGAATTTATGTGTCGTTTGATAGATAAAAAGTTGAGCAGTATTTTATATACATAATTAATTGTCACTTTAGTTTTTGGTATACCGATCCAAAATGATGTATTTGGCGGCCATGCATTCTAAGATGGTGTTTTGTTTATCAAAATTATTTAAAATTTATCAAATTTTATTAAATTTTTATACTTTTTTTAATTAAATTATATCACATGTTATTTTTAAATCAAATTTTTATACTCTTATTATACTTTTTTGCCATCTAATCATCATCTTAATTGAATGTCACCCTTTCTAGAATCAATTTGAGGGTGGATGATAGATTTGGGATTATATTAGCTGCATCATATTATATACCAATTAAACGAGATTGTATCTTTATTATTTATATTAAGTACTGATTAATTGCTAGGAGCTGATATACTAATATTGTTAATTATAGTTGAGTTTCCTATTAATGGCTATATTAAGAGGAGAGATGGCTATATCAGGGGAATTGTCCCTGCTCCTATTTTTGAAAAAAAAAATAATTATACATATTTTTTAATTTTTGAGTCCACTATCCCAATTTATTCTTCTTTCTCCTACTCATATCCAAAATTTCAACACAAAACGGATATTTATCATTAAAATTTTGAAAAACTCTACTTAAGCTCTTTTTTATTTTCTTTTTTTTTTTATCATTTATTATTTATTTAACTTCATATAGACTTTATCATTTTTTTAAATAAGTTTTTTTATCATTTATTTTTTTTATCCAACTTTAATTTTTTTACAATTTATTATTTATCAACTTCATTTTTTTTTGGGGATATGCCTTCTTATTCTTTTATATAGGCTTTTTTATTATTTATTTTTTTATCCAACTTTATTTTATTTTTTTTAATCATTTGTCATTTATCCATTTTGAGATTTTTTTAGATAGATCTTATCATTTTTTTAAATAATTTTTTTACCAAAATTTTTAAGTTTAGCCTACCCCTACCCACTGCCTTTTTCAATCACTGTCACTGGTTATATTAACAAACTTTTGTTTTGGGTTATAATTATAAGAATTATAACGACCTAATTTCCCAAAATGAATACACGAGGAGTTTGGACTTGGGTGACTTGAGTTCGATCTTAGACGATACCTATTCTTCATGATGTCTATTTAAGTAACCTCTCTAGTACAGGGAGTAGTCACCTATAGTGTAGCAGAATCTGTTAGTTTGACCAAGAATTATATTTTCATTTTTGTCTTTGAATGTTTATTTGTACGACCTAGAATGTTGGTCACGAGACATAAATTTTGTATTATTATATTTGAGATTATTAATATAGTTAAGGCTCATTGCCAAAAACTTATTTTAATCGTGCATGAGATATTGTGATCAGATAGAGTTATTTAGTGATTGCTTGTATGATAATCCTTTGATGAATGAGGGACGATATATGATAGAGTTTTGTACTATATTACAATGTATATTATATAGGTTTACTCAAATAATGATGTGTGATCATTATTCATTGATATGGTTGGATACTGGATTGGATTGCATTTTGGTTTAAATTTGTTCTTATTTTTCCATATTATTTGCTCTGGACATTTCAATTTTGAAGTGTGACATAACTTATTTGTATTATTATTTGTGTAATACAATATTAACTGAAAAAAAAACAAGATTAGTCCTCAAAAATAAGGTCTTTTGTATCATAGTTGACCAAGAATAAAAAATAAAAATAAAATTTTGAATTGAGTTTCTTTTGACACAAAGGAACGTAATAGAAAGGTCATTTCCATGCTTTCATTCATTTACTGTAGCGCATTTATTTAAAAGTTACTCTATAATTATTTAAAATATCACTTTATTTGAAAGAATAAAATGAAAAGATAATGCATTTAGGGAATGACTATTTCATTTTATTTTTTTATACCAAATTACTTGTGTTTAAGATTATTCAAATATTTTTCGTTTTCATATGATTTTTGGGTTAATAAATTTCCTTATTTTCATGAGTACAATAAATTTAAAACAAGATTTAAAAAAAAAAATTCAAAATTTTACCTAGAATCTTCCTTAATAAAAACATATAGCATTGACGTCTAACTCCAATTAGTTAATTGTAGGTGGCCAATGCGCGCGTTTTTTTTTTATGTGCTTGGAAGACTAAAGAGCCTTACGATGACCATAATAAGTTTTATAGAGGTTCAAGCTTCTCAATTAATTTTCCATTCTATCATTTGTTTGACTGCTTAAACTAAGCTCTATTTTAAATAAGTTTTCGGTTTTAGACTCTTAATCAAGATATGTCAAGGTTGCGTTGAAACGGTTGGTAGCTGCTTAGCCTCATTCAAGAGTCTAATCTCTTTGTGCTACTTTTTTTCTTTGAAAAAAAAAAGGGGGGTCGATTTAGGCTCCTTCTCTTCCATTGCATAGCTGCGCTAGCAGGAAATTAATTTAAATTTTAGGCTCCGTTTGTTTTAATACAAAATATTTTTAGAGAAAACGTATGTATGTACTTATGTTTTCAAAAATATATTTTTCAATAATTGAATAAAATTGTTTATCCTTAAAATATTTTACATTAGGTTTCGTTGGTTTTAATATAAAATAATTTAAACAAAAAAATCAATGTCCAACTTGGTTAATCATGATCACAAGATACAGGATCACATAATGAGAGAGAGAGAGAGAGAGAGAGAGAGAATCCATCCAAGGAACAACACTGCTGATTTAATTGCTTGGAAACTTAATTATAATTAACTATACACATGCCAGTTTAAAAAAAAAAAAAAACCATACATACGCGCATGCAAGTAAAAAATTCGCATTGTCTTTGATACTAACAACAATTGTTTAGTGTCATTTTACTTTGTTTGTCAGCAACTGGTTTTTATATTGACTTGCCCGTTTGTCCTCATGGTTGGAGAGAGTCATTGGGGGGTCAATCCCTAGTTTGTACAAAGAATTAAAGTAGCGATTATAGGTTATATGCGAATCTTGATAATCTAACACACTGCGTGGTTTATATTTATATCTAGTTTTTTCAGCATGTCATTTTCCATTATAATAAGACTTAGTTATTTTCTATTATAATAAGACTTAGTTCGAGAAGAAGGAAAAAAAAAAGGGTAGTTGTTGTTATTGGTTTAATTTTTTTTTTAATCAGTTATTAGTCAACTACTACAAAATTAACTTTTTTGTGTTTAAAAAAAAAAATTAGGTATCATTTGGTTTGTTTTTTTATTTTTTATTTTCTATTTTTACTTTCTATTTTTTGTTTTGAACGCAATTACTATTTTGCACTTTTGAAATCAAAGAAAGCAGTTAAAACGCATTCGATCACCTGTGTTTTTAAAATTTGTTTTAAAAATTAGAAAATGAGTTTACATATAAAATGAAAAATGACAGTTATTTCAAGAATTTTCTATCCAAAATAAGAAAAATGGAGTATTTTCTATTTCATTGTTTTCAAAATTTTAAAACATAAAATACGTAAAAAACAAAAAATAGAAAATAGAAAGCAAACTAAATGCCAACTTAACATTCTAGTAACGATCGTTTTAATTGTTTTTATTAATTTAATATTTTTATCTTTTATAGTTTAAAAAAAAATTTAATATATATATAATTTTGATCGTTTTAAAGAAAATAAAAAAATTGAGTAGCCAGATAAATATTTTTTAAATGAAGCCTAAGATTGTAATTTTCGAACAAAAATCTTTGGAATCTTATTCTAGACAAAAGTGCTTATGATTTGTGACAATAATAAATATTTTCGAAAAGTTCAAATATTAATTATCATTGAGGAGCTGCTTTCCAAGAGCTTGATTAATAATTAATTCTGATCTCATTGTACCATGAGGAGATTTGTTGTCGTCACGAATTATAAAATCCTTGTGGTTATTTAATTTAATGATATAATATATATATATATATATATATGATGATAATGACTTCTTTTATATAGTTGTGCACAAAACTTTGTGCTCGCTTTACAAAAGAAATTGCTTAAAAACAGTGTTCTAATAAGAGCAGCAATGAGAAAGTGGTCGGTTTGTGCTTTTATTTTTAATTTTTGCAAATGGACATTGATTTGATGGTTGCATAATTATAATTACAGCATACTAGTAGTAATATTCACGATAAGGGAGTTTAAAGTAAAAAAAAAAGTAAGATAATTTAAAATAATTTATGATTTCGTAATTTATACGGTAAAATAAAAAATAAATAATTTTTAAAAAATTTTAAAAATTTTCAGTTGCATTGCGCCAAATAGACCGTAAATGTCTTAATTTTGTAGTGTTGTTTCTTATCTTCTTAATTTGTTCATACAGCGTTTTGTTTTCTTCGACGACTAACTTATTATTTGATAAACATATGACATCGTGGAAATTATTTGCTATATATATATATATATTTTGTAGAATGAAAGAGAAGTTGAGTTTTGTTGTTTTGAAGAACTAGAATTCATTTGGAAGCGAAATTTTTAAAAATTTTAGATAATTTTTAGTAAAAATTGTTAAGTTTAATTTTTATTGCATTCGAAAAAAAATTTGAAAATTTTAATAATTTTTAGAAATTTTTAGTAACTTTTAATTATTTGGTAAAAGGTTGAAGAATTTTTTAAGAATTTTTAAGAACTTTTAAAAACTTTTAGTTGTTTAATAAAAAAGTTAAAAAAAAATTTAAAAAATTTTTAAGAACTTTTAAAATGTTATCAAATGCCTTAAAAAAAAAATAGTCACTTGAAAAATTATTTTATTTTATTTTTCTTTCAAACGGGCCCCTAATGGTTTGTCTGTTCCGCGAGTAAACTTGGAGTAGAGCCATCAGGGTTGCGGGTGGATCTATTTTCCACTTCAAATATTTTTAAGCCCACAAAGCAAACCACAGCCCAGCCACCAATATGGTGCGTGGTTCAAACCCATCTTCCGCTTCGTATTTTTTGTTTTTGACCTTTCATTTTGGTTGTGTTTGAGAAAGGGATACTGGAATGGATTGAACTATTAATCCTTTCAGTTCTTCCACCTTCTATTTTGGGATTTTATTTTCTCATAGCATGGGATATCCTTCTTAATGGTACATGAAGAGTGAAAAAATCATGCACTTTTTTCTTATTTAGGCCTCCTCCCCTCATCTCCCACATGCAACTTGTAAGAAGCACGGTAAAAGTTACGGGGTCAAAGGTCTGATCGGGACCTTCTGATGCCCAAGCTATTAGTAATTAACTTTTTTTTTTTTTTTTTTCCTATTCGAGAGAGAAGAAGAAAATTTTTGAGTGTTAGAACATATTTTATTTATATAACAGACATGACCCCTCATATTCTTCGTGTCAAAAAACGGGTATAGGAAAAGTGTGTCAGAAAGTGAGAAATAATTCCACGTTACATCTTATCAAATCACATCTATTATCATAACCTAAATTCGAGAGATAACGAAAGAGTTCTCAAGTGTTAGAACATATCTTATATATAATAGATATCCCTCAAATTTTTCATGAAGTGAAAATAGTGGAGGCGTATGAGAGAGTGAGAAATAATCTCATATTATATTTTGTCAAATCACTTCTATTAATTATCATATCTAAATTCTATCAATTAAATACTAGAAAAATAATCTTACATTAATACACAGTGTAAAAATATGATCCAATGAGGGGACAAAGCATTGTAATATATTAATTAATTATAACATGGCATTACTCATCCTCTCGTCACCTAATCCAACGTTGCCTTTAAAAAGGAGCTAATTAAAGATGCCGTTGGGAGTGAGTTGAAAATTGTTTTTTAATTTTTTTTTCCCAATTATTATTGAGAAACTCTGAACTGCCGATGCACACACAAGTGATGGATGGAGTAGTTTTCAGGTGAGTAATAAAGCTCTATGCAAACCAAAATCCATCTCCAACTTGAAGCTCGATCAAAAGGTAGGAAAGAGAATGGATCCGGAGTTAGTTGAATTGGAATTCCATTATCCAAATGTGTTCATATTTTTTTACATTAAAAATATATGAATTTACTTACACTGTTAAATTTTAATGTAACGATATAGAATTAGTTTCACTAAACTAATATTGTAAGGGATGTTATTCCCTCCCATTTAATAGAATGTAGCTATTTAACAAAAACAAAAATTGAATTCAGTTGTATGTACACACCAAAATCCAAAAATATAAAGAAGAAATTGACAATAATCTAATATAAATTAACTATTCCTCGTATATAAAATGGACGGCTACAAGTTTTTACCAGTGCACAACCTTGTCCAAATGGTTAAATTAAAGATCCATGCAGCAAACATCAAGTATCTCTATACCAAAAGCTTTAAGCGAATGCCCCGGTCCTCACATTTGACAAGTACTTGAAACATTACAAATTAAACTTAACACCCCCCCCCAAATAATAATAAAAAAATAAAATAAAGGAAGACAAAAAGAAAATACACGGGTGGAGAAATTAAAGAAGAGAGATGGCAGTGTAGAGAATATATAGCTCTAACAGCTAACTTGAATGCCCTTCAACCCCTGATCTCGCTTTGGCAACTCACATTGACTCATCTATATATATATATATATATATATCAACACATTTAGTTTATTGTAGACCTAGCATGGTTTTGATGTTGTTGTTGTTGCTCACAGCCTTGCCATGTCCATACTATATCCTTAAGAGAAGGCTTCAAATCTTTGTCGCAAAATTTCTTGTACTCCAATGTGTCTCCCGCTACTTTCGTCACCTCCACCATGTGAAACGACGGAGCCACCTCGAATATCTCCGCGTTTATAGCCAGGTGACCTTTCCTCCCTTCTTTGCTCCCTTGCAGCTTCACCGTCCCATCTTTCTTCTTCACCTTGAAACTCTCCGACACCGCGATCTCTTCCAATTTCGACACGATGGTGGACGGAGGCGTGGTGGTGGTGAATCGAGCCTCGGGTCTTTGATTGCCGTCGCTCTCGAACAGACCCGAGAGATCGAACCCGGGAGAGAGAGAGATTATATCGAAAGCATTCATGCAGGTTGGTCTCATTGCAGAGGAAGAAGAACTTGTCGTCGTTGATTCTCCTTTCTTCTCCGAAATTTCCTCTGATTCGAACTCGAAAATTGGGGAGGAATCGAGGAGGCTCCGAGGTGTGGTGGTGGCGGCGGTGGTGTCGCATCCGGGTTCAATTTGCTTGAACCCTTTCTTGAACCAAGAATTCTCCATGAGCTTGGCGAGGGTAATTCTCGCGTTTGGATTGGGATCGAGAATTCTCGGAAGGAGCTTTCGAACCTCCGGAGGGAACCACTGCGGGCACCTGAATTCTCCTTTGCTTATCTTTTTATACATTTCCATGAGGTTTGAGTCCTGGAAAGGGAGGTAACCAGCCAAGAGGACAAAGAGAACAACCCCACACGACCAAATATCGGCCTTCTCTCCGTCGTAGCCTCTCTTGTTGATCACCTCCGGTGCCACGTAGGCCGGCGTTCCGCACGTCGTGTGGAGGAGGCCGTCGTGCCGCCGAGACTCCGACAGCGCGCTCAGCCCGAAATCCGACACCTTCAGGTTCCCGTGCTCGTCGAGGAGGAGGTTCTCGGGCTTGATGTCGCGGTGGTAGACGCCGCGGCTGTGGCAGAAGTCGACCGCCGCGATCAGCTGCTGGAAGTACTTCCGCGCCATGTCCTCCTTCAGCCTCCCTTTCGCCACCTTGTCGAACAGCTCTCCGCCCCTCACGAACTCAATCCCGAAATAGATCTTCGTCTTGCTGGCCATTACCTCGTACAATTCCACAACGTTGGGGTGTCTCACCAGCCTCATCACCGAGATTTCTCTCTTGATTTGGTTGATCAGCCCGACTTTCATCACCTTCTCTTTGTCGATCACCTTCACGGCCACGCTCTGGCCGGAATTGATGTTCCGCGCGTGGTAGACCTTCGCGAAAGTGCCTTGTCCTAGGAGCTTCCCAATCTCGTATCTCCCCATCAAGATGTTCCCTTTCTTCTCCATTGTTTAGCTCTCAAGACCAACGGAGAGAGAAAACGGCGAAAATATATCAAAACAACAAGAAAGAATTTTGAAATTTCATTTCATGTCCTCCAAATTGTCTCTCCCTTTCCATGATTTCTTGGAAATTAATCTTGCCCTAGCTATAGGGCAAGACTGAAGAAAATGGGTCCAGAAGTAATAAGATAAATAATGAAGAAGAAGACCAGAGATTCTTGGTTAACCCAGGAGAGGTATTATGGCTTCTAAACTAATAGAAAACCAACCATTGCCAAAGGGGTGTTTGATAAAAATAGTAAATATTTGTTTTGGATTAATATTCAGGAACCACATATATAGTGCTATAAATGGGTTAATGGCAAAGATTAACTTCCAAGGAATACATCTGAGAGTGAGAGGGCTCATATGTTATACATACAACGCTATATACATATAAATGCATGCAAGTACTGATGTTTGTAGTTGTCAATTATGTGCTGTTTTTGTTGTCATGCAAAGTAGGAAGTTGGAGGAATATACAGTATATACTGATGTAATTCTCTAGAGAAAGTTTCAAATATGAACGAGTTCTTAGGGTTTGAGATCGAAGAAATTAAGGTGAGAAATAAGTGGTAGAGAGAGAAGCTTGAGTAATCCCCATTTGTTATACATTGCTGAAAATTAGAATATATCATTTACGGGCCCTGTCCACGCGCACGCACGTGCCCTCTTTGTGTCCTACCATATTTTTGGCTATATATATATATATATATTTTTTTTCTTGTAATGTTTAACCCAAGGCATCCGGCCTAATAACAAGGATGCTAAACTAATTAAGTGTTATTTAGTTTGTTTTTCTATTTTTTATTTTTTATTTTTTTATATTTTATATTTTCTGTTTTGACCTTGTTTTTCATTCTACGCTTTTGAAAAAAAATGAAAATAGCTCAAAACTTATTTAATTATTATATTTTCAAAATTTGTTTTAGAAAACAGAAAATAAATTTACATATAAAATAAAAAATAAAAAAAAATTATTTTGAGAGTTTTTAACTCAAAATAAAAAAATTTCAAAATAAGAAAAATAGAATTGGTCACTGAAGGGTATAATTTAGTCGGCGAAACTTTTCCCGACTAAATTTATTTGGTTGGTATTTGATTGGCAAAAGCTTATCGGGGAAACTTTTCCCGACTAAAAAATCATTTGGTTGGCAAATGTAAGAATTTTTCCCGACGAATTAGTCGGCAAAAAAATATTCAATAGGAGAAATGCGAAATCTTTCCCGATCAAATGTCGGCAATTCTTCACTTTTCCCGACCAATTGGTCAGCAATTCTATACTGTCCTTGACCAATTGGTCGACAAAAAGTTAAAATTAGAAATTTGAATTAATTTAAAAAATTAAAAATTTAAATGTAATGCCACGTGATATTATTTGTTGACATGTCATCATGCCGTATGGCATCTTGTGTTATGCCATTTATCGACTTATGATTGTGCCACATGTTAGCCTATTATTATGTCACGTGTCAACTCTATATTGTTGAGATTTTTGTTGTTGTTGTTGTTGTTGTAAGTGAGAGTCGAACTCATGCGAAGTTGGTGTGTTTGGTCATTAGGCCAAACTGTTATTTGTATATATATTTTACATATTTATATATATATAAAGAAATTTATCACTTTTGGCGACCAATTGGTCGGCAAAGGTGCCCCTTTAGCAACCAATTGGTCGCCAAAAGTGATAAAATTTTTTTATTTTTATTTAATTATTTTAAAATTTTTGTAATAATTTTTTTTTCATTTCTGCCAACCAATTGGTTGGCAAAAGTACCCCTTTAGCGACCAATTGGTCGGCAAAAGTAATAAAAATTTTATTATTTGCATTTTATTATTTTAACTTTTGTTTCAATAATTTGAAATCATAAACAATATATAGAATTATACAAATATTTAGTAAATAATTTATAAATAACTATTATATTTAACTAAAAAAATTTTAAATCTTTTTTTTATTTTCTTTTAATTTTTGTGTGTAGCACGTATTTAATATATGTCTTTAATTTAATTATATCATGGCTCATATAAATATTTTTTCATTTTTTATTTATATTTTTAAAAATAATTAGGTCGCATTTAGTTTTAGAAAATTATTTTTAAAAAAAAAATTTTGAAAACTATTTTAAGAATTTATTTTTAATACAAAAAAGTTTTTAGGTGATTATATTTGAAAATAAGTTCTGAAAAGACAAAAAAATAAAATTACTTAAAATTAATAAATAATTTTTATTATTTTGTTTTAAAATTTTTATCATTTCCAACTAAATATAAAATAATGTTATTTTAATATAATTAATATTAAATATACACTAAACAATTATTCGATATTAAAATATTTAATATTACCTGATTATAAGTCATACAAATTATAAATGGTACTTCAACATATTTACTTTAAAAAAAAATCAATTATACATTTAGGTTATCTAAATTTGATTTGGTAAATTTAGTTTTAGCATTAATCTGATAACATTTATTTTTGATCTATGATTATAATTTTTGATAATTTTTGTAATTAAAATAAAATTTATGAAATCTAATTTAAATCATACAAAGAGAAAAACAAATTTGTTTGAGAGAAAGATTAAAAAAGAAACAAATTTTAATTATTTTTATTTATTTATTTCATCTTTTACAACAAATTTTTATCACTTTGGCCGATCAATTGGTAGCTAAAAGTGGCACCTTTACCTGCCAATTGATCGGGAAAAAGTCACTATCAACTACCAAATTTATATTTGGTTGGAAAAAATCATCTTTTAGTGACCAAATTTATATTTGGTCGGAAAAAGTCGTCCTATAACGACCAATTGGTCAGGAAAAGTTACTCTTTAGTGACTGACATTTATTTGGTCAGAAAAAAGTCACTATTAGCGACCAAATTTATATTTGGTCAGGAAAAATCACTTTTTGTGGCCAAATTTATATTTGATCGGAAAAAGTGGTCGTCGAATGTGTGATTTGTTGTAGTGATAAATTTTTAATCAAGATCCCAATGAATTGATCTGAATATTTTAATGATACAAAAAAATATTCAAAAAAATAAAATAAAAATCTTGATAAGCATTGCTCGTTTTATATTTTATGACATGGTGGGCTGACATTGGACCAGATTGACGTGTCAGCTATGTAAAACACCCCAATGGGTGTGGTGTGGTAAGGTAAGTCTAGCGTGCCCCACAAGGAATGAAGATCTAGTCCAATAATTGAAAGGAAAACTAAGGTAGGGCCTGCAATTGTAGACCATTCCATGCATATATATATATATATATATAGGTGTTGGACCACGTAATGGAATGTAGATGACACAGTGCCAAATGGCAATCAGCAATCCAAGTATAATTATAACCACGTGGCTCGGTGTGGTCACCAGAGAGAGAGAGAGAGAGAGAGGGAGAGAGAGTATTATAAGCAAGTATACATGGTGCTAATGGATGGGAAATGGAAGTCCACAAAGGTCGATTTGAGAGTTGAGTGGAAGGAAAATCCAGTGGTTCAAATGAATGACCTCAGGGTCAGGATATTCAAACTCCGTTTGTTATTCTATAAAATTTTAAAAATTTTTAAAAATTATTAACGTTTTACTCTTCGCTTCACGTATTACGAATTTATAACTTATCTTATTTTATTTTATTTTTTATCACTTCAAACACAAATTATTTGTATGTATCCTGTTTTTAGGTTGAGAGCACCACAAGTATAAGGTTGACGGATGAGTTTGGTGCAAGATTGAGCCACGAGCTCTACAATCTCCCAAACTCTACAATCTCCTTTCCCACACTTAAATTCTCTCACTTTATTTGTTTATATATACTTACTTGCTCATAAACTGACCACATCCAAAAACGTCAAAATAAAGGGGCGTAAGGGATGATTGTTTCACCTCACCCTTTTTATCTGTTGAGAATATGAGATTTTTTTTTTTTTTGGTAATTAGAATATGAGATTTCATAATGGTGAAAAATGGGTAGGGCCAACAGTAGTCCACCATTTAAGTGCAATTATTTAGTTTTTGATTTGTTTGTTTGTGTGTGTGTGTGTGTGTTTTTTTTTTTTAATGTAAAAATCGAAGAAACTAAAATTATTTTAGCCTTAGTCTTAATCCAACCGAACCAAATATGTACTCAGAATCATGCAAAATCAAAAATCAAAATTTAAAAAAAAATAAAAATAAAATTGAATTATAAATTTATAAATATTAATTTAATTATATTAATAAATTGGATAAAAATATTAATATTTTAGTATAAATGTTAATGATATATTATATTATTAATATTTAGTATATTATAATATAAATCTCATTTTTCAGCTCTAACCGAAATTTAAGCAAAAATATTAAACCGAACCAAACATCAAAATTTAAAAAAAATAAAAATTAAAAAAATTAATCAAAAGAACGAATTGAATGAACCAAATTTATTCAGATCGGTTTTTCCATTTCGGTTCAATTTTGCTCACCCCTCAACCTTGTGCAAACCCGCCATACTTGGTAGAGTGATGGATCAGGCTTGGACTGCTTGACCCGCCCCAAATGTGGCCCATAGATAACCCCGGCCAACTCACCTCACTCTTAAAAGTTTGATTGTTGATATTCAAAAAATTCATTATTGAAATATATAGATATATTAATTACCTGCAAATGATAGTAAAATTTAAAAGTATCAATCTAATTAGAAGGCAAACGATCTAATGTCATGCATCAGGTAATTTACTCTATTATTTTATGTTAATTGTAATTTTAATTTTGACATTTTATAATTATAAATTCAATAAAATTATTTCTTCATCAATAAAATTTATTCAAATCCTTTTGTTTTCAACATCTATTTTTTTAAATAATTGTTAGATTAAAAAAATAAAAATAATTTAAATATATGAGTGGGTCGGTTGGGGTGGGCCTGGTCAAGCATGAATCACCCAGCAAAGATCCAAACCGACTTGACGGCTCCCTAGACTGACTCGCGGCAAGGCAAGGTTGCGCCTGGGCCGACCCGTTTGCCATCACTATGAGCCCATATGATTGTCATATGGCCAGCCGCTAGCAAAGTCCCAATAAATGAGTGGGTAAGATGCACAATTGTATCCTCACAATTATGCTTAAATATTTTTCCACTTTGAATTATTATTATTATTTTGTTGGATATTTCTCTATTTCATATTGAGAAATTCAACTACAAGATTATCTATTGCTAATATGATAGTGAAATCTTAGATTGCTATTTGCCTTGTTTCAAAGACATTAGAGCATTGCCAGCATGTTCTGCATTTCAATCTGTATTCTTATATATAAAGATTATCAATAAAAAAATAGCATTTAGTAGTGTCTTTACTTTTATATCCATTTCCTATTTCATTCCTAATAACATATTTGATTTCCAAGATCTAGAGGATGAAAAACATGCTTTTTATATATTCTCTCTCTCTACAACATTATTCCCAATTTTGAAAATATGACCGATGTGTTCAAATTTTAAAAAATTATCCATTTTTAAAAATATTTATTAAAATTTAAAAGTTCAAAAATTATTTATTAAATTTAAAAATTTTTAAAATATTTATTAAAATTTAAAAATTCAAAAAATATTTATTAAAATTTATATTTTCAAAAATTATTTATTAAAATTCATTAAAATATTTATTAATTTAAAATTTGAAAATATTTATTAAAATTTATATTTTCAAAAATTGTTTATTAAAATTTAAAAATTCAAAAAATATTTATTAAAATTTGTATTTTCAAAACTTGTTTATTAAAATTTAAAAATTCAAAAGATATTTATTAAAATTTATATTTTAAAAAAAATGAACGTTTGAATTCAAATTGCAAAAAAAACGTTCGTTTGACATTAAAATTTTAATAAAAAAATCATTAGCTTTGTTAATTTACAAAATCTATTAGTATAGAGAATTTGAATAGGAAATTTATTTGGCATATAATGTTGAAAAGTAACTCTCTATATCAGTGAATGGTACTCTAATACAATAAAATAAAGATTGAAATAAGAAAACTGCTAACAATGCTCTTATAATAGAAAGATAGATCATTTTTCAATATATGTATATATATATATATTACTTTCATCATTGAAATTTTCAATCTCAAGTTTTATTGAATCTCTTTCTAATCAGGACAATAGGTTCCATAGCAATCTGATGACTCCAAGACAGACAAAGCATGTCCATTACTTCGCCAAGTTGTACACAGAAAGTTTCACTAATGACTATGACATAACAGTAAGCAGACCTGACCTCATCCTCCACGATGGGTTATTCCCCCCCCCCCCAAAAAAAAAATTGTTGAAATAAAAAAAAATAATAAATAAAAGATAAGGAAATAGAATTAAAATTAGAGAGAGAATATAAATACTAAATCTTATTGTATATTTCATAAAGATAAAAAAGAGGTTTTTATATACGTTTACAATAAGAGGTATGTATGGTAATAATCTACATACTAAAATAAACTAACTACTTACTAAAAAGTAAGATATTGAATATTCTAATATACGCAATTGATATAAAAAATATCTCATATCTAATATAAAATATTCTAACAACCTAACTCAAACTCAATATGGTAAACCAGCTTGAGTTTGGAAATAAGAGCATTTCAAAAACAGTAGAACCAAATAGCAAAAAAAGCCATGAGTGCAGAATTTAGAATTGTGTAATCGTTGACGGCAACAAAGTTTTGACAGTAAGTTTCTGAAGAAATTTCGCTGTCACTGATATGATTATTTTTTGGATTGGAGATCGAAAAATAATTAAACAGAATATACAGTGTGCAAAGATAGAACAAGAAAGACAAAATTGAAAAACGTCAGAAGAAACCGCAGCATCTTACTCTCCAAAATTTACGACTAATAAAAAAAACTGACATCTATTAGTGTATTATAATTGATTTTGTCAAGAACAGTACTATGGATAGGAAATAAGAAGTATATTGAGACAGTGAAATATGAAAAAATAGAGTTCAGAATCAAAATAAGAAGGGTAAAAAAAAAAAAAACCCCAAGAACCGATTCAGACTGTGAAATAAAAAAAATTCTACGGTGGTTGTGGTGATATTAGAGCAGAGAAAGACTGAAAAGAAAAAATACCAAAGAAGAAATATAACGCAAAAAATACTGATACTATGATTAAGAATGTAGACTATTCCGGATTGAAAACCATGTGCTCTGATACCATATTGAAATAAAAAAAATAAAAGACAAGAAAATAGAATTGGAATTGGAGAGAGAATATAAATATTAAATTTTACTGTATATTTTATAAAAGTAAAGAAGAGGTCTTTATATAGGCTTATAATAACAGGTATGTATAGTAATAATCTACATACTAAAATAAATCTAACTATTTACTAGAAAGTAAGATATAAAATATTTTAATATAGAAAATATATATAAAGAATATCTCATATCTAATATAGAATATTCTAACACCAATGTATAGTAATAATCTATATACTAAAATAAATCTAACTATTTACTAGAAAGTAAGATATAAAATATTCTAATATAGAAAATATATATAAAGAATATCTCATATCTAATATCTCATATCTAATATAGAATATTCTAACACCAATGTATAGTAATAATCTACATACTAAAATAAATCTAACTATTCACTAGAAAGTAAGATATAAAATATTCTAATATAGAAAATATATATAAAAAATATATCATATCTAATATAGAATATTCTAACACCAATTAAGTAAACTTAATGCTTAACTTTCTTCTACGCCAAAGTGAATTCCAAACCTTAAAAACCTTCTCGATCGAATAATTTCACTATATAGGCCAATTAACTAACCAAAATCCCCCCCCCCCCCCCCCCAAAAAAAAAGTCTCGACAGCATCATCTCTTCTATATGTTGCCCTTTCAATCTCAGTTTTCACCATTATTTCCATCGAATTTCTTGATGAGTTTAGTCTTCATGATGATGATGTGTCTATCAGAAATGCTGCTGGAAGAACTATTATTGGAGCAATTTTGACTCTTCGTAGTAGAATTCAATCTAGCCGAAACATTGTCTTTTTTTTTTTTTTTTTTCCTTCAAAATTTGTTGAAGACCAAAAAATTCAAGAATATATATAATAGAATTATATATTGTAAAAGAGCATAACCAACCAAAAAAAAAAAATAATCCAACAAGTTAAACTTGGAAAAATCTAAATATTTTTTCTCCTTTAGGACTGCTCTCGAGGGTGAATCCCCAGACTAGGTCAGGGATCTCCCACGCTGGCTCTTTGCCCTGGCCCTCTATTATTATTTTTGTTCGTATTTGTTAAATTATTGCTCGTATTTGTTAACGGGAAAGTGTAACTAATGCATGTTAGAATGATTTATATTAAATATGAGGTATTCTTTATATATATTACTTGTATTAATTAGAATATTTTATATCTTACTTTTTAGTAAATAGTTAAGTTTATTTGGTATGTAAATTATTATTATATATATCACTTATTGTAAATCTATATAAAGATATTTTTTTATTTTTATAAAATATATAACAAAATGTAGAGTTTATATTTTCTCAATATTTTACTATTTCCTTATCCTTCAATTTTTTATTTCAACAAATTATTTAATATTTGATCGCAATTGTTAATTGCAAAGTAAGAGTTAAAGATTTAAATTTACATCAGTTGTAATAATAATGTATAACGTCACTTTACGTGGGATATTATGGTAGCGTTTGGAGTGATAAAAAATAAGAAAAAGTAAGAAAAAACGTGATTTGGGTTAATTTTGGCGAAATAATCCGTTAGAACGGATTTACCAAACCGTTCTAACAGATTCAAAATTTGTCACTCATTTTTTCAAGACTGTGGGAACGGTTTCCAAATTCATTCTCACGGATTCAAAAAATTTCGTAAAAAATAGTAACAATGGTACTCGTTTCAAAGCTTTTAACTAGAATAATATGATTATTAAAAAAAATTACGCAATAGTAACAATGGTACTCTGTTTCGAATTGTTGGTTTTTTTAAGCGAATTTTGGGTTTTTAGTAAAGTCGAGAAAAATTTAAATTAATAATGGTAGGAAACAAAACAGAGTTTTTTGAAAATTTATTTTATTTTTTAGAATTCCAAACGGTGCCTATATATCACCGTTTCTGATTTTGTTTTCCATCGGAATTTAGAAATTTAATTTTTTTTTTTGGTCAACTCATCTCTTATTTCATACAGAATTTCACTAATAAAATATTTAAAAAAAAGTTCACATGCACAAAAAAAATATTTAATTTCATATATGATTCAGGGTATCACATGCAACAAACAAGCATATTCTTTTTGGATTGTTGCATGGTCTAGGTGCAGAAAAGGATGAGCTCTTCAATCTCTTAACTAGTTTTTTGCCATGGGAGAACCAAATGTCTGATATCCTGAACTACCACATTGGCTTTATTGGGTGGGTGGATAAATGCAAGAAAAGCTGAACTCAGTTGGGGGACTTAAGGCTTGGATGAGTTTGGAAAGTGGCCTTTAATTTCTTTTTTTTTTAATATTTTCCTCATCTTATATGATTTTTTTATCAAAATTTTATTTTTTTTTAAAAATCATAATTTTTAGACATGTTAACCGTATTAGTAAAAAATAAAAAATAAAAATTCACATTTGGTTTGGTAAAAATTACGGTACCATTTGGAATTAAAAAAATAAATACAAAACTCTACAAATCTCTACAAACATGAATCTAAGATGACATTTGGTTTACTTTTTAATTTTTTGTTTCTGTTTTATGCGTTAAAAATCTCAGAACGAAAAAATAAAAAAATGTTCTGCTTTCCTTATTTTGAGATTTTCCTTATTTTGGGTTAAAAACTCTCAAGATGACTTTGTATTATTTTTTATTTTATGTGTAAACTTATTTTTTATTTTATAGAACAAAATTTAAAAACACAAGTAGCTAAATAAGTTTTAAACGGCTTTTCTTATTTTCAAAAGTGTAAAATGAAAAATGAGTTTAAAATAAAAAATAGAAAAAAAAATAAAAAACAGAAAATAGAAAAATAAACCAAATGACACTTAAATTTTTTACTTATTGCACAAAATATAAGACACTAATTTTTACAAATTTATATAGCTTCACGCACTTTATATTAGTAAAAAAAAAACGAAAAAGTTAATTTTTAAATTCTCCTTTTTTAGCTTTTACTTAGGCAAACGAGAATTTTTTGATATTTTTTTCATCAATGTTATTAATATGCTTTAAAAAAAAGTTATAGTTTCCAAAAAGTTAAATAATTTTTGATAAAAAATATATAAAATGAAAAAAATACAAAAATAGGTAAAATTAATTTTGGGAGCCGAAGGTAAAATTAACGAGTCTTTGGACGCGAATGCTATAAGAAAAAGACACGATAAACCGCTCATCAAAAGGCTTGCGCGAAAGGTTCTTGGAACCCACAATTCAAAGTAGCGCTCGCATGCGAGAAGGGCGTGGAATTGTGGAAGAGAGGGGAGGCACGTGTACCATTGAAATTTAGCACAAGGAAAAAAAATAAAAATATCTGCATAGCTTTAGGACCTTTGCCCAGTTCCCAAATTTACAATCACACCCATATGGTGGAAATTACTTAATTAATATGGAAGAACAGGAAAAATAAAGCTCGTTATTTCAAAATATATATTATTCTTAGTAATGAGAAGTTAAACACAGTAAAATTTTATTCTTAATAATTTTTTTGTGATGTAATGTCACTGTCATGTGGTCGCCTTTCTATGTTCGCCACTAATAGTATTTTACTGCGTTGTGATAAAAAATTTATTTTATTATATTATTTTTAGCTTGTGTGTTTAGTAAAAATCTATAAAAGTTAAAGAAAATTAGTAAAAAGTTGAAACAGATTGTTGATTGTATGCGTGAGTAGGGATATAAATGGGTAGGTGCCTCGCCTAATTAGCTAATTTCATTACCAAACTCGTTTATTTTTTACTTATCATTACTGTTTCAAACCCATTTATTTTTAAGTTGGAATCCCAAACCCATCGTGTCCCAAATTCGTGAAACTTGTCTCAAACACACGAAACCAAGTGATATTCAATTGGTCAAATTACCCGTTAAGTATCTATTAAATATCCAATTTGAGATAAAAAAAATTAATAAATGAGAAAATTGTTAAATTTATTAAATTAAACAAATTCATTGGTCAAAGGACTTCTAAGTTTTATTTTTAAAAGGTAAAAGAAATATACTATAAATAGTAGAATTAAATGTATGAAATACACAAGGGCATGTCTCTAAAATAATACAATAGGAATCACAGTTGATAAAAGACTTTCAAATCTAATACGAAATAATTTATAACATGTAAAAATAACACATAACAAAACTTTGACTTAAGAATTTTAAAAATTTTATTTTAAGAATAAAATTTTAAATATATAAATATATATTTTATTTTATTTTATTAAATAAATATTTAATAAATACCTCATAAGTATTTAGTATCAAATATCTTATAAATATAAACAAATATTAAGTATCGGGAAATTTACGAATAAATCTGAAAGTTGTCCCAAATTCGAACTAATATTAAAATTCTATCTCCAATATGTTACATTCCCATTAGGAGTCATTGAGAGGAGGAAGCCGAGCCACGTCTATTCCGACAAAGAGTACTGATCTTGTCTGACAAAACCCCCTCTTGCTGCAACTTTTGAACAAAATCTTCACGTGCATTGTTAGAATTTCGAAAAATAATCACGTTTGTGGTAGTAAGCTTTTTTTAGAAATTTACCATTAAAGGTGTTTGGTTAATAAATAATGGGGTAAAAAATATAATAAAAATAAAAAAATATAACATAAAATTGAAATATAAAAAATTTTAATTGAAAAAAGTACAAAAAATAGTTTAAATTAATAAATTTTGATAATTTTTAGTAGTGCCAAATAGAGGATTTGATCGCCATCAACAATTACACAACTTTAAATTTTACATGTACGGAGTTTTTAAACCATTCGGTTCAGTTGTTTTAGAAATATTTTTATTTTCAAATTCAAGTTGATTTACCATTTTAAATTTCAAGAAGGGTGTTAAAATATTTTATATTAAATATGACATATTCTTTATATTGCCTATATTAAAATGTTTTATATCTTATTTTTTAATAAATAGTTAAATTTATTTTGATATATAAATTATTATTTTACATAATACTCATTGTAAGTTTATATAACAAGTCTTTTCTTTATCTTTATAAAATATATTATATGCTTGCCCTAATTCTATTATTTTTTTGTCTTTTATTTTTTATTTCAATGTAATTCGCCACCACCAACTAACAATTGAATAGAAAACTTTTAGTCTAATAACAATCAAGTAAACTCTTACATTACGTTTAAAATGATGAATTGCATTTGATTTAATAATTTAAATTTTATTAATTGCAATCAAATGGTATATAAGTCGCCACCACAAACCAACAGTTGAATCCAAAACTTTTCATTTAATAATGACCAACTAGATTACTTGCCCAAAAAAAAAAAAAAAAAAAAAAAATTACCCAAAAAAACAATTAACTAGATTCACACACTACATTTAGAATGATGGATTTGATTTGACTTTATGGTTTAAATTTAAAAATTTCTATACTATTTGAAATTCAATTCAAAACAATATAATTTAATGAGACTTCTATTTTTTTTTAAATCATCTAAATAAAGAAACAAATTAATTTTTATATATCATATTTTTTCTATTTTTTCTTTTTTACTGATAAAGTTAAATTTAATCTTTTTGTTAATTAAATCAATTTGATTTTTAAATTCAAACATGTGATTTAGACCACAAAATTTCATTTACTAAATCAAATTAAATTAAAATTTTATTTTAATATAAAATGAATTATAAAAATGAATGCTTTCAAATGGGTTGTACATGTTGAAGCTTATCAAGAGAATGGAATATCTCATAATTAATTTGAAATTTATATTCTCTCGCAATAAAATATATTTTATACTATGATAAACACACTCTTCCTAGGTGGAAACATTCATGTATTCAAGTCTATGAAATAATTCCAACTTTAAGACATTTGTGTCTCATATTAGGTGTGTGTATCTACAGATAGCTAACTTCTAAGAAATAGTCACACACATGCAATAGAAAATGGCAAGTGCTGATCACGACCAAGGCCGTAAAGAATATTTCTTCCGGGAATGGATTCACCGTCAAGAACAAGACCTCTCGGAGCTCCTCCGAGGCATAGAGCTGGGCGACGCCGAAGACAGCGAGACTCACGATTCACTGAGTCAGCTCGTGGAGAGGAGCATCCAACACTTCCAAGACTACACGGAGGGGAGGAAGCAACTGGCCCGTGACGAGGTCTCGGCCTTCTTTCCACCCACTTGGTGCACCTCACTGGAGAATTCCGTCCTATGGATGGGTGGGTGCAGACCATCTATGTTCATCCGACTCATCTACGCGCTGTGTGGGTTGGAGATCGAGTCGCAACTCACTGAGTTCCTTGAGGGCTTCAGGACCGGCAATAACTTATTCGGGGAGCTCTCTGCCAGTCAACTCAACCGGGTGGACAGTTTACAGAGAAAGACTATTAGGGAAGAAGAGAAGATTGGGTCAAAGATGGCGAGTTTGCAAGAGAACGTGGCGGACCAGCCGTTGGCAGTGATGGCGATGAGGGCGAGTCAGATCGGTGAGTTGAACCGTGACACGGAGAAGGCACTGGATGATCACGAAGAGTCCATGGCAGGCTTGTTGGAGGAGGATGACCAGCTGAGATTAAGCACGCTGAAGGAGGTAATTGAGATTCTAACACCAAAGCAGGCCGTGAATTTCCTGGTGGCAAGTAAAAAGCTTCATCTTTGCATGCATGAGGGGGGAAAGAAGAGAGATCGCAGGCATGGTAGAAACTAAATTAACAGGCAGAAAAATGTTATCTTATCAGAAATATTTATTAAAAAAAAGTTGTAATGTGTGATAGTAATGACTGTATTTAGGGTTGTATAAATTAGATAAGGGAGACCTCAAGTTAAATTTCAATCATCCATTAATGTGAAATTAATAAATATATAAATATGTTTTTAAATTAAATGATCAGGTCATTAATTGATGACTGATATTCAACCTCAAGTCACTTGTCTGTATAAATTATTATAGATTTATAAAAATTATTGTCTCGTAACTCATGCCGTGCATAGAAAATTTGAATTTTTAAAAATTTAAATTTTATAAAAATTTGTATTAAACGGTTCTGATATTTTGAAAAAGACATTTGTTAACGGATGTCGGACATTCATTAAGAACTAATGAAAATATGTCATATAATAATATTTTATATTTTTTAATACATAATTTCATTTGTGCAAGATATTATTGTGTGTTATGTATTCATTAACTTTTAATGAGTACTGATGACACACGCCACCTAATGATAATAATAGCAATTAAAAATAAAATATGTGTGTGTATATGTGACTACATATTATACATACGAAAGTATGTGAGTAATATGTTGTGCCCTGCATGCAGGCAGAACAGGGCAAAGGAACTTACAAACCCATATAGGTGCTTAATTTTTTAATTGATTAGGGTGCTTAAATTTTTAGAGTTAATTTGAAGGAATAAAATAAATGATATTGAATTTGCAGCCTCCACTGTCATTAATTTGCTCATCTTGGATCAATCATTGATTAAAAATGCATATCACTAGTGAAACTGTAAGCTCGCTTGACTTTGATAAAGCATTTCCTTGAATTTTTAAGACCAAGTTCCCGTTTCTTTTAATTTTGAATGACGTCTCCATCAATAGAGCCAGTCAACGGTGGGAAAATGAAGGATCAGGCAAATGAAATTGGTGCAAGAAGGTGCATTTTGCTACTCAAGGTTTTAGCAATTTTTAATTTTATAAGTTTTTTTATTTGATGATATTTTAATTTTTTTAGATCTTATCAGAAAGTTAATAATTTGCCAAATGAATAAATAGTATCGCACACACTAAAATTTCAAAATTTAAAACTTTTTTTTTGAAAATTTTGATAAAAATCTACAAATGTTTGTCGAATGCATAAAAATTACTAATTACCAAAAGTTACTAAAATTTTTATTGCCACGGAATCTTATTTTTAGAGTAATTGTATATAATGAGAAAAAATTTTCAACAATAAGTTTTAAAAAAGATGTGTACACTTTGTGAAATTATAATTTTAAACGAAAACATTTTTTGTAAAAATTATTTTATTTTTAAAATGTCATTAATTACAATACTATATGTTCAAACAATTATTTTGAATAATTTTTTTAACACAAATACTTTCCTTATTTGTATGCCCGCATTTAGTGCGTCGACCCAAAACTGATTGAATGGGTGAGATAGTGATGCAGTGACTATAAAGTAAATTTAATAAATTCCAACATACTTTCATCTTTGAGTCCTACTATTTTGAAGATTGATGATACTGCTAACTTTTTCACTATCGAACAATAAATTCAAGTTGTAGTTCTCATCACCAAAATGATCAATAAATTCTAATATTTTTAAATTTTTAATCTTTTCCTCCTGAAAACCAAGTATAATTTTGTTTTCTTCAAAAAATAATTGATCTAAATTATAATTATCTTCAAAAATAGTGTCCACAAAAATAAAAGTCTCTTTTACCTTAATTGTTGAAAACTCTACAATTATCTCTACTATCTCAGTCTTCTTGATTTCTTACCACCAACTATTTAAGACTCTCTAAGATCAACCTGTTTACTAACTTATAGAATTCAGCGGTATATGCGCTGATAGTCCTATCATTCCGCGGAGAATGTTGGTACTGTTGGAACAAGTACTGCTCATAATTAGGCAGTAAAAATTGGTTTCTCAGTATCTTCTTCATTTTGCTCCACAATATGTTTTATCTTTCCCTCAATGCTTGTGATTCTCTTGTAAACGATCCCACCAAGCTGAAGTACCTTTACGAAGTTGAACCGTAACATATTTTACATTTTTATCTTCAGAGATAGATGCAAAATCAAAGTACCTTTTAACTTTAACAACCTAGTTTAGGAATCCCTCAATATCTGTGAATCTATCAAAATAACGGATGTCAACTTTCAGGTGAAAATTAGATAGATGACTGTAATTTTGCTATTGCCCCATTCTTACGCCTGCGTTAGTCAACTCGAAAGTTTCAACCTCCTCATCTGTCAACAATTTATCTTCCATGTTGATAGGTTAATGATGAGAATCAATAATAGCATCAACCGTAAGGTTCTATGGTCAACCACGAGAAATATCTCTAGCACGCCTCCAATTGCCTCTTAGCATATCCATTAGGTTTTCAAGATGAGTAGACATTGCTGCCATATCATTGCCTATTTACTATACCTCGCTAACGTTTGTGTAACCACCAGTATTGTCTTGCACTATCAAATTGGGAAAACTTACTCTGATACCACCTGAAGCAACCAGAAGCATGTAAAACTCTAACCTTTCAGGCAAAAGTTAGAAAGAATAAAATTTCATAAAATTCTTTTATTCAATCAATAATGAAAATTGTTAAACTCTTACAATTCCTAACCTTAATATAATTGAAATAAAATAAAATAAAATCTCATTATCTAAGAAAAGTAAATAAAAATATCTAAGGAAAATAAATAATATATCACATCTACACCAGTTAGTCAATTGAAAAATAAATAATATATCACATCTACGCCAGTTAGTCAATTGCTCTTAAATGGAGTTATGTCAATAGACTATATAAGGTTTAAAGAGTACGTTGTAGATTCACTTACAAAAGACTTAACGAGAGAGCAGGTAAATAGTTTATCAAGGGGAATGGGACTAGAGACTACAAGTTAAGAGTTATCTTAATGAAAACATAATCTAGTTGACTAAAGATCCCAAGATCTAGGGTCAAAGGAACAACCTAATTAAGTGTACTCTACAACAACACTACGAAGACAAGCTTTTCAACCCATTCCTATAATGAAGGTAGTGTCATGCAACATTTTTAGGGTTAGCATATGACTTTTAATGAATCTCTTATATCTTGGAATTTCGAGTGGGATACAACATGATATCCTTAATAAGAAATCCACTTATATTATTATGAAAGGGGCCGCTTCTATGAGAAATTTTTACAAGACTTTTTCTAATTCTTTAAAACACATGAAAATCACGAGTTGTTTAAGGCTAAGATGAATACAATCATGAGAACCAACTGTGTTCGAAAGGAAACTATGTGACTTATTAATCAAACAAATTTACCAGGCTGTTGAATAGTTTAAGATATTGCTTTCACTATTTAGCTAATAAATCTGTTAGATTTCCATTAGGGAAGGTTCACTGCCAAAAATACCTATCCAGATGCAACAAATTTTTGCTATGGACTCTCTTTAAGTCTGTATTTTCATTTCTATTGATACAACTAATTTTCCCTTAATATGGTGAATTGTTAGACAAAATGTTAATTTTTTTCATTTTGATAGCAAAATAAAAGTGTAACCCACTCTTTGATTAGGTCATTAATTTATATAGATGTGTTTTACTCATTGAGGAGATTAGTGTGGTATGTTCAGTTGTTCGAAATGAGTAAAAGATGAATGAGAAATATGGCTCCAAAGTGACACACTTGAATAAGTGTTTATAAACAATCTCATATCGGAATAAGAATAAATTTATTAAAACAACATAATTTTAGTAAGTAGTTAATTTTATTAATAGGACATAGTTTTAATAAATGGTTGTAATGTTCAAAACTATTTTGTTTTGAACAACCCTTCTTCTTTAGATATGTCTATTCAAAAACAGAAAACATATGTATATGTTCATGAATGAAAGTAACTATTCCAATGGTGACTGTTCTAAACTGTCACTTAGTTTTTATAAATTTATTTCTCCACATCAGATTTTAATTCATTCAAGTTTGTTTTTCTCTGCATTATTGTATTAGAAAAGTTTGAGGGTACAATACGCTGCTTCGGTTCGTTGTACAAATACATTATTGTATTACTTATATTTTTACACCCGATCATTGAATCCTAATGTAATAACCCCAAATTTTTAATTTTTAATATACATATTACTTTAATTTATATTATAAAAAATTAATTGCATTAGTTTTGCATTATTTTAATTTTTTTTAGTTTTAATTGAAATAATATTATAGTTTTACAATTAGTCAAATTTTAAATGAAATTAAATAGTGAAAAAATTATAAAGGTGACCCATGTATGGGGTGGATTGAGGCACATGGTGTATAGGTAGAGGATGGTAATGATGGTGGAAGGAAACTTAGAAGTTGAAGAAGAAGAAAAAAAAAGTGACAAAATGGCTTGAAGCCACGTGGAACTTAAGAAAGTCAATTTGTTTTTTTCTTTTTAATGTGACTTGGTCATCAAGCATACAACTTATATATATATATATATATATGATATATTTTATGAGTCATGAAAAACAAAAACTGAAAAAGAGAAAAGAGAGAAAGAAGGGAGAAAAGAAAGATGAGAGAGAACAAAAAAAGAGAAAAAGTGAGGATTTAAGTTATTTGTATTTACAATGTGATTTGACTATGAGGAAATGTAGTTGAATGGAGTATTAGGAATGTTATGATCTTAAATTCCTCAATGTTATTTGGGTAATGTCAATAAAATGGCCGATACTTTAAGTAAGAGGTCAAGAAGTTTAGTTGTACTAGAATTGCTTTCAATAAAGCTTTCGAGAGAATGTTTGCGATTTTGAGGTTCTTTGGGATGAGAATTATGATAATAGAAAAATAAATTTTTAGAGATAGAGCTATTTAAGAATGGTTTTGATAAGGGGTTACTAGGTTCTAGATGTGGGGCTAGTTTTATCAAAAAATGCAGTATTGTAAATTTTCTAGCTAAAGTGTTAAGTACAAAAGTATACTCGTAAATGGATAATTAAGATTCAAGAACAAAGTGATTGTGCTTGATAGGTATGAATTTCAAGGAGTAGAGGTTTGGTAGTTTATCATTCGAAATTTTGGTACATCTTGATGGCATTAAAAGATATAATGAATTAAAAATTTCAATATTGATGAAATAAAATTAAATGTAAGGCGATGTTCGTAAATTTCTAGAGGTGCTCTCAGAAGAAATTTTTGGCCTACCACCAAAGAAAGGAAAAAAAATATATATTAGAAATTATAGCAAGTTAAGAAGATTATTAAGGGAATTAATAATGAATATTAGATATTGATTTGTGTACTCATAATGCTTATAAGTGATTGATAATTGATATGATGAGTGAGACATGAAATTTGTACATTTAGGTGATAAATTACGAAATTCAAATTTGTTAATTAATTTGTTTATGTTGGGTCGGATTAATTGTTATACATTGGAAATTGAGGTTTCATATGATTAATAGAAATATTATGGAATTCAAATTGTGAAATAAATAATAGTAGTTAGAAATGAAGGATTAAAAAAAATAAAATATTTGATAGTTTTACCTAAGAATATGAGGAATATTTGAAGATACTAATTATACAAGACTTATCATATTTATTGGGTTTTGAGACAATTAATTTGGATTCATGTAATTAGTTGATTAAATGATTCTGATATGATTAATTTAACTGCGATGATGCTTTGATTTACTGTGAGTATAATTAGAATTAAGAATTTTATATCGAATATACAGACAAGTAGAGGATTGTGGAAATAAGAAAGAAATTAAAATTGATAATCGAGAGGTTTGTGATTTGATTTAGTCCAAGAGTTTATTATATAATATATAGGGGTTATAATTCTATACGAGAAATTATAAAGATGGATTTCTATTATTTGATTGATATATCTATCTTAGTCGAAAAGATCATTAATTGTAAGCTAATTTAAGTAGGTGTAAATTCTAGATTACAGAGGTAAAATTTTCTTGGACATATGATTTTGAAAAAAGGAGTAGCAGTAGATCTATCTAAGGTTAGGACTATTTTAGAATGGTCAAGACCAAAAAACTGTATTCGAAATTCATAGTTTCCTGGGTTTGGCAAGTTATTGCTGAAGATTCATACTTGGTTTTTCTAGGTTAGCTGCTCCTTTGACTAAACTGACCAGGAAGGGAATTAAGTTTGGATGGAGTGATGACTGTGAGAAATCATTTCAAGAACTCAAGAGGAGATTGGCTTTTGCACCAGTTTTGATGATTCTAAAAAGGAGTGAAGGCTATTCAGTATATTGAGATGACTCAAGAAAAAAGTTAGGATGTTTATTGATGCAAAAGGGAAGGGTAGTGGCTTATGATTCCAGATAGTTGAAGACTTATGAGCAAAATCACCCAGTTTATGATTTGGAGTTGGCAGCAGTAACTTTTGCACTAAAAACTTAGAGGCATTATTCGTACGATGAAAAATCTAAAATATTTTCAGATTATAAAAGTTTAGAGTACATTTTTACACAAAAAAAAAAAAAAATTGAATTTAAGAGAGAGAAGGTGAATAGAATATATGGAAGATTATGATTTTGAACTACTGTATCACTCAGATAAAGTTAACGTAGTGCTGATAGACTCGTTGCAATTTTGTGCATGTTGCCAGAAGTGAATGATGGAAAAATTAGGGATGCTTGTCCTTGAATATGGGAATGAAAATGAGTAGGGTGTTTAATGATTATCTAGACAGAGTGTAGAAATGTGTATGTTCTTAAGTTACTTGTATTCTGAATTTTGATTAATTAAGGATTATTTGCAGAAGTTTGGGATGAAGTTGATGTCGTATGTAGATATATATGTGTGTAGAATGGAAATAAGAAAGATGGTATTGAATGGTAGATCGGTGAGTTTCATGTGTTTGATAATATATTATACTGAAACTTATATTGATAATGATACATGTTTTGGTAAGTGAAATATTAATTTATCAACGAGTTTATGGTGCATAAGTGTATATACAGGAACATTAAGCTAGGTGAAAGAAACGACTTTTGGTGGAAAGATTTATTTGGGTTTAGTTTGGTAAAAGTCAGAAGCTAATAGCGAAGTCCATTTACAGTTATGAGTAGGAAATAGGATAAAAATGTAGGAGGAGAAAGATTTTGATATGGAATAAATAGCTTATAATGTTTATTGGCTAGTATCTCTATTTTCAGGTTATTAATTATATTGTGGATAACATAGTAAATTGCGGGTTAGAATTTGTGAATTTTTATCAGCATCTAAAGAGTTGAGTTGGATTGGAAGGTTGATAACTTAATTAAGTTTAATTTGAGTATGCAAATATGAGATGGGGAAAACCTGAGAAAGAAGTGGTACTTGAGAATTAGAGATGTAGGAATAAAAAGGAAAATTACAAAGTCAGAGTTTACAAAAGATTTGTGATTTAATTTGGTCAGTAACTATGCTTAAACTTAAATATGATATATTTGACTTTGTGTATCTTTATGCGATTAGTATGATCTTATTGTATTTATGATCTTTAGCAGTAACTATGTGTTTGATGTGTTAAATTTTAATGTAGCCTATTTGATTTATGGTATAGCTTTGATCAGATAATCTTGGAAATTCAGTTAGAGAAATCAAATATTAAGGCTACGTGTTTCAGGTTTAGACCAATGGGACAAATTAGAAACGAATAGTGAAAGTAACATTTCAAGATAACGATAAATCAGTATAGGGTACATTGGAACATTGGTATATTAAAATGAATTTGTGGAAGGGATTGCTATGGAAGAAAAGCATGAATATAAGTCAGACGGCAAAATTGATAGAAAAATAATCCTAAAATATTCAATTAAGAAAATATCGGTATTGTGATGCGGAGAAAATGTTAAAATTTAATTTATTAAGGAAAGAATTTTGACTTAGGGGATGATTAGGTGTTATATTATGAACATTCAGATAAGTATATAATGATAGTACAATGTGGGATAGAGATTAAAGTTCGATGTTATTAAGATAAGGATTTGATAGTAGGTTATTATAAATTATTTAAGGAGTCATTGAGTTAGTTATCGGACTCAGAGTAATATAGCGGAAACGTGGATACCTACAAAACTTATTTGCTATAATTTGTTAATTTATGAAATGATATGAGTATTATTGACTTTGAATAAACCTATTCACATTAGAACCATCATCATATATATGGAAGTGTCTATTTGAAAGTATGAGTTTAAGATACGTGGAATATATCTTTAATTGTTTTCCTAGAGTTATGTTTGTGGTGATTGTCTCAAATTTCGAAGACGAAATTCTTATAAGGAGGGGAGGATGTAATAACTCCAAAATTTTAATTTTTAATATACATATTACTTTAATTTATATTATAAAAAAATTAATTGCATTAGTTTGGCATTATTTTAATTTTTTTAGCTTTAATTGAAATAATATAATGCTTTTATAATTAGTTAAATTTTAATTTAAATAAAATAGTGAAAAAATTATAAAGGTAACACATGTATGGTACAGATTGAGGTACATGGTGGATAGGTGGAGGAGGGTAATGATGGTGGGAGGACACTTGGAAGCTTAAGAAGAAGAAAAAAAGTGACAAAATGGCTTGTAGCCACGTGGAACTTAGGGAAGTCAATTTGATTTTTTCTTCTTAATGTGACTTGGTCACCAAGCATACAACTTATACATACATATACAACACATTTTATGAATCATAAGAAGCAAAAATCGAGAAAGAGAAAAAAGAGAAGGAAGAAAGAAAAGAAAAAGGAAAGAGAAAAAAAAAAAAGAGAAAAAGTGAGGATTTAAGTTCAAGAACAGCGAGGTTTTGGTATTTTCAAAGTTGTGATCATCATTGGGAGGCAAATCGTGATAATTCAGTCTAAGATGAAAATATGAGAGAGCGAAATTTCAAACATTTGGAGGTTTTTTTACAATTTCTTATTCTTTTCTTTGAATTTAAGGTAAGGGATTTATTCTTATAATTGATATTTAGAATTTTGTATAAGGGTATGATAAAAATATATAATTTAATTGCATGATTATTACAGTAATACGAGAGAATGTGAAATAATAGGGTCATCGTTAACATTACAATTTTTGTGCACTTTCATTAAAAAATGCTGAGGTGTTATAAGGGTGGCAATGGATTATAAGGGTAGTAAGAGAATAACTTGCGTGACTTGTTGAGGCGTTATAAGGGTGGTAAGGGAATAATCTGCTTGGCTTGTTGAAGCGTTATAAGAGTGACAATGTGTTATAAGGGTGACAAGAGAATAGTCTGCATGGCATGCTGAAGCATTATAAGGGTGCCAAGGTGTTATAAAGGTGGAAAGAGAATGGCCTTATGTGAGCATCCCACTGCTTATTTATTTAATTTGCATTGCTATCGTTTGGTTTGTATGATAATAACTGCTACTTTGAACATTTACTTTCTGTCCTTGTATGAAAATACTTGTTAATATTATTTGAATATTTTTCCTATTAGACTTAGTGGCTCACCCCATTTCATGGGTTCTTATACAGAGAAACCGTTTGATAGCAAAAAGTGAGGCTGGCAGATGTTAGCGGCTGACCAAGATCGATGATTAATAGTTAGTATAAAGTTTGGCACATGTGTAATATTTTCAGACAATTAAAGTAAGGAGGGACTTGTATAATAATTTTAGTTATTATCCTCTAATTTTTCTATTAAAAATTCGGGGCGTTATACCTAAGGTAAACGTTTGAAGAATTCATAGAGGGCGAAATTTGTATTAAGAACATAAAATCTAATATTAGTCTTGATCAATCAATCATATTCATTTTGTCCAATTTTTTTTTTAAAGTTTACTATTTTTATTTTATTTTAATTATGATAAATAGACACAAGTATAATAAGAATAACAAGTTACTATTCATATGCATGTCCCATTTCATGTCACGTTCAGTTTCTCCACTCTTTCCTTTTTTGTAATTTTTTTTTGGCTTTTTTAAATCTCAACTGTTTATTTTATCTAATGACTAAAAATATTATTTCTGCAGATCGTATTTTATTAACTTTTTCTCTTATTATTTTTTGACAACTTTCTATTTTTTTTTTATTATTATTATTTTTTCAACGAACACCAACATAAGAAACATAAACTAGAGATTTTTCAAAAACAGAGAATTTAACAAAACTATTGGCAGGCTATGCACCGCCAGAGATGTTCTCGACCAAGCCGTTGATTTCCCATTTGGGCAGGGAGTATTTCCCTTTGAGTATTGTTTTCTTGAGGTCGGTTTTTTTTTGGGTTTCTCTTCAAATTTGTCATTTGGGAGGAGTCTTGAAAAACGCACACATATACATATATGTATATATACAGAGAGATTAGAAATACTACTTGGAAACAAGTTTTTTTTTTCTTTTTTTTAGTAGGTGAGAACAGATTCAACACTATATTGAGCGGAAAAGAGTGTGCACCCGCGCAGAGAGAGAGAGAGAGAGAGAGAGAGAGCCAACTAAATGAAGTAAATCAGATCAGAATGTCATAAATTCGTGAAATTCTCAACTAAATGGAGTGAAATTTGGACGTTTATCCGATCAGAATGTTGTAAACTAATAAAAATCTCGGTTAAATGAGGCGAGGTTTAGGTATTTACCTTGTAACGACCCGCATCCATATAGTACAATATTGTCCGCTTTAGGCTTGGTAAGCTACTTCCCAGGAGGTCACCCATCCTAGTACTGCTCCAATTGGAGCACGCTTAACCCTGGAGTTCGCACTGAATCCAGTGCCCTCACGGCTTTAAAACGCATTGTACTAGATTGATATCGAATATTACATATATGTCATTTCCTTCCACGACCCAGGCAATGTGGGATGGGAGACATTGCTTCTCTGCTTCACCTCCCGCTTCACTCTCTCGCAGGCAGAGTCTCTCACGGGCAGATCCCTCACAGTCCCTCACAATCCTTCCCCCTTACAGGGCACGCGTCCCCGCGTGGCCTCCTGCTTCACTTTTCTACAGGCAGAGTCCCTCACAAGCAGATCCCCCACACGTGGGGCCCACGCGTGATCCCACACTTCCGGCTAGGTATTGGCTCTGATACCATTTGTAACGACCCGCATCCATATAGTACAATATTGTCCGCTTTGGGCTTGGTAAGCTACTTCCCAGGAGGTCACTCATCCTAGTACTACTCCCACTGGAGCACACTTAACACTGAAGTTCTCACTGAACCCAGTGCCCTTACGGCTTTAAAACACGTTGTATATTGTGAGGGACTATGAGGGATTTGCCCGTGAGAGACTCTGCCTGCGGGAGAGTGAAACGGGAGGTGAAGCAGAGAAGTAATGTCTCTCATCTCACATCGCCTGGGTCGTGGAAGGAAGTGACATATATGTAATATTCGATATCAATCTAGTACGACGTGTTTTAAAACCATGAGGGCACTGGGTTCAGTGGGACTCCAGGGTTAAGCGTGCTGCAGTGGGAGCAGTACTAGGATGGGTGACCTCCTAGGAAGTAGCTTACCAAGCCCAAAGCGGACAATATTGTACTATATGGATGCGGGTCGTTACAAATGGTATCAGAGCCAATACCTAGCCAGAAGTGTGGGATCACGCGTGGGCCCCACGTGTGGGCGACCAGCTTGTGAGAGGACTCTGCCTACGGAGAGTGAAGCAGGAGGCCACGCGGGGACGCGTGCCCTATAAGGAGAGAGGATTGTGATGGACCTGCCCGTGAGGGACTCTGCCTGCGGGAGAGTGAAGTGGGAGGTGAAGCAGAGAAGCAATGCCTCTCATCCCACATCGCCTGGGTCATGAAAGGAAGTGGAATATATGTAATACTCGATATCAATCTAGTACAATGCGTTTTAAAACCGTGAGGGCACTGGGTTCAGTGGGAACTCCAAGGTTAAGCGTGCTCCAGTGGGAGCAGTACTAGGATAGGTGACCTCCTGGGAAGTAGCTTACCAAGCCCAAAGCGGACAATATTGTACTATATGGATGCGGGTCGTTACATACCTTCCGCGTAAGGAGTTGCTACAAAAAGAACAACATGTGAAAAGTAAGCAGAAAGCTAGGACTTTAAAATGGACCCACAAGAATACAGATTTTAACCATTAGATGAAAACAAAGGCTGAAATTTAAAAAGAGTAAAAAAAAAAAAAAAAAAAAAAAAAAAAGCAGAAAGGGAAAAAGTAAGAGAGCCTAGTTCGTTCAGGCCATTTGAAACATTTGAAATTCTTCCTATTTCTAGATTGTGCTGATTATTTCCAAATGTGGTTCTTCCTATTTCTTGACTTCTTCCACGACTCTAGTCACTTTTCTTCACTGACAATACTCGGAAGGAATTATCAAAATTACCATACATCATCTAATTGTATGGAATTGGAGCACCTTTAACTTCCCATTTACCTAGTTTCTTTTACTCATAATAAAGTTGTAACTAAACTTCATCTGCCATCATCTATCAACTCATCAACCCATAGCAGATCACTAATAATCTAATTGAAGGAATACACGTTGAAGTAGATCTGCACCCTACGCAAGGGATAGGAAATCAGTTTGTTTGTTTGTTGGAGGACTGAACATGTACCAGCAGGGGCGGAGCTTAGCTGAGGGCTGCGGTGGGCTCAAATCCAGTGCAAAAAATTAAAAAAAAAATTAGTAAGTAAATTTTCGATTAAAAATAAAATTAGCCCAACCCATTTATTGAATAGCTCATTCCATTTTTTAAATAGTCTAATTCTAATTAACCTTTTGTCTCATTCTAAAAATATCTTTACTTTTATATTCTTTTTTTTTTAAACTTTTTTATACACACTGTTTTCAACAATGGGCAGGTCAACGAAGTACATTTTGTTTTGTTCCACAATGGACTGTCCTTACCAAAACAACCTGCCAACCACAAAAAAAAAAAAAAAAAAAAAAAAAAAATGCTGGAAAGATGTCTCAAACATGGCCCTCAAAAAGCTTCTTACATAAGCTTTGTGGTTTGGTTTTTCTTTGGAAACAAACCAAGGGAAGAAACTTAACCCTCCCAAAACACTAAAATACAAAGAACAGCTATAGCAGTGGAAGAGGTAGAACACAAAAAATACAAAGAACAGCTATAGCAGTGGAAGAGGTAGAACACAAAAAATCAGCAACGGGAGATATAGAACCAGGAGAATTGAAGAAGCAAACAAAAAAGGGACCACACATCAATTATTTTGTGAGTCAATCACTTTTTCATTGCACCATCAAACAGATTTTTGAAAAAAGTATTATTTTACTTTTGTTCATTTTAATATTCATATAAAAAAGAAACTCTTTGATTGGATAAATAAGTAGTTCCCACCATGATTTTGATTTTGTTCAATTGATCGAAAAATAAAGGAAATCAGAACTAAGAAGTCCTACAATATCAGAGGGGACAAGAAACTTGACACTCTCATCAAGGACCCTTTGCTGGTGGTGGTATGATCCCTCACATCCACAAATCCCTCATTAACAAAACCACTAAAGATTGAGCTCCACAATTGGCCGCTGATTGTCGATTACTATGCTTAATTTATGACTTTTGCTTCTTATTCCTCTAGGACCATCTTTGGTTTTCTGTAGTATCTATTTAGAGCATCCATGCTGGAATACAGTGGTTGTTTTTTTAAGAAATTGTGGTAATTGATTATGTGTTTAAGAAGGAATTATTTGAATAGGTTGAACTTTGGTTTACTCGTTAAAAAAAAAATGCAGGAAACGCATAAGTCGTGCGTTCATTAGTAGAAAAAAATAAATAAATTGAAATAATTACCAAAAAAAAAAGAAGTCCTAGAATTTTTTTTAGGGAATTCTTTTTCTTAGGGAGTCCCCAAAAAAATTAAATAAATAAAATGACGCGCAACTCTCATTAACTTTTCAAACTGGCTTGCTTGGTTCAATTCCCAAACTAAAAGAAGTAATTTCAAAATTTTGTTGCCTTCCATATCCCAGGCATTTGGTTAGCTGCCAAATTGATGGAGAATGTTGTTCGGTGTTACCTTAAGGGACCAGCAACGTGGATGGAAAACTAACTTAAGTAGTTTAGAATTTTTGTGGTTTCGGGTTATTTTATCAGGCTTTCATCTCAGATAGAGTATAAATGTCAAAATTATTGTATTGAATACTATTGGTGCATTGAGCTATTTGTAGTTGGATTTTGAATCGGAATAGATGTTTTGGTCCTCTTTTATGCAATATATTTTAGATCCCTGACTTTGATTTAAATAAAAGCTCCTAAATCTATTCAAATGAGTCAACCCTTTCTTATTAAGTGATTATGAATTTGTCATTGTGTCCGTGACATGTGACACTACCTTCTACATTCTAACTAAACTTGTCTTCTAGATTTTTAACTTTGGTTTTTTCTGGTTTGTGTTGAGAATTTGACTGTTAATGGATTTGTGATTGCGATATATTGGATGTTGTGTTAAGTTTGATATTGTTTTTCGGTTTTACATCATCATGGTTTATCGAGAAAAAAAGAAAGCAAAAACTATATATTTCTTCGTTCTTTAAAACAAGAGCTGAGATATCAAGAAATGAGGCATCTTTTCTGTCTAATATGGATACTTCACTTCCCGATGAGCAATCTCCTCTTTGCACTCATGCACCTTCTTTATCCAATGTTGATACTTCACTTCCCAATGAGCAACCTCCTCCTAATATTCAAGAAGTTGAATTTGATGCTTTTTCTCTTGAACGGGATCTGGGTTTACGTACTCCAATAATGGAACTACCAGTTAATCAACGGGATGCAGTTAGACAAGCTTATATCAAAATGGGGCCATATCATCCTAAACTTTCAGAGTTTCTACGGTCTAAGTTTGGAACTCAATATTGTTGATTTCAATACTTTTGGTTCAGCCAATTTCCTTGGTTAGAGTATTCCCCTTCAAAGAATGCAGCATTTTATTTTTTGTGCTTTTTTTTAAAAGAAGATGACAAACTATCCCACATTAACTATTGAAGGGTTTAAAAATTGGAAGAGGGTTAACAAAGAAAATAGATGTGCCTTTCTGTTGCATGAAGGAGGCCCCACTTCACTACATAACAATTTTGTGAAATCTGTTGAGGATTTAAAGAACGTAGTTCGGCATATTGACAAAGTAATGAATGCACAAACTGCAAAAGAAATTCAGAAGAATAGGTTCCAGCTTACAGTAACGATTGAGAATATTCGATATCTTACTGCTCAATGCTATCCTTTAAGAGGTCATGATGAATCTTTTAATTCAAGAAACTGTAGGAATTTTTTTGGAAATGATAAAGGTTATGAGAAAGATGAATCATAGTATTCATGAAGTTATCCTAGATAAGGCTCCAAAAAATGTAATGTATACCTCACCAATGATTCAAAAGAAGATTTTGCATATTTATGGTAGCAAAGTTAGAAATAAGATCTGTGAGGAACTTGGAAATGCAAAATTTTGTATTCTTGTTGATAAACGAAGGATGCGTCTAATAAAGAGCAAATGGCCATTGTTTTGAGATATATTGATGTTCATGGTTTTATATATACAGGAGCGCTTTTTTGAAATTGTGCATGTTGCAGACACCACTGCATCAATGCTTAAGCAAGAGATATATAATATCCTCGCTCGCAATAATCTAGACATTCAAAATATGTGAGGTCAAGGGTATGATGGTGTTAGTAGTATGCTTGGTGCATGGAATGGATTGCAGGCTCTATTTCTTAGAGATTGCCCTTATGCATATTATGTGCATTGTTTTGCCCACTGACTACAACTAGCATTGGTGGAGGTTGCTGAATATGAGCCTTCTCCAAAACGTCTTTATGAGTTACAATTTGCTCAAGCTGCTGAAATTACAGAAATGCTAGCTACTAATGAACGGGTGACAGGTAGATGAGCTAACCAGATTGGTTATTTGCAACGAGCTGGAAAAACTCGGTAGAGCTCCCATTTTGATTCTATTTGCAGCTTAATAGATATGTTTGGTTCAAGTATTAAAGTTCTTTAAAAGATGCTTGATGATAGATCCATATGCGGGGAAGCTACGGGTGCTTTAATTGCAATGAGGTCATTTCAGTTCATATTTATTTTGCATATGATGCATAAAATTATGGGAATCACTGATTTGCTTTGCCGAGCCTTGCAGCATAAATCTCTAGATATCTTAAATGTTATGGATTTTATCTCAACTACGAAAGAACTCCTTCAGAACTTGAGACAGGATGGTTTTGATATTCTCTTGATGAGCGTGAATGATATGTGCACAAAGTATAATATTGATATACCAGATATGGGCGCTCGTTATGTGGATGCTACAGGTCTCTCTTGTCAGCAAAGGGACAACATCACAGTTGAGCATCATTATCGCTTTGATATATTCAATGCCGTTATAGATTTTCAGCTGGCAGCGTTGAATTCTAGATTTTCTGAGGGGACATTGGAACTACTTATGCTTAGCTTAGCTTTAGAACTTAAGGACAGCTTCAAATTATTTCAAATTGATAAAATTTGCAATCTTGCCAAGAAATTCTATTCTGATGATTTTTCTAAACAAGAGATGTATCATCTACAATGTCAATTAGAACATTATAAGCTTGATGTCACTCGTCATCCAGAGTTTTAGAATATGTCAACTCTTTCTCAATTATGTCAACGATTAGTTGAAACAAACAAGTCAGAGCACTATTATTTGATTGCAAGGTTGATTCGTTTGGTTTTAACTCTTCCTGTGATTACAGCAACTACTGAATAAGCATTTTCAGCTATGAAGATTGTTAAAACTGATCTTTGTAACAAAATGGAGGGAGACTACCTTATAGATTCTATGGTTATTTACATCGAAAGAGAATTGGTTGAAAGTATTAGTACAAATGCGATAATAGATGAGTTTTACTATTTGAAAGACCGTAGGGCACAACTTAAATAGTGTATGTTTCTTTTTGTTGTTTAGTTGTTATCATTTTTATATTTTTGCACTGGTTTGGTTTGAATTAATTATGAAAGTTTTAGATTAATATATATATATATATATATATATATATATATATATATATATTAGTTTATTAAGTTTTGACTTGCAGCATAGGGCATTATATTATCCTGGCTCCGCCTCTGCGTACCAGCTTTCCATCGTCTACCAGATCTGTGGACTTTGTTGGTGATTCGTCTCTCCATCATTTGATACAGAATTTTACTTGCCAAACACTACCTAACAGTTGTAACTGCCATGGTCTCGTCTTCTCTCCCTTCTATCTGTTTCCATCTTCTTTACTGTCTTCTTGTAAAATGCGTTGACCAATCCTTGTAAGATCCATAAATCATTTATCGTTCTCTTCCATAAACTGAAATTGCCAAATTCATCAACACTACAATAGTTCTAAGTCATTTGATCGACTAAACAACTTTAAGAACAAATTCGTTTTAAGAGATGTAAAAGATCACACACCCAATGAACTAGAAATCAAAATAACGAAGTATGATATGCAAATTTATATGATTTGATGATTTTCTTAAGTTTGGTAGAAAAAAGGTTACATTAATTTCGCTTAATTATTAGGGTATAATACATTTACTAGGGCAGACCGACCTTTAAATTATCCTGAACTATAAGCCGAATAATCTATTCTAATTTTTTTTTTTCTGTTTAACTTTTTTCTTTCACACTTAGCCTACTGTAATTTTTTAATTGTAACCCAACTCATTTTACCCATTATAAGTATTTATTATTTATTTATTTTTCCTATTTCTAATGTTCATTTTTACATGAGTAAAAATGATTTTTTTTTTTACCAAAGTTTATAAGAGAATTTTTTTTACTCTTGGCTATTTGAAAGAATATGTAAGGAGGGCTAACATTCTTTGCCTCTTGTTTTGGCTCCGTTTGGTTGGGTAAAAAATTACCAAAAGTTACAAAAAATTACAAATATTTATCTATTTTTACTAACTTTTGTCATTTTCGTTTTTCGTGTATTTATTTTCAAAATTTAAATTTTACAATTTTTTACAAAAAGTTACGAAAATTACCTACTTTTTTCAATATTTGTCATCTTTTCATACTATTTTTGACCAAAACTATTGGAACGTCTTACTTTGCACCGTTTCAATGAATTATTTTGATCACTTTTGGTTAGTTTTTCAAACACTAAAAATGATTGACATTCTCTACTTTTTTTTTTTAATTTTAGGCCACTTTTGACTATCCAAACGACCCCTTTCGTGAGTAATTTATTATTTTCAAGTTAATAATTATACAGGGTTAAAAAAAAGTTAATAATTATATCGTAAAATTTTTGGACTACTAAAAAACAAGTAGCTATGCATAGGTGGGAATCTACTTTGAGTAATGATCACATGTGACGTGTTTTCATAAGTTTAATATTTAATTCCTCACCAGTGCGGTAAGTTAATCAACACTCAGGTCAAACTCAGTCAACCTTCTGTGGAAATGTTTGAAAGGATTCAATCGCTGATTTAATCAAGTAAAAAGCAAAACCTGTAGAATCTTTGCTTTCGAACTGTTAGATTTAGTAATATATATAATTCCTAATATATATAATTCCTTAATTTATGTATTCCTTATTTTGTATATTGTTAGATTTAGTAATATATATAATTCCTTAATTTATGTATTCCTTATTTTGTATATCCTATCATAATTAGGATTACTATCTTATTTCCTATTTTGTATATTCTATCATAATTAGGATTACTATTTCCTATCAGTATTAGGATTATTGTTCTCTTATATAAGGGACCTTGTAACCTTGTATTACACACATCATCAATATTAATACACAATTCTTTTCTCCTTCTTTTATTCTAACATGGTATCAGAGCGAGGTTTAAACCCATAATCATCTTTTTTTGTTTCCGCACTGCTGTATCATTCACCAGAAACAATTCTTCTCAGTTTCTGTGTTGAACACTACCAGAAACGATATTTTCTTCTCTATACTGTTGTCTGTACCTCTGTTTCGCCGCCACAATATACCGTTGGATTCGTCTCTTCATTACGAATTTAACTACACAAAAATCAGCCCAATTCGCCGCCACACGCGCCCTCACGCGCCAGATCATCACAATCTGGTTTAGCCCTCTTTCTACAACCGGTTTAGCCATCTTTTGGCCGGTTCTCTTCCAGTTCAGACCGGTTCCTGACTATTTCGACCCCTCTGAATCTGATTTTGTGGTCTGTTTTCCTTGAATTTGTCTGGTTTCTGCTGTTTTTACTGTTCAAGTGTACTTTTCACCTATTTTTGACGAGTACAATTCCTTCTTGGCCTGTTTTAATTTGGTTCATTGTGGTTCTAAAAGAATTTGGATACTCTGATTTTGTTTCTGCGTTCAGATCGGTATATTTCAGCTTTGTTTCGGCTATGACTGCTATTTTCTACACACTTTCTACTATTTTTTCTATGATTTGGATTATTTTTACTTCTGCTATCTTATTATGGATCGTTCAGAAGTTTCCAAACCTATTGTTATTACTTTGGAGGGCCCCAATTATATTCCATGGTCTCAGGCGATATCTAGTTTTCTCAAGGGGTAAAAACTTTGGCGCTATGTCACTGGCGAAATTGTATCACCCATTAAAAATGTTCATGAGACAGATACTACGTACACTGAGTGTCTTGAGGACTGGGATAGCAAGAATCATCAGATTATCACATGGTTCTGTAACACCTCGATTCCCTCTATCAGTTTACAGTTTGGGAGGTTTAACACTGCGCAGGCCATCTGAAAGTTTTTGGCCAGTAGATACACCACTACTGATCTGTCCTATCAGTATCAACTTTTGACTTCTTTTTGTCGACAGCGACAGGAGCTTAGACAGTCTATCAGTGCCTTCCTGCCTTAGCTTTATTCTTTGTGGGACCAATTGACTCCTTCTGAACCTAAGTGGGTATCTCCTGTTGATTCTGCTCTGTTTGCCACTTATCGCGATCAGCAGCATTTGATTTTGTTTCTCATGAGTCTCTCTGATGTGTATGAGCCAGTTCGAGCCTCTCTTCTTCATCGTAGTCCTCTCCCTACACTAGAGCAGGCTATCTCCGAGCTCTTATCTGAGGAAACTCGCCTAGGTCTTGTTTCGACTACTCATGTAGACACTGCTCTTGCGGCACCTAGTTCCAAAGCTCATAGCTCTTCTGGTGGTTGTCGGGTTTCCTCAACCTCCGGTGGATCTCGAGGTTCCTCCACTTCTAGTGGTCAGTTCTCAAGCACTGTTTCTCGACATGATGCATGTACCTTCTGTCATGCTACTGATCATTGTTTGCTTACCTGTCCTGTTCGGATTTGCAAGCATTGCTGCCAGAAAGGTCCTGGCCATTATTTGTCTGATTGCCCCAAGAATCCTACTCGCCGAGATACTCAGCCCCAGTCCACTGCTGCTGTTACTGATAAGACTTCATCTACTGCTGCCACTTCACCTACTCTGATTGATGTCAGTGATCTTCCTGCTCTCGTTCAGCAAATTATGTCGGCCTCTGGTAATCCTTTTACTGCCCTGTCTGCTCCTTCAGATATACCCTATTGGTATTTTGATTCTGGGTGCAGTAATCATATGACTTCTGATTTATCTATTTTTTCTTCTAAGTCATCTGAGTCTTATTTTCCTGTTATTTATACTGCTAATGACTCTTCTATGACTGTTGATCATGTTGGGTATGTCTCAACTTCTACTTTGTCACTCCCCCATACCTACTATATTCCTAAACTTTCTCTTAATCTTATTTCTGTTGGTCAACTATGTGACCTTGGCCTTACTGTTTTATTTTCCTCTACTGTTTGTGTTGTGCAGGATCTAAGGACGGGACAGATTCTTGGGATATGCCGTAGACATGGTCGACTGTTTCAGCTTGTGCATCTTCACCTTTCAGCTCATACTGCTGCCCCCATTGTCACCACATTCGCAACATCTACATCTCCATCTTTTGGGATTTGGAATTCTCGTTTAGGTCATGTGTCTCTAGGTCATTTACGCTTTATTGTGTCTAAAGGTGTATTAGGCCATGTCCCTAATGAACACCTTGATTGTCAGTCTTGTCAACTTGCTAAACAACCAGCTTTATCTTTTAATAAAAGTATTTTTATTTCTTTTGTTCCTTTTGATTTAGTTCATTCAGATATTTGGGGACCCTCTCCCACTCCTATAATGGGAGGTTCTTTGTATTTTGTTATTTTTGTGGATGATTTCTCTAGATTTACTTGGATTTATCTCTTAAAGAATCGATCCCAATTACAACAAACCTACTATAATTTTGCCCGTATGATTAAAACTCAATTTTCCCGTGATATTAAGGTCTTTCGCTCAGATAACGCTCAAGAATACTCTGATACCTCCTTTCATGCTTTTCTAAGATCCCAATGCACCATTTCCCACCGCTCTTGTCCTGGTACTTCTCAACAGAATAGGCGGGCAGAACGCAAACACCGTCATCTACTTGATACCATTCATACCCTCCTTATTTCCTCTGGTTGTCCTGAAAAATTTTGGGGTGAAGCTGTTCTCACAGTTGCCTGCACTATTAACAGAGTCCCGTCTCCCTTTCTTGATAATCTCACTCCTTATGGGCATCTATATGGTACTCCTCCAGATTACCATTCCCTTCGTGTCTTTGGTTGTGCCTGTTTTGTCTTATTGCAGCCACATGAACGTACTAAACTAGAACCTAGATCTCGTCTGTGTTGCTTTTTAGGGTATGGGATTGAACATAAAAGCTATCGTTGTTGGGATCCTTTATCTCGTCGTCTTCGTGTCTCCCGTCATGTTGTCTTTTGGGAACATAAGATGTTTTCCTCTTTGTCTTCCTTCCAGTTGTCCTCTTCTTTTGCTCCCCTTACTTCACTGATCCTTCTGTTGAACTGTTTCCTGAGTATGTAGATGTTCCTGCTGTGGTTCCATCTTCTATTCCTGAAACTATTGATGTTCCTGATAATCTTCCTAATGAAGTTGTGCCACCTGCTACAGTCTATCCCGTGACGTCCCCGTCTGATGATCCTGCACCTCCTGTTGCACCTTCTATCTCTCCATCTAGTGATTCTTCTGTCAGACGATCTACTCGGGTAAGCCAAGTTCCTTCTTATCTTCGAGATTATTACTATTTTTCTACTGTCTTAACCCAATATGAGCCTCGTTCTTATCACGAGGCAAGTTCTAATCCTATTTGGTAGTAAGCTATGCTGAGGAAGTACAGGCTCTTGACAAGACTCACACTTGGGACCTTGTTAATCTACCTTCTGGTAAGTTTGTCATTGGATGCCGTTGGGTTTATAAGATCAAGACTCGATCTGATGGTACTATGGAGCGATACAAAGCCCGTCTAGTTGCTAAGGGCTTCACTTAGGAGTATGGTATAGACTATGAGGAGACCTTTGCTCTTGTAGCCAGACTTACCTTTGTTAGGAGTCTTATGGCTGTTGCTGCGGTTCGTAAGTGGCCTTTATATCAGATGGATGTTAAGAATGCATTTCTCAATGGTGATCTGACTGAGGAAATCTATATGCAACCTCCTCCTGGTTTCTCACCTTCTACTCGACAGGTATGTCGACTTCATTGTGCTCTTTATGGTCTTAAGCAAGCACCGGGTGCCTGGTATGCTAAGTTTAGTTATATCATTAGTACTATTGGCTTTTCTGCTAGTGCTTATGACTCAGTTTTATTTGTTCGCCAGTCTACCCATGGCATTGTTCTTCTTTTGCTCTATGTGGATGATATGATACTTATAGGAGATGATGTTCATGGTATATCTGAGCTCAAGGACTTTCTTTATCATCACTTTGAGATGAAAGACCTTGGCCCACTGAGCTACTTTCTTGGTCTTGACGTTTCTTCTGGATCTAATGGGTATTATCTTATTCAGGCCAAGTATGCTTCTGATCTCCTTACCCGTGCTAGACTTACGGATAGTAAGACTGTTTCTACTCCTTTGGAAGCTAATGTTCGCCTTAATTCTATTGATGGCGAACCACTATCTAATGCTACACTGTATCGACAGCTCGTTGGCAGCCTTATTTATCTGATTGTTACTCGTCTTGACATTGCTCATGCTGTCCATCTTGTCAGCCAATTTATGTCCGCACCTCGTTTAACTCACTATGCTGCTATACTTCGCATTCTCCGGTATGTCAAGGGCACTCTTTTTCATGGTCTCCATTTCTCCAGCCAGTCATCTCTTCAGTTACATGCCTACTCTGATGTTGATTGGGCTGGAGACCCTACGGATCGACGTTCTACCACCGGCTTCTGCTTCTTTCTAGGCGACTCCCTTATTTCTTAGCATAGTAAGAAACAGACTCTGGTTGCTCGCTCTAGCACTAAGGTTGAGTATCGTGCCCTTACTGACACTACACAGGAACTTCTCTGGCTTCGGTGGCTCCTTCAAGACATGGGTGTCAATCATTCTGGGGCCACTGTGCTTCATTGCGACAATCGTAGTGCCATATTGATTACACACAATGATGTTTTTCATGATCGCACTAAACATATTGAAATTGACTGTCACTTCATTCAACAACATGCGATCTGTGGTACCATCCATCTTACTCCTGTTTTTTTAACTGATCAAATAGTTGATATCTTCACCAAGTCTCTTTTGCCCGGCCGGTTTGATGCCCTCGTCACCAAACTCAAGTTGGTCTCTGCTCCACCATCTTGAGTTTGAGGGGGTGTTAGATTTAGTAATATATATAATTCTTAATATATATAATTCCTTAATTTATGTATTCCTTATTTTGTATATTGTTAGATTTAGTAATATATATAATTCCTTAATTTATGTATTCCTTATTTTGTATATCCTATCATAATTAGGATTACTATCTTATTTCTTATTTTGTATATTCTATCATAATTAGGATTGCTATTTCCTATTAGTATTAGGATTATTGTTCTTTTATATAAGGGACCTTGTAACCTTGTATTACACACATCATCAATATTAATATATAATTCTTTTCCCCTTCTTTTATTCTAACACGAACTTTCACCATCATCTGAACAACCTTCTAGCGGAACCCAAATGAAACACGTGTAAGAAGCCCATCCCACCTGCAAAAAGAACTCAATTGCAGGGGTAACACAAGAGGTTTCGGCATTTATGTGGTCGATTTAGGGTGATAAAAAATTTTAAAAATTAATAAAAAGTATTAAAAATTTTAATAAATATTTATTTTTTATCTCACTGTATGAATTACGAACTTAAAATTAATTTCATTTTATCTTATTTTTTATCATTCCAAATGCACCATATATATATATATATATATACACACACATGCATGCTTTAACAGAGCACGCGAGACCTCTATGACCATACGCCCATGCGTGCCTTGTTTGGTTGCTCTGATCGATATCAGCTAGTGCTTTTTGTTCTTTATCTGCCCCAGTGAAATTTTCTTATAATATATTCCATAAAGCAAGTACATGGAAAGAAATTGAAATTTTAGTGTTTAGATCGTTTTCAAATTATGTGGCCTTGAAAAAAAAAAAATTATTTGTGTATGAAATAATTTACTAAAGAGAGTAAATTTAATATATATAGTTCAAATTATCGGCCTACCCTTTATATAAATATATATGCGCATGCCTAGAATAAATATAGTATATATAACTTTCTTGGAAGCTCCAAATTTTAACAAAAATGGTTCATAGTACAAGAATTTGAAATCCCAATGATAATTGTGGAAGAACAAATGAATCCAATAGCAATAGACCTTGTATTATCGTCCTGAGTTTGTGGAAGCATTTTGATCATAAAGATTCATGGATCTTGGGGCAACCTTAGAAGACAACTACAAGCCTATATATAAAAGAGGATGTTTGTGGCAATACTAATATACAATCCAAATTATAGCTATATATATGTATACGTGATAAGCTACACATATGAACCTCTCAAATGGCACCTAAACCACCAGCGTAGCTCCCTCTATTATTGCATATTTACTGATGAATTATAGAGGGGCTAGACAGAGCGAGAGATAAAAAGAGATGTTTCACCTGGCCTTGATTTTATTTCAAATCCAGTTCCAAACTTTCATAGAAGTCTAGACTACTGACCTAGTCCACCAACATTTTTTTTTGTGCGGTAGGTCAACACCACCTTCCTCTACTATAGTTACATGTTCTCAGTAAATAGCCTCCCTCACTTTATCACACACTCATTTGGATACATGAGAAGCTAGCCAAACACTGCTTAAACGAACTGCCTCATGGTACCGGTAGCTCTATCACTCTCCCCAAGGCATCGACCACTCTCTCTATCAGTGTCTCTATCTCTCTCTCTCTTCTTCCCCCATTTCCTCAGCTCAATCTGAGCCATCGATTTGGCGGCCAAGAAGTCCACGTGCTGTATAGGGCTCAATACATCCAACAAACCCTTCAGAGTCTTCAGCCTCACACAGTCTGCCATTTTCATCACCCTCTCCAAACCCGACAACAAGCTCTTCATAGCAGCCTCGACCAACCCATCAACCTCAGCCAACACCTCCGCAGCCGTTTCGCCACCGCTAACTCGCCTCGCCAGCCTTGCCAGCTCAACGATCTGGCGGTCGGCCATACCCACCTGCTGCCTTTCCAGCTCTCTCTCCACCTTTTCCTCTTCCAGCCTTATCTTCACTCTCAGCTCCTCGACCCTCCCCAGCTGGTCCTCTGTCATGCCGGCGAGACTTCCACCGGGGTGTCCGGTCCGCCGGAGGGACTCCACGAGCCGGAAAGCCACGGAGGGCTTCCAACCGGTGACCCAGAGATAGGCATTCTCTAGGGGGCTCAACCACACTGGGACAAAGAAGGCCAGCACATCCTGCTGAGCCGCAGCCCATTTGGCTGTGTAATAGGCCTTGTGGTGAGCCGTGAGCTTAGCCACCAAGGCTTCGTAGTCTGATTCCTTAGAACTCTCTCTTGGGACCCTCAAGAGGAGCTGAAGATCTGCTTCAAGTTGACAAACCCACACGTCAAAGAACTCAGAAAACGTCTCCTCAACTTGGGTTTTCATCCTTTCAGAGACTAAACTGAAATTTGATGTGGGAAGATTAAAAAAAAAAAGTGATACCTATATTGTATAATTTATGTATGTATATATAGATGCATGTATGAGAGAGAGAGAGGGGGACCAGATGGAGGGCAGAGGATTAGGACACGCTACAACTGAGTGATTGAGGTTGGAAAATGGGTGGCTTCTGCATGCCTTACGCGCCGCGATCACCAACCCGTACGTTCACTTTAAGAATCTCCACCCTTTTCTCTCTCTAAATGTATATGTATATGCATGTATCTTTTCTCTTTCTCTCTCCGCTTTTGAATGTGTTGAAGAGTCATGCGCAGTACCACATGGTGTCAAGGGAGTCTGGGGATTGCAAACGCGTCAAGTGCAAGATAATACGTGTGTCTCCACGTGGAGGACATTTTTGCGGGTTCAAAGAGATTGCAATGAAAAATTCACTGCAGTTCTTGCTACTTCGCAACGTCCCACGTCCCAAATTTGTACGTCTCCGGGAAGTCTTGGTGAGCTAATCTTTCCAAACTTTACTGTATGTGCACTTCTGTGCATGTGTATCGACTATTAAATGTACAGCATGTATATGTTTGTAGGATTTTGTCTCATATCGTCTCACAATATGAGGCTTACTTTAGAAAGGGGAAAAATAATAAAGAAAAAAATTAATTTTTTTCTATTTTTTTGTGTTTGAGAAAAAAAAATAATTTTTTTTAATTTTTTTATTTTTTATTAATTTGATGTTTTTGTCTTTCATAATTTAAAATATAAAAAGATAAACTTGATCATTTAAAAGAAAATAAAAAACTGAATAGGCATACTATTACCAAACACACTGAAGCACATGGAACTCAAATTATCTCCGAATGATTTCGAGTGGCGCACAGTGCCGGGGAGAGCATCTTACCATCTTCTTAATTGGTTCTCAGCCTAGCCTAATTGGGACATGCACCTAATTTGAAAGATGGAAGAAAAAAAATTTGAGTTGATTTAAAAAAATAAAAATTGGAATATGGTGCCACATATCAACCTTGTATTTCGAGATTTTTTTGTTGTGCTGAAAATTGAATTCAGGTCATCTTTTGAAAGTTAGTGTGATTGACCACTAGACCAAACTAATATTTGTATATATATTTACATATTAATATAAATAAACAAAATTTTTACACTTTTGGCGACTAATTGATCAGGTAAAAGTTATAATTTGTTTATATTTACGTAATTATTTTACCTTTCTTGCAATAATTTTTATCATTTTTTCAATTAATTGGTAGCTAAAAGTAACACTTTTTGTCACTTCTTTTGTTAGAAAAGTATTACTTTTATCTATCAATTAGACTGAAAAAGTGATAAAAATTTTATTTTTTTATTTAATTATTTTTAATAATTTGAAATCATAACTAATATATAGAATTATATAAATATTTAGTAAATAATTTGTGAATAACTATCATTTTTAACTAAAAATAATTTTAAATCTTTTTCTTATTTTTTAATCCTTATGTATGACACATATTTAATTATCATGGCCCACTATTTATAATATATTTTTCTTCATTCTGGATTATATTTTTAAAAATAATTAGGTTGCATTTAGTTTAGTTTTAGAGAATTATTGTTAAAAATAAATTTTTTGAAAACTATTTTAACTATTTTAAGAATTTATTTTTAATACATAAAAAAAGTTTTCGATGAATATATATATTCGAAAATTAGTTCTAACAAGACAAAAAATGAAATTACTTAAAATTAATAAATAAATTTTTATTTTCAAATTTTTGTCATTTCCAAAAAAATATAAAATAATATAATTTTTGATATAATTAATATTAGATATACACTAAAAATTTATTAAATATTAAAATAATAAATATTCATCTAGTTATAAGTCATATAAATGTTACTTCCACGTATACACTTAAAAAAATTGATTATACATTTAGCATTGTTTAAATTTGATTTAGTAAATTTTGTTTTAACAGTAATCTAGTAACAATTTTTTTTATTGATCTATGATTATAATTTTTGATAATTTTATAAAATACTAAATTAGTTAAAATTATTAAATAGATGTTAAAATTAAAATCTATTTTCAATCATGTAAAGATATAAAAAAAAGTTGTTTGAAGGAAGGATAGAGAAAAAAAAAATTTAATTATTTTTATTTTTTTTAAAATAAATTTTTATCACTGTTATCGATTAATTGGTAATCCAAAGTAGCACTTGTACCTATCAATTGGTTGGCAAAACATAAGTGGTGGTTGGGGAGGTTGGGAAGAGGAATGAATTTTTTTTCCTTTTTTTTTTTAGTACGGCTTTACTATATGCTGCAGTAGCATTCACAGAACCCGGCTTCACTATATGGTATTTTTCTACGTGATATATATACATATATATATATATATATAGACAGAGAAAGAGAGAGAGAGAGAGCGTGGAGGAATTGAACGAATGCATAATGTCAAAGATTATATTCCCCAAATTGCCACTTCCGCCTACAGCACCAACTTCTCACCAAGTGGTATCACCATTGCAAACATTGCACCAGCATCAGTATTAAGACTATTAATTCCATTATTGGTGTCAATGCCAATGTTAAACTATATAGTAATAACTAATACTCTGAAAGTACCATTGGTTTTTGCCCTCCGCCGCACATTGCCTTTGTTACGAAACCCCCAACCCCCCAGCCAATCACATCATTGCAGCTCACTCGACATTCCATTTAACTGCCATAATTCCGAGTTTTGGATGTCCCATTTCGCCTGTCTTTTGATCGATATATGTACTTCAAATACAATCCCAATGCCAAATAATTATTTGAATAAGAAAGATATTTTCTTGCAGATACCGTTCAAAGTTGCTTCCTTAAGCTTGTTGGACGGTGAACCAAGAAGATAGACAAAATGAGATGGACGGTGAAGCAAGAAGATAGACAAAATGAGATGGGATTTATTATTTAGACATAAAAAGATTCCGCATTCTTTATTTAGTTTTCGAGCAATCTTTGGGTTCGTTTAATTTGTTAAATAATGTTGAAAAATTTTAAAAATTTTTAAAAATTATTTATTTTCTTTTTACTGTACGAATTATGAGCTATAAAAAAATTATCTCATTTTATTTTAAATTATATCACTTTTTATCATTCCAAACGCTGTCTTTATTAATATGAAATTAAAAATATTTTGCTATATTTGATTGTCTGTGATTTTGTTGGGAAGATTATAATTGCTATAAATTATTGTCAATAAGTTAATTGATTGTGTGATATGGAGTTGTTAATTTAAGTCTAACTGTAAAAGTATAGTAAAAGAGCTGATGTTTCCATTGAGCTGATGTTAATTTAAGGATTGATGTTAATTTGAAGTGTTTTCCAAAGTTTAGAGGCTTAGATCGGGCAAGAATAAAGCGTATGAAGGCTTAGATCGCTGGGAGCCTCGGAGAGTACATCTTATTAAGTCTGGGGCCTGGGCATAACCTAGGCTTTCTATGCGCCTAAGCCAATTCTTCCAATGAAAGAATGTGTGCATATATATAGAACTCTTCATGCATATGGGCTCATTTTAGTGCTGGTGCTTGGTACTTGAATGTAAAGATGGAATGATATCAATACATGCTGCCCTTGTTTCCAATCTCTTCTCATCTCTCTTCCTCCTCCTCATCATTGTAACCCTTCTTATTTTTTACTTGGCATTCGCAAAAAAATATGATTTTTCTATTTGTTGTTATTATTTATTAATTTTCTTGTTAAAAATTTGAAAAATATTATTAGATCAGAAGAATATGCCAGAAAATAAAATCGGAAATGGATCTATCAACTGAAAATAATGAACCTGTATGAGTCTATTTTAATAAGTTGCTCTCTCTCTCTCTCTCTCTCTCTCTCTCTTTCAATTTTTTTTTTTTTTTGAGTGAAATAACTCTTGTGTGGTTGTTTCTTTTGCAGCCAGACCTGCAAAACTTGTTAGATATTGTGAAATGCCTGCAACTTGTTAGACTTTTCCCCATTTGTTTTGGAGCATTAACTCCCTGTTCCTTGTTTGATATTCTTCAAAAGGCGGTCTGACTCTGCTTTTATTTCAGAAAATCACCTATTAAGGATCTACACTGCTTTGGCTGATGCTCTGGTTGTTCGGCCTATTTGGGAGGAAAATAAGTAGGAACGGACACAAGATTTGGGTTGGGGTTGGTCTAGGTTGAATAAAAGATTTAAAAACAAAGTGGGCCGGACTATGTTTAGACTGAATAAAAAATTTAAAGGTAAAATATGCTAAATTACAAAAATTTAGGATAGGTTAAATGTGTGTTTGAAGTGATAAAAAGTGAAAAACAATGAGATAAAGTGAGAAAAATTGTGACTTCATAATACGTGCAGTGAAATAAAAAAGTTGACGTGACAAAAAGTTTATAGAGGTTTATAGAATTTTTTAAAATTTTTTTGATGCTCCAAACGATGCCTAAATTTGGGGGAGAAAAATTTGAAGTAAAAAAAAATTTTTTTGGGGGCAGATTACCTTAACTACAGCGTGGAAGTAGCTTTTAGCAAACTGACTTTGGCATGGTATTGAAATTAATATTAATAATGCTGCTGATGCTTTTGTAGTTGTTGTAATTGTTATTCTTGGTGTTACTGTCGGCATTCAGCAGAAGAGGAGCTCTCTCTTCATATTTATTTATTTATTATTATTTTTTGGGGGGATCTTTCCCTTCAAAACAAAAGTGGTGGTTGGGGAGGTTGGGGAAAAGGAATGAATTCCTTTTGTTTGTTTGTTTTTATGCGGCTTCAATATATGCTGCAGAAGCATTCATAGAACCCGGAATCCATATACCAACTCTATTTGTTTTGAGCAGGCAAAGGCCAATAAGTCATATTGCAAATTTGTGATGTTTGGCTGCTTTGTGTACGTACATTCGACTTTTATTAGTTTCAGTATCCCCTGCATGTGGTGTGGTGTGGAGGGATGAATATTCGGTGTCTTCAAATTATTTATGTTCCTTCACAGAAGTAATCAAATTATTTGAATAGAAAATTGAGAACCGAATTGAATTAACGGAAATCTTTCGGTTTAGTTTTTTTAAAAACCGATTTAATTTAAATCGTATTCATATATATAGATATTTTATTTCTTGTTTTATTTTTTTACGAAATTATTATTATTATTATTATTATTATTATTATATTAACGGAAATCATATTTATATATATAAATATCTAATTCTTTATAGTTTTATTTTTTACTAATTTATTATTATATTAACTGAAATCATGTTTATATATATATATATATATCTAATTCATTTTTTGATTATATAAATACAGGAACAAGAATTAAATCGATATATATAGTTTAGGTTTTAAAAAATAAACGAAACGGAGCCAAGAATTGAATTAATTGAAACAAATGGAATGCCCCAGCACAGTTCGACGTAGCCTTGACATGATTTGAGCGTAAAAAATATCGAAATTTCAATTCAATTATTTAGTTCTAGCTAGTTGGATTCTGCACACTCCGAACGTTAGATGCTAGAACAAATGAGAATACCTTTCTTTACAATTGGAGGAGAGGGATGTCAATTCCTAGTGTATATTATGTTATCGATTATTTTTGCAATGGATTAGTTGTCCATTTACAATTTGATAGTTGTGAGTAAGTCTAACAATATAGGGCTTGTAATGGAGTTGGGCTCCGAAGACATTCTACCAAGTACTTCTTGGCCCGGACTCCAACATTAGTTGCCTCCATCCCTCATCAATGGTACCCTGTCTCTACCAAGTTATGGGGGTTGATTGGAGCTTTAAAAAGAAAAAAAAAAAAAGAAAGAAATAAAGCGTGATTTGAATAATTTTTTGGCGTTTAAAATTTAGCCACGAAATTATATTTTTTAGAGACAAATAGTGCTGTTGTAGTGGATTTTCGTCGATTCGAACGGATTTCGACAAAAAAATTTTCATTTTTGCGTCAGAATTTTTTATTTTAAATTTGTTTAAATAGATTTATTAGAGTTTGTGGAAATGTTATTGGATTTGTAAAAAAAATTATTGAGGTTTATAAAAATTTGTTAGGATATGTGGAGATATATAAATTTATAAAAATTTTATGAAGTACGAGGTAGATAAACTGTGCTGAGAGTTTTAGAGATGTTTAGAATTTTTTAAAAATTTTCTAACTTTTTCAGCGCTCTAAACATAGCTTAAAAGGAGAATACTGTTCCAACTTAAAATTCTCTCTCTAAACTTTATGTTGAGTTTTATATTAGTATAAAATGTATTCTTATTTATTGTTAAACAACATTAATTTTGCTTTTTTGAGATTTTATCAAGTTCGGTTTATTCAACTCTTTTGGTGTGGAAAACATGTTCTTGGTTTAGATTGCTATGTTTATGGAAGTAGCAAGCAACATGCATGCTTGGAGAATCAAGGTAAAATGCCTTCTAAGCCTCAGAGTCTCTAACATTTTGACGTGGGCAAGTGTGATATTTTTCGAAAGTTTGTGACTTTATCTTTATGATTATATTAAAAGAAAAAGGTCATTGTCATGTTATTTTAATATAAACTTTTATAGAAATAAAGTGATAGAATGACTTATATATATATATATATATATAGATATATGAGTGAGAACTACGGCATGGAAGGATAGATAAAGTCAAGGCGCTGCTTTAAGGGCTTTGAAGGAAAGAAAAGAAAAATAAAATGAAAAGAGATGAGAAAAGAAACGTAAATACTCATATACATGTTTTTTTTTTTTTTTATTTGATGGAAGTTAAAAAAATATATATGAAAATAAAAGATATTTTTTAATAAATTAATTTTCTAATTTAAATTTTTTCATTTCTTAAATTCAATACATTTTTCTTTCTAATTTTTTTTTTTATAATCAAATGAATCTTAACTCATTCTTTTTCTTTTTGAATTTACAATTAGGAATAGCAACGGAAGGGATATAGAACCCTTCACCAAACTCATCCCTCCTACTAATTCCGTTCTCTGGCCTTGTCCCATTCAAATTAATAATATTTTATTATTTTATTTTAAAAAAATAACACAATATACATAATTTGTACGTACAAATTAGGTAATAAATAAATAAATAAAAATAAAATACCAATATATAAACTAACAAACTAGTAGAAATAACATTCTTTTATTAACATTTCAATTTATTAGCATATAAAGTAAGATTAATAAAAATATTTTTATAATTCTAGACTGAATTAGAGTCAGGCTCGTAAAATTCATCAGAACCTCACCAAACCTAGATTTTTTGAGGTTTTAATTTTTCTGCATCCTCATGCCCTATTAAAGTAGAATAGATTGAGTTGCCCTTTTATCTACTCTATTTCCGTTCCTACTGGCAATCCAATCAAACACAATTTTAGAGAGGGCATGGAGGGAAATTGAGGAGACCGTACGTGGCCCTGTGGATTGAAGGGATAATATACATAAAATACCCGTTCCAACCACTATCAAGTTGAAAGGTCAAAACAATGAACCTTTCAAAAGAATACTAATCCAGGAATATCAAGGAATCCAAAGACCGATCAAGGAAGAAAAGATCAATAGAAAATAGAATTAAAAAAAAAAAATCAATATTGCGTCATCATAAGAAACCCAAAGAATTCTACCAGAAACTGATTGATTCAAGTAGTAAACCAATATGATTTTCAGACAACAATCTCGATTTATTGTGTTTAATGATATTATAGTTGGGGAAAGATTGTGTACGTCTTTTTCTCTTCTTCATGCTAGGTTGGACGTCGGCCTCCATGAAATAATTAATTAAGGAGAAAAGAAAATGAAGTAATTAATAAATTCTTTGAAAGATTCCTATATGAGTGTAAAAAAAAAAAAAATGGAATGTCAACTCTTCATGTAGAGAACAAGACAAAATATGGTGTTTTCTAAGCATGCAGGGGTCGGATCATTTGATATATTCTAATTTTCTTAAGCCCCATGCTTCTCCATTTCCTTTTCAAATACGTAGTTTTCGAATATATTAATTAATCTTCTTACTATAATCCCTGGGATATCTGTCTCTTCTCTCTCACTCTGAAAACAGTGCTTTATATATATATATATATACATACTCTATACAATATGTCACTCAAGCCATGTCAGTTTTGGGTGTCTTCTAGCTAAACTTATTATTTAAAGTGATTCCTCCTGTCCCAAAAAAGAAAATGACTGGAAAACAAAACCATCCAAATGCTTCCTATACAATCCTTGGAAAGTGAACTGTTTGGGTGGCAAGGAAAAAGGATATAGTAAGGATGCTTAAAGGGAGACAACTCTCTCTCTCTCTCTCTCTCTTTAGTTGTTAAGAAAGGAATGTGAAAATGTATGTTTAACATAGAGGCCTACACATTGGCAAATGAATGTAGAGGAAGTACTCTTGAAGAAGTCACTTGCCAAATCAACTCTGTCCATGCGTGGATCAAATTCAGTATTTTCAAAGCATAAAACTTTACGGGGTAGAAAGATATATAACTAATTAATCTGCTGTGTGGTGAAACTTCTGCATCAGGTGGTTTCTGGGATCAGATTTGTTTAAATACTTAATGATGCACAAATTTGTTTGTCCTTAAATTTAAATTTACATATTCAAAGAATTGCCACAGGCGTCCATTAAGATCCTAGCTAATTCAGATCCTGTTGGTCTCCTATGAAGCTAAAGGTCCAAATCCAAACTATGATGCTAGGATTCGCCTCGAGAAAGCGGGGCTAGATTTAATAATTAAATAATACATTTATTTTATCACTGGAAGTAAAATTTATTTAATTAGTAATACCATATTATCATTACGAAGTTGTCGTTAAAAGTACAACACTAAAAATCTATAGTGATAATAATTAACTTTTGTCAGCACTTCTAATTTGATCGATGGCCATGATAATTCATTATTTCAAAATATTAAAATTAGTGATGAAGTGTGATTTAGCACTAGAATCATCATCTAGTAGTATCTTTAGTAACAAACCTATTATAACAAAAATGTGACTACGTTATTAATAACTAAAACCATCATTGGTTGGATATTACAAACGAGATTCATGATTCATGCTATGCATGGAAGAGTGCGGAATTGGAAGAGGAGAATACGAAAATTTCTTTCCTTGTTTGATTTATTAGTGAAATTGCACAATTTGTGCAAATACTCAATATGTGAAAAAAAAATACTTAAATCTACAAAATTCACTCGTAGAATTGATAATAAGGTTTGTAGATCTAAAAAGAAAATCAAGCAAATAATCCACAAGAAGATACAAAATTGTTAATAGGAAAACCCTTTTAATGGAGAGAAAAATTTTAAATTCTTAACATAGATCAAACTTAAAAACTTCACTATGAATCAAAGAGTGCAAAAATTTAGATCTCCCTCTCTTTACTTGCTAGACACCCGCAATACTCCTCTTTCATAAAGTTTAAACTAGTCCAACTGCAGTAGAAATATTCTCCTAATTTAGATCATAACCCTAGATTTGAGATTCAAGAATCAAAATTATTTACCAAAGGACTCCTGCCAAAGAGACTTGTACAATTTAGGTTAGATAACTTCTCTTATATTTTTGCTCTATGATAGAAAGTGCTTTAGGTTTTGGAAATGTTTAATAACATCTATAGGGGGAGAAAAAGTCCAAAAACAACGTGAATTTGCTGTACAGAAATATAGGGGCAAAATCCAGTCAAACTTCACAAACAGATTGTAGACGCGACTTGCCAACAAATTATTCTTAAAATTGATATTTATTCACTTATAGGCTTCGCTAGCAGCTCGCAGGCGCAACCTACTCTTGACTTGCTCACAAGGTATTTTGGACAGCATATCTGAAGTTGTCTTTTCTTCTTTCAAATTTCAAAAATTTTCATACCTTTCATAATTGAAATCTTCACTCAAATATTCTTCTAATGAAACGATGAATTGTCCAATCACTTTTTGACAGATATTCAAATACTTAACATGAATTTCATAACTCATTAAACGACGTGAAATTCTAAATTGTGACACAAATAAAAACTTATAAATAATATGTTTGCTCATGAATTATCAACATAAACATACACTATACAAGTGCTAACAATTAGATTAATAACCAGGAAATGAAAGAAATTAAGGGGAGGAAAAAGGGTGAGTAATTTTTTGCCACATTTTCTCCTTATTTTCATCGTCCTCTTTCCTTCCAACTGCTATGTATAAATCCTATTTTAATTTTGTCTCTCATTTTTAAATAAAATAAGAAAAGAAATTCCTATTTTCCCATCTCTTTGCTCAGCGACCGCCCTTAAGTAATGTGTTTAGATTAAACCCCCAACTGTAATAGCATGCCGTATAGCTTTAACTTAGTGAGACCGAGGTCGAATCCTCAAGGAACCTAACACAATAGTTTCTAGTTTTAAAAAGTGTAAGTTACCTACTACTCAGTTCAAAGTAAAAAAAAATTTTTGAGTGTTAGTGTGGATGAATCTTCTAAAAAGTCTGTAATAAATTTAATTGATCAAAAAAATTTTTAGTAAAGGAAATTAAACCAAATTATTAAACAACTAAAAATAGCAACTAATTTAATGACAAAGTTACTAACAACTCAACTAAAATAGCAAATAAATTCAAAGCAAGATGGAAATCAATTAAATAAATTCTTGATTCAACTTTCAATTTCGGGTGGAATCATTTTTTAGAATTTGATGTGCAACTAACCACAATTTAAATTTCACGTAACAGAAAGATAAATCGAAAAATCCTTTCGTGAAAGTTTCTTAAGTTTCAAAATACAGTTTTATATTCACGTCTAGGATTATGAAACTAGATGATCTTCTTTCATATTATTTTTGGTTTAGACCTAATTTATTTATTTCAAAACTATAAAAGAAATTGTTTTTTATTCGAAGATCCTTATCAGTGATTACAGATAATGTGATCAAGGGTTTTTATTTTTGAAAGTCTTTTGATAATAAATAAAATCAGATTTGATAAGAAAAGGTAGACCTATATATTAATGCTTTCATATCGCATGCATAAATCTACGCACATTGTATTGATTATAATATTCCACATTTTCTTAATTCGTCGAACCAAGACTATTGATTTAGCCTAACATTAACATAATGTAAACAAAATAAATAAAAATAACAATCAAATAAGAAATATAAATCATTAAAACATAATAGAAACGAAAATACCGTACTTCGGAGTGAGATTACAACCAAATCTATGAACAACAAAAACACGGTTGCACTTAGCAGTGTGCAATAAACCTTTTAAACCCAAATTTTCTCCTAGTGGAGGAGTGAAGTCTCGTGAAGGTTTGCAGTGAATCTAACCACAAAATTTCTAAACTAGTTCAATGAATAGTGGAATTCAATATAATAACTCCTAATTCAATTTTACTATGAAGTAAGTAACAAGATTAAAAAATTGCATAAAATTTTCCAATGCATATCAAACTTACCTAATCTTTCAACCATTTCATTTCAAATGGATTATTTTATGTTATTCAATCACAATAGCTATCAAGTATACTCAAAAGACTACAGTTTCGACCTCAACGCTCATTGGATAATTCACTCATCAGATGAATTCACACTAATAGGGGTTACTCTCAAGGTTCATGTAAGGATGCAATGTCAACATTTGTGTATAGAACCCAAATAAGATGTGAATAAGAAAAAATTAAAATATAAAGTGTTGCATAGCTTCATGAATGAAATGTATTAATGTATAAATAGAATCACTAAGCTCAAACACACAATTTAGATCAATACTCTTACAAACGCCTTTCACCTTAAGTCCATTAAGTCTCTAGAATGGTTGTAACTTGACTAGGGGCTTAGGGTTACCAAATGAAAGATAAAGAATTCAGAGTGCATGTTTTAAGTTTTAGATTTTTTTTTTTTATTTTTTTGATATGTGGGACTGAGAAATAATGAATTAATGATGTGTTGTCTCTCTCTTTTTTTTTTTTTTTAACAAGAAATGAACTTCACATACAAAACTCTTTATAGTCATACTATATCCCTTTGTGCACTAATTTTCTCAGATCATGCAAAGGTTAGGTTTTTCCTACATATCTAAGGCGAAAGGAATATTTAAGTGGCTAAAACAAAAAAAAATTTAACTTTATAGTTAGTGACTTCAAGTTGGCTCCTAGGGACATGTAAATAAGAAAGCGTATAGGCTCAAAGCAAGGAAACATGGCCTAACATCACTCCAAAGGTTAACATCCTTTTTCAAGAGTATAGAACCAATCATGTATATAAAACAAAGTGTTTTGTGCATTCAATACCAAAACAAGACAATGTAATGAAGCTATATAAAAGAAAGTGAAACGAAAGAATCGATTTAGAATATTTAATATAAACTCTCAAAAATAGACGATACGGATCAAAAGCTCACAAGATACTAGTTTTAGGTCTCCACCTATGTCCTGGTGTACTTGAATAGTTAAAGATCATGAACTCCAATTCATAACACACTCTATTTTCAATGGTCTTAAGTGACGTTTTTAACGCATTAGAAGAGTTTATACTCAATTCAAATCCAATACCTTATTCAGATTGAAATCAATTCATTCATTATTATCATGACTAATACCAACATTAAACTAGTCACTAAACACATACTAGGGTCATTCATTTAGAGTTAAAAGTGATATGTCAAAGTTAAGTTATCATGCATCCCTACTGCCCAACTAAAGATACACATTGTCCTTAATGTGTACTAAAAGCTCAAGTGAGAATATGTGTGTGTATGATGTATAATTAAAAGTTGGCAAGAACTAAGGCATGTGTTTTACCCTCCCCCAAGTAGATGTATGAATGAATTATGAAAATGAGAAAATAAAATAAAATAAAATAATAAAAATATATACAAATGAAAAACAAAATAAGAAAAGGGTAAATATTACCTCTGGTTGGAACAATACTCATCCAAGAAATGCTTACGAACCTCTAAAGGAACCTCGAAAGGTTTCGTGGCCTCATTATCTATCTGAAGTAAGGAGAGAGTCCTCCTCCTCATCTGTGTTAGTGTTTGATTCTGATATATCCTCAAGAGCTAGCATGTTTGCACAGTCATCAAACTTAAGTCTAGGGGTAACAGGACACTCAGAATGGCTGTTAGTGTTAGATTTTGGGGTTGGTGCATTAGGCCATTTAGTAACTATATGAACCTTGGCCCATTGCATTTGCACTAGGATCTCTAAGTCAACCTCATCCCACCTTTGTCCCTCAAAAAATCAGTGTGGGGCTATGAGAAACAATGGGGGATAATGAAATGGCAACAGTAAAGAAATGCCCTTCTCAATTGAGTCATCAGGCCACTCATCTAAGTCAACCTCGGAACAATCAGACTCACCATTACCAATTGAGTTATCAATATAAATCTTGCTCTCTCACTCATTATTTATTGGTTCAGGTTTGTCGGTCATGAGGAACCTGTTCTTTATATTAAATTTCAAGTGATCTTAATAAAATGTTTAATAAGATAATGTACCAACCAAAAAGCATACAAAAGAAAAGAAAAGAAGAGTAGAGTAAACAAACAGATTTGAAGTGAACAATAGTAAACAAAAGTAATAAGAAATGAGTTTTAGATTATAGAATATGAGTAAAATGTCTGATCTAAACTCAAAACCTGTTCATATAAAAGAAAATAAAAAAGAGAGTATTAGGATTACAAAATAGGACATTTACTCAAATTCTTAAGCTCTCATAATAACTACATGATTCCAAAAGAAAAACAAAAGGAAACATTATCTCTGAATCACTGTAAGGGAGGGAAAGGTGATCACAAATTTGGGAATTAACTGAAGAAGCTCTGGAGCCATCTTCCCCGTTGTTCCTGATTGTGAAGAATTAGCTGAATTTCTCTTCTATCTTTTTCTTGGTTTTGCTCCTAGGCACTGACTCTTTCAGAGAGATCATCAATGGCAGCTTATCGTGAATCAAGTCTGCCAAGTCAGAGCTAGACACATCTGCCTCTTCCTCTACAGGAGCTTGAGAACTAATCCCTTCTTCCATGGGAGTGGTTTTGATCTTCCTTTTCCTATTAAGGAAAAGATGGCCATGGGATTTGGAGTAGGAAGTGTAGTCGAATTGGTGGAGGACAGTGGCTAAAGGGAGATCATCAGAGATTGGTGCACTATTTCTTCTAAATATAAAGCAGCCTTAAAAAGAAAACTCATTTGGGCATTAGGATGCTTAAAAGTGTATAGAATCTACTACCATAAATAAGTTGGTGGGTTAATGGTCATCCCAGTGCCTATGGCATAAATAAGCTTGGTTCTTAGGGGGCTGCAGTCAGAATTACGGTTCTGAGGCAAAAGGTTTGTGCAGGAAAAAAATATAGAGAGTCCAGTATTTATTATTTAACTCTGACACAGGCTTCCTATGCTCTCCTAGCCATTTATGACCTTCCCAAAGGATTTCTATAGCTATATTGGGCATGGGTGAAGTGTCGTTGAAGGGTAAACAAATTTTGGGTGGGTAACTCTAGGTAGTTAGAAGATTTAAGCAAAATTGTCAGGTCTTAAATTGATATCAACCCCCCTAACCCAACTAGTAAGAGTCTCTTCCCTGCCATCTTCTAATAGAGTCCTCCTTAACATTGGCAAAAAACTTTCTAACTATGTCTACTACACAATGAGGATAGAACCTAGTTAGGTGAAGCCATTGCCTACCTTCAAAGTTTTGACTCCTCACTCTTCAAATGATCTATTTGCCACTATCTCTCAACCACCACTGGCTTATAAGCCCACGTGTCATCATAGGGGTTCCAGCTTTCTTGCACCAAAAAAGATCACTATTGAAATATAAGTCATCAATGGTTCTTCCAACAAGACATTTTATTCGAGGGGCCATGTCAACTACACCCATAGATGGAGAAAAATATTGGCATGTAAATAAAAAAATCCAAACCCTTATGTCCACACAAGTTCAGTGGCCCAAACTAGAAGCACGAAAGAATGAAATGGCTAGTGTGCTTTTCAAGCTTATAGGCGTGACAAAAACAAAAGAATGTAGACAATTCAAAACTTAAGAATGAACACAAGTTTGATTTTGAAAGCACTAAAGTTGTTCCAATTGAGTATAAAAACCTGTTTATCCAATTTGTCAATAGCCCACAATTTAGATTATTTATATATTTTCCCAAGGTAAGTTTTTAAAGAAAGGGAATATCCTGGATTATACAGTCAGATCCAGGGTAGTGCCAAGATGTCAAAAACAATGAATAGTCAATGAAATTTTGAAAAATTTTGACATCCCATATTAAACTTGCAAGACCACACAATCGGGTTTGCAATTTCACTTTTGAAATTAAAATTCATAGACCACACAGTTGGGTCTCTAGAGGCAATCACTTGGAATTGTGGATTAGGAGTAGATCCGCGGACTCGAGGTTGAGAAAATATCCAAAAATGATGTAATATAAGAATTCAAATTGCGGAGGAAGGCATTAGAGTTTCGCTTGATTAAAGAAATGAAGCTGGATTACACATAAAATCAAAGTTGGGGCTTAAACTTAAAGAATCCGAACCTAGGGTTTAGGATTAGGGAAGATGACTTACCAAATCCAAGAAGGAAGGATTTGGAGTGTGGAAATCCCTTGAATTTGACTCAAAAATGCCTAAGTATAGGAATTGCTTAGATGATTTCAGCACGAGTAACAAATATTTGGAGAGAAAGTAAAAACATTTGAACAAAGTTTTTGAATTGAGGACCTTTTAACACTCGCTGTCAAGTCACAGTGCCTAGACCACCCCTAGGGTATCCGAACAATAGAGAGAAAGGAAGCTTTTAAAACGTAAAATATGAATTTGGTGTTCGGACCACCTGATTGGGGTGTCTAAATAGCAAAGAATTTTGGATTTAGAATTGTCCCCCAATTAAGGTGTCCAGACCACCCAATCGGGGCGTCTGGACAGCAATGAAGAAGGAAAAAACTTTTTTGGTAATTACTCGAAGTGCTGGGAGTGCCCAATCAGGGTGTTTGGACACAGAGAGAATAAAGAAAAGAAAATTAAAGAATATAACTATTATCTAAAGATCAAAAGTAAAACTAATTACTCTACTAAAATATGTACAACACTTAGAAATCAATTGTGAATAATTTGTATGGTAGAGGATCAAAAAGATCCCGCGATTCCACAGTTCCAATGAAATTCTTAATTAAGGTACGGTTTCAATCGGTGCCCATTCACGTTGAATCGATGCTTATTCTTTGGATTTTCCATCTCAATTGCACTATGTTCAGAATCCTTTTTCATTATGAATGGGCCAATCCACTTAGATTGTAGTTTGCTAGAAAATAAATGAAGTCGTGAATAATAAAGAAGTACTTTTTGACCCTTGTGAAATGAATGCCGTGCTATATCTTGGTCATGTACTTTCTTTATTTTTCCTTTGAAATTTGTGCATTTTCATATGCATCATTTCTCAACTCATCCATTTCTACAATTTAAAGTTTACAGTAAAGTCTAGCCGCGTCGATATTAGTGTTAAATTGCTTAATAGCCTAGTAAGTTTTATGTTCTAATTTAACAAGAAGGTGACATGGCTTACCATAAGCCAGTTTATAGGGAAACATCCCTAGTATTATTTTATAAGTGGTATGATATGCCCATAAGGAGTCAATTAATCGCAATGACCATTTCTTACGGTTTGGGTTAATAGTTTTCTCAAGGATTTGTTTAATTTCTCTATTAGCAAGTTTCATATGGCCACTTGTTTATGGGTGATATGATGTGCCTACCTTGGGATCTACAGTATACTTAATTAAGAGTGTACCTATAGGACAATTGCAGAAATGTTTACCTCTATCATTAATAATTGTTCGGGGCATCCTGAAACGTGAGAATATGTTCTTATGGAGGAATCTGAGAACGACTTTGTGATCATTAGTTCTTGTGGCCACTGCTTCAATCCATTTAGAGATATAATCAACCCCTACTAAGATATATCCATATTCAAAAGAAATTGGGAAGGGGCCCATGAAATCAATTTCCCAACAATTGAATATTTCTAACACGAGAATAGGAAAAAGAGGCATCATGTTTCTGCGAGTTAGGCTTCCTAATTGTTGGCATCTGTCGTATGTGGTGCAAAAATGATGGACATATTTTAAAAGAGTGGACCAATGAAATCTACATTGAAGAATTTTAGCTGCTATTTTGTTTATAGGAAAATGGCCATCAAAAGCTTATGAATGACAAAATTCAAGGATGCCATGTATTTCCCACTTAGGAATACAATGTCGAATTACTTGATTAAGGCAATACTTAAACAAATAAGGATCATCCTAAAAGAAAACTCGAACATTACGCAAGAATTGCTTCTTGTCTTTAGAGCTACATTCACTTGGGATATATTCTGTCACTAAATAATTGGCAATATTAGTATACCATAGAGGAGTAGCAGCTGTTATTGCTACTATATTAAACAACTGTTTGTCTGAAAAACAATCATTTATTTGAATTTTATCTTCTGAATAAGTTTTTGCTGGCAAATATGATAAGTCATCGGCTATGACGTTTTCAACACCCTTTTTATCTTTTATTTCAAGGTCAAATTCTTGTAAAAGTAATATCCAACGAATTAACCTTGGTTTGGCTTCTTGTTTGGTCAATAAGTATTTAAAAGCAAAATGATCAGTAAATACTATGACTGTTAAACCAATGAGATAAAGGCAAAACTTCTCAAGGACAAAGACAACTACTAACATTTCCTTTTCAGTTGTCATGTAATTTTTTACGTATCATTAAGGGTTTTACTTGTATAGTAAACGACATGCACCTTTTTATCTTTCCTTTGCCCTAGTACAGCACTAATAGCATAGTCACTTGTAACCACATTAACTCAAATAGAAGTTACCAGTTAGGAAATTAAAGAATAGGTGCTATAGTTAAGCAAGCCTTGAGTTTTTTAAATGCTTCTTGCCATTGGGGTGTCCATTCAAAAGGTGTGTCTTGTGTTAATAAATGATACAAAGGTTTTGAAACTTCACTAAAGGATTGAATGATTCGCCGGTAAAACCCAGCATACCCCAAGAATGATCTAATGTCTTTAACAGATTGTGAAGTGGGAAGTTTTTTAATCAACTCAACCTTAGCTTGATCTACTTGTATACCTTCTTTAGAAACAATATGTTCTAACACAATGCCTTTAGTCATCATGAAGTGACAATTTTCCCAGTTAAGAACTAAATTTTTCTCTCCACATCGTGTCAAAACTAGATTGAGATTTTTTAAGCACGGCTCAAAGAAATCACCGTAAACAGAGAAATCATCCAAAAAGACTTCCACGATTTCTTCTACTATTTTACTAAATACACTAGTCACGCAGCGTTGAAATGTAGCAAGAACATTATAGAGGTCAATAGGCATCCTTTTATATGCAAAAGTGCTGAAAGGACAAGTAAATATGATTTTAGCTTGATCTTTTAGGCAACTTCTATTTGATTATAGCCTGAGTAGCTATCTAGGAAATAGTAATAAGCATGCCCACCCATTCTTTTTAGAACTTGATCTAAGAATGAAAGAAGGAAGTGATCTTTTTTCATCACTGCATTGAGTTTTCTATAATCAAAGCATACTCTCCAACCAGTTTGAATTCAAGTTGGCACCAACTCGTTATTCTCATTCCGAACCACTGTGATACCAGATTTCTTTGGAACTACTTGAGTGGGACTTACCCATTTAGAATAAGAGATTAAGTAAATGATTTCTACATCAAGTAATTTCAACAGTCCTGCTCTTACGACTTTTTTCATCTTCGGACTGAGTCGTCTTTGCATTTAACGAACTGGTTTGGCAACCTCCTCCAAATATATTCAATGTGTGTGAAGGAGTGGACTAATACCAGTTAAATCCGCCATTGACTAGCCTAATGTTTTCTTGTGGCTTTTCAAAAAATTCACTAGTTGATGTTCTTGAGCAGTTCTCAATTTAGAGGAAATGACTACCAAATAAGTCTCTCTTTTTCCTAGAAAAGTGTATTTCAAATTGTTAGGAAGGGGTTTTCTATCAGGGTTTGGAGCTTTTACTTATGAGGATTCTACTTTATTTAAAAGCGGTCCCAAATTTTCAAAGGTTGGTGCCCATTTTCTAACAGATATTATTGGACAAATCTCCAACCAATTGAAAATTGCTCCTATTTCATCACCTTGTGTTGTGAAATTCAATCTCTCCTCACCAAAACAAACTACTTTCTCTAAAGGATGATCAGTGAATTCACAATTTGCATAATCTTGAACTATAGTATCAGCTAAGTCCACTTCTTATATATCAGACACCTCTTTTGGTTGTTTACTCACATGAAACATAGTTATTTCAAATTCAATGTAACCAAAAGATATTTTCATTGATCTATTTCTACAATCTATAAGAGCATTTGATGTTGCTAAGAATGATCTTCCAAGTATTATAGGTGTCTGATTTGGTGTTGATAAATTGGTCAATGGTTAACTATTAAGGATAATGAAATCCACTGAAAAGTAAAATTCTCCACTTGAACTAGTATATCTTCAACTATATCTTGTTGGACTTTAATTGATCTATCAACAAGTTGTAAAGTCACACGAGTGGGTTTTATTTCTCCTAAGCCCATTTGTTCATACACTGAGTGAGGAAGTAAGTTCACACTTGTCCCTAAATCAAGCAACGCTCGGCTAATATAGTACTCCCCTATGTGACAAGATTGGTGGGATAGCCAAGTCCTTATATTTTGGGGATGCACGACATTACAATATAGCACTAGTTTATTCAGTGAGAAATGCTTTCTCTTTTACATTTAATCTCCTCTTTACTGTACAAAATTCTTTTAAGAATTCAGCATATGAAGGGATCTGCTTAATTGCATCAAGTAGAGGTATATTAATCTTTACTTGCTTGAATACCTCTAGCAATTCAATGGTTTAGGCTTCATTTCTTACTTTTTAGAACCGTTGAGGGAATGGTGCCTTGGAAATATATTCCCTAAACACAATCAATGGTTCTTTACTTTCCTTCTTCTCATTTTCTTCTTCTTCATTCTTATTCTCTTCCTTTTCAAAATCTCCATTAATTATAATTTGTTGCTTTTCTGCTTTATTTTTATCTTCTAACATCTGCTTAGATTCCAACTCTTCTCTAGGTTTAACCACCTTAGGGTGAATGGTTTTATCTATAATTTTACCATTCCTAAGTGTTGTCATGTTTTGAACTTGTTCAACGTTCCCAGGTAAGTTAGAAAATCTTCAACTTGTTTAACTTGAGGTCCTCAACTTGGATGAGGTTGTGTAGGAAATTAACCTTTTGGTTGAGAACTCACTATCTAAGGTAGAAGTGTCAATTGATTCCTAATATCATCCAAGGCCATGTTATTTTGGGCTCACAATAAAGACTATGTGTTTATAAATTGCTAAAGTGTCTTTTCGTTGGATCTTTTGTTTGGGGAAAGATACGTATTTTGAGATGGTCCGCATTCTTAGACAATCTTGAGTTATGGATTAGAATTTGAGGAATAGGTGAGTGTGGAGAATGATATGTTATGGTATTTATGCTCCCTCATTCCTTCAACTTAAGTTAGGGTGGTTTCTCCAGCTCAGATTACATGTTTCAAAATGGGAGTTTCTCCAGTGATTTTTTCCCTGATATGGTGGGCGGAATTGATTCACAGTGTGAATAGAAAGTTTACTAAATTGCTGGTTTTGCATAATTTCTCTACACACTAGGATATTAAGACAATCGTCAGTTTTATGTGCCTGACTATCACATATAAGACAGTAAACACTTACTAAAGGTTCTTTGATAACAGGTGTGTCCTTTTTGATATTTAAGGTCTCAATTTCCCTTGTTCATATTGCTAGTTTTACCTTAAGGTCATTTGATTCATTCAAGTGGTATATACCATTGCTTGGTGTAATACTAGCAGCTTGGGTATTTTAAGACCCCGTAGTAACCCAAGTTTGTGCATTTTCGGCTAAAAAATTAAAGTATTCGTAAACTTCTTTAGGAGTCTTATTGTAGAACTATCAATTACACATAGTTTCCACAAATTGTTTTAGTTGTGGCCCAGTGATCCATAAAAGATACTTGCAATATGCCAACCCTCAAATCTATGATGTGAACAAGAATGCAATAATGTTTTAAACCTTTCCCAGCATTGATAAAAAGTTTCACCAGTTTGTCGGGCAAAGTTAAAATTTGGTGTTGAATGGCATCGGTCCTATTATGAGGAAAAAAAATTCATCCCATGCACGAATGGAATTAGATGGTAAGAATTCAAACCATCTAGCTGCCTTATTTTTCAAAGAAAATGGGAAGAATTTAAGAAATACTAAATCTATAGGACATCCTTGATCCTTAATAGTAACATAAATGTTTCTAAAACGAGTAAGATGATTATAAGGATTCTTAAAATCTATACCATAGAATGTAGGTAACAATTGAATCATGACAGGTTTAAAATTGAATGCTTTTTGGTTTTCTAGCCACACTTTGCAGGATTCAGTAGTGTACCTATCTTACTGCGATATGTCCCTTATGGAACGTTTAGCAGTAACAACTTGATTATTTGCCATTTCTAATGTAGGAGTAGGAGAAGAGGAGATTTGAATATCTATGTAAAGGTTATCAGGTTCAAAAGGAGGATCAATAAGTTCAGAATGTCTTAATCTATCGTTTCTTTTACAATTCCAAATACTCATATACTGAAAAAAGTTCTATAAAGACACTGGTGTCTAGATGGCTAATTAAGGTGTTCGGATGGCAATAAGCAATTCTGGGTAGTTTGGAAGAAAAATTAAAAGAAAATTTTTTTAAGAGAGCAGAAAATAAACTTAACCGTGCCAAAAACTTAACCGTCTCTAGGTAATGCGTTTAGATTAAGCCCCCCAGTGTAAGGGCATGTAGTGTGACTTTAACTCAGGGAGACCGAGGTCGAATCCTCAAGGAGCCTAATGCAATTGTTTCTAGGTTTAAAAGGTGTAAGTTACATACTACTTAGTTCAAAGTAAAAAAAAATAAAATAAAATAAAATTCGAGTGTTAGAGTGGATGAATCTTCTAAACAATCTCTAATAAATTTAACTGCTCAAAAAGAATTAATTAAAGAAAATTAAACCAAATTATTAAATACCTAAAAACAGCAACTAATTTAAGGACGAAGTTACTAACAAATCAACTAAAACAATAAATAAATTCAAAGTAATATAGAAATCAATTAAATAAATTTTGGATTCAACTTTTAATTCCGAGTGAAATTATTTTTCACAATTCGATGTGCAACTAATGGAAAGATAAGTTGGAAAATCTTTTCGTGAAAGTTCCCTAAGTTCCAAAACATAATTTTTTATTCACGTTTAGGATTATAAAACTAGATGATCTTATTTTATATTATTTTTGGTTCAAATTTAATTTATTTATTTCAAAAATATAAAAGAAATTATTTTTTATTCAAAAATTCTTATCAGTGATTACAGAGAATGTGATCAAGGGTTTTTGTTTTCGAAAGTCTCTTGATAATAAATAAAATCAGATTTGATAAGAAAAGGTAAACTTATAATTGATGCTTTCACATGGCATGCATAACTCTACGCACATCGTCTTAATGATAATATTCCACCCTTCCATGATTCGTTGAAGCAAGACTAAGGATCTAACCTAACATTTACATAATGTAAACAGAAAACATAAAAACAACAATCAAATAATAAATAAATATCATTAAAACAGAGTAGAAACGAAAATATCGTACTTCGAAGCAAGATTACAACCAACTCTACGAACAACGAAAATAGAAAACACCCCGCAAGCTGAACTAATATCTCTGAAATGCAATCTGGAATTTTGAAAATATTCTATTGAAAAGTGTGCCCATTACAACTAAAACCAATGTATTTATATAGATGACTCAAAACCTAAGCCTAAAAATTTCCGTGCAAAATAGTCGTTAATATCTGAACCGCATAGCAGGAGTGTTCGAACATTGGAGAAGGTCAAGTTCAGCTTTTAATCTTTATCTTTTTCAGCCCTCTGTCTCTTAGCTACTATCCAAACCGAACGTCGGAGTGTTCGAAAAGCAGTACCTCTTTCCTCATTATCTTTACTATTGCTTATCTCAATAACTTTCGTCTTTTCTTTGTATTTTGGAAAAAAAAATAATAAACATTAAAAGTAACTAACATCCTTATAATTATTAAACAAAATGCATGAATTTATGATCTAATTTGGAATTTGTAATTACACTTCTTGAGTGTAATCACTCAGTCAAACATAACTTTTTTTTTCCCTCACTTTCACTTTTTCCCCCCTTTCCACAAGTCCAAACACAGCCTTGATTAAAGTTTTCCATAATTAGTTTCTTCTTCCGCAAAAGTATCAAGGTTAAAGTCAAGGTTTCGATCACATCATACCCACGTCAATGAAGTTTGATTTGTCAAATACGTGCACATGAAAATAATATTCCTCTCCTTCTCAATTGTAAAAAAATAATTCATGGAAAATGATAAATACATACATGCGGCTTGTTTGAATTCTCGAAGCGTCCCACCAAAATTGACTAATTTTCTGATTTCATCACTTGTAGCCCCACCAAACACAAACTATTTCTAATGATCACCTACTCGCTTTTTCATAGAGAGAATTCTATATCAAAGTCATAATATATATAAGAACACATCAATTGCATAAGAATTGGAACATGGGGGCAGAAAATGAGGGACATGATGCGAGGGAAAAGTCTTAGTTTAGGTAGGAATGAAATGAAATGATTCCAATGCACCTTAATTTTGCTACAGTCGTTTCGATATTAAAACTAAATAATTCATAAAATAGAATATTTTCTTCTTCATGATAACAATGAGAGGAGTCTCTAACATAGGTCAAACAATTAAGATATTCACATGAGAGAGAGAGAGGGGGAGAGAGAAGGGGGTAGGTTTTATTTTACGTGGACAACTGTAAAAGAAAGGACCTAATGGAGAAAAAAAAAAGGATTTTGAGGAGTCACATGACACTTAACAATCTAAAGGGACCAGCCTCATCTGCATCCATAATGCAAGAATTATTGCTTTATAATGAAGCACAAGTGGAGTGTCCGACCTCCGTTGATTATTTTGTTTTTCAATTTAAAAAAAAAAGAAAAAACCCACACGAAAGTCTTGGGGAAGATATCTGAAACTGTGATGACTAATGGGATAGGAATTTAATTCCACGGTTGAATGAAACAAAAGCCTCCCAACGCCCAGAGAAAAACAATAGCAGCTTGCTCTACACACCCCCTCTCTCTCTCTCTCTCTCTCTCTTTCTCTTTATATACATATATATATATATATCATATGCAAGTGGACTAGTTCCTTTGTTTTGGAGTTCCATCTTCTTTTGTGGGTACGGCGAGATCATTATGGAACTGGTTTTGAATCTGCAGCAAGGGATCATGATCAGATCAAATTCCTGGAAAAGAGAAGATTGAGGCACACCTATCATTATTCCATAAATGGTTTGTATTTTAGAGAAAGGACTTTTCCGACCTGAAGTATACCCCCCTCTCTCTCCCTCCCTCCCTCCCTCCCTCCCTCCCTCTCTCTCTCTCTCTCTCTCTGTGTAAAAAGTTTTGCTATGATTCTTTATTATTGAAGGTAATTAGGTGCGGTTTGTTTTGGGGCAGTTCTTAAGCAAGCCTCTATAGGAAATCATATTTGGCTTATATAAATATATATATATCTATATTAATTTCATCTAACCGATGATTAAAAGTTTACCTAATTCACCTATATATTATAGCTATTGTGGTGGTACTGCTATCACCAAGCAATTACAAATCGCGTGAGAAAGGAGCATATGATTACTAGTAGATAATATATATATATATATATATATATGTTTCATTTATATGAACAATTTATTTTGTGCCTCCATGAGATTATTTTCTTCCCACTCGCAACACGAAGAATTATCTTCTTTCCAATCTCAGTTCCATCTGATTTCAAGTGACTTTCAGAATATTGTGGTCCATGAGTCATATAATCAACCTCGTCTGTTCCGATTATATAGTTAGTGGCAGCAAAATTATATATATATTTATATTTTGAAGACATAAGTCATGAGGTTTGATAATTAGATTTGCATCTTGATCTTTCTTGTGCTCTCTGCACAAAATATTTTGGGTATCATCACCTTAATAGAAACTTAATTTAGTAGATTGCAAACTTATATCTATATATTGTTTTACATTACACATTATTTTCCAACAATTACTTTTGACATGCATCTTTAATTTGGTACAATTTTAGGGTTTGTAAGAATCCTAGTTTTTTCTTGTATATCTGTTAAATTTATAGAATTCACAAAGAAGATGAATAGAAATCTTTTCTTGTACATCTGTTAAATTTATAGAATTCATAAAGAAGATGAATAGAATAGAGAGAATTGACACACCGAATTTCTATCTGTCAGATTTTCCCCTCCCCATATGATTCTATTAGCAATCTTTTTTCCGCCATCCCTTTTTTAACCTAGAATAACTGGAGGTTTTCAAGAATTTATTATCATCCAAACTCTAGTTTTACCTTCATGTTTTTGTATTGATCTTGTAGAAAAGAATCAAGTTGAAGTTAAACAAGCAAAAGACATCAACTTTAATTTGCCCATCTGGAGGTCTTAAATTCGAAACTACTTCCATTTATATATATAGGTGGATGATAGCAATTTTTTTTTTTATTTTACAATTTTTTGCTGCTAAGCATGTAGGTGAAGGATATAGTAACTATAGGGGAATTATTAATAAATGCCCTTACAATTTTTTTGCGCTCTGTAGCAAGTTTCTACAGGTAACATCACCTGCCATCCAGTGGATGAAAGACCATGTGAAGTTCAACTATCATAAAATTTATAGTCCAATTGTGAGAATGTGGTAGTTCAATATACTTAATTCGGGGGAGGAAATATTACTAGTGTTTTTGTATTAAAAAATATATGCAGATATAATTATGCTTATGTTTGAAAAACTACCCTAATCATCCCTTGTTACCTTGTGAATGCTGTGCTTGCTTTTGTTCTTACAAAAACTTTTTGGAATATGGATTGATGGAGGAAAAATAAAAGTTAAAAAAATAAAATAAAATTACTAGTTGGTATTATTTTTAAACGTAAACAATTAAAAATTAAATTTTTTTCACAGATATATGTATTCATTTTTTGATCATCCGTCCAATTCAACCAAAAAACTGAAATAAATTGAAACTTTTCTACTTCATTTTGTTTTTTTCCACTCATTTTTTTTTCTGTCCCTAGGTCGATCGATGTTCCAATCATGGCATCGTAAAAATGTTTAACTTCATAATATCCTTTTCCTAGGTTGGCATACCTTAAAGTTGTTCATTAAGATAGTTCAAATAAATTATAGAATAAAATAAGATAATTTGTAAGTTTGTAATTCGTATAATGATATAAAAAATAAATAATTTTTACAAATTTTCAAAAAATTGTACCAATTTTCAATCATTTTTAATAAATCAAATGTAACCCTCGTATAATTAGTGGCAATAGGTAAATTCTATAGAAAGTACTTGGTATTTGTGTTTCGCTTTCCGTGGGACTTCGTTCACTAATGACTAACACTTTTAATTTCCACCTCTTATATATATATATATATATATTAATATCTCACATTCACATCTCTCCATTTTTGCTACTTCTCTCAGCAAAGTGCGACTCCGAAATACACCCGAGGCTGTAGAATTGACACAATAGAGGAATAGCTCCAGCTATGACTGAAGAAGCCATTAAGGATGGTAAAATGATCAGTGACACGCTTGATATGGAACAAGTAGAAAATACATCCTCCTCCTCCTCGTCCTCAGCATTTTCGCAGAAGCTTTCATCCTTCGATTTGAATGAAGAAGCCAGCAGCGAAGAGAATGATAAGGTTGTCGAGGCAGCTGAAAGTGGTCTTCGGACAGCCAATGGTAGTACCTCCGGAGAAGGAAACGAGAGGAAGTCTACAGTTAGGCAGTATGTCCGGTCAAAAGTGCCTCGGCTCCGGTGGACTCCGGATCTCCATCTCTCTTTCGTGCATGCTGTTGAAAGGCTTGGTGGACAAGAGAGTATGTCTAGTACTTGTAAATGCATTAATTCACCTCATAAAGTTCATTATATTTACTAACAAAGTATGTTTGTCTTGTGCTTTAGACCTTTCTTTTTTTACAGCGCTAGTGAATCTTAAATTCACTTGAAACATATGTTTTTCCTTTCATTTTCCTTACTAAATTCATGACATTTTTTTTCCCTCATTTTACCTTTTTATTTTTATTTATTATTATTTTTTTTAAACTCAGAAACCTTTTTATGGCCATGTGCAGAAGCCACTCCTAAATTAGTTCTTCAGGTGATGAACGTGAGAGGACTTAGCATTGCCCATGTAAAAAGCCATTTACAGGTATAGCTACTGACCTGGGTTTAAAGATCAATAATTCTAATTCATTTCTCTCGGGTCTCCTTTCATTTTTTTTTTTTAATTCCTTAAGATAATGTTTGTTTGGGGGATAAAATTGGAGGATTAGATAAGTAGTCTAACATTTTTTACCAAATTGACTTTAATCTTATATTTGGTTTGTAGTATTACAACTCTAGATTGAATTTCATATCCCCCAAAATAGAGGATGTAGTATTACTTATACTTTACCTTTGGATTTGTTTCATGTCAGAATCTAAATGTCTAAAATTATTTTTTTTCACATCTCATATCAAATCACATCTTTTATCCTATTTTATATTCTACCAACCAAATATTAATAAAATAATCTTATATAAAAAATTAATCTCATGTTATATCCAATTCTATATATTATCTCATGGTATTACTTATATCCTATTATCCAATCCCTCAAAACAAACATAGCCTAAGATTATTTGGTTCTAATTACTCATTTTCCATGTCAGATGTATAGAAGCAGGAAGCTTGACGACTCTGGACAAGGTAAAAAGAAAAACCCTGAAATGTGCACTTTTCATTGTGAATTTTAAATTAAAAAAAAAAAAGTAGAAGAAGAAGAAGGTGGTGCTGTATTTATTGTTCACTAAAGAAGTGTTTTATATATATCGATATATATATATATATATATAAACTGAAAATATTCTATTGATTTTAAATATTTTATAATATATTAATTATATCAAACTTCTTAAGTAACGATATGAATCCCCCCACACATTGAATATCCATGAACTCAATGAGGACATCGCAAACTTTTTTTCCCACTTATTTTTTTCCTTTACAGTGTTAAGAACAAATAGATCAACCCAAAGACTTCACGTTCCCGGGGATTTATACCAAAGAACCAATCCCAATCAACATTTCAGAATGGAAAATGGTGGAATTGTTCTAGCTCGCGGAGATGATGGTGCTCATCCCTTCTCCCAACATCCATGGAATTTTAAACCCACTTACCCAAGGTAATAATTAACTAGAACTGTATACCTATATCTTAGTTTTATTCATCAAGAAACAACAATAAATATTTTTCAATTAATGATATTTTGCAGCAAACTTTTATAGAACCAAAAATGTGGTATACACGCGAATCTATTACTTTTGAAAAAATAATTTTTTTTATATAAATACTATTATTATTAAGAATATCTTTTTCTCATATTTTATAAATTAATTATTAAAGGAACGTTTGAAATGATAAAAAATTATAAAATTTGATAAAAATTGAAGATTCATAATTTATGTAATAAGATAAAAAAATAAATTTTAAAAATTTTCAGTATTTATCGGTGATTTTCAACACTCCAACCGGAGACTAACTCTCTCTTTCTCCGTCTTCCGGCTCCTCCCATGTGTATACAAATGTGTATGTGTATATATATAGTCACCAACTGCAGATTTCCAATCTACACGCTGTGGCTAGACCAACTTTTCCCACAAGCAAGCTGTCAACTTCGAATCAAATCAGTGTCACGGACGTACGTTTGCGAAGTGGCCCAATGAGACCTAGCCAATTCCTTGAAGAAAAGAAGTGGCCTCCGCGTGAATTTATTGCAAACCAGTGGAATATTAATGCAAGGGTTCACAGCAACAGTTCTTGGGCGAGTGATAGTTCTCAGAAACATTACAATAATTACAATCAAATTCACACCATGCCAAGGACGACTGTTGGAGCAACTTACTTTTCGCAGCCATCCAAATGGAACTGTAGAAACAGCTCCAGGATTTGGCAACATCAGTCTAGTTTAGAGGATCCCAAAAGCATTTCCAATGCATTTGAGAATGAGTTCAGATCTCCACTTCGACTTCAGGTAATATGTTATATATATATATATATATATATATGTATATATTTTAAGTAATCTTACTCTACTTCTTGACAAGTAAATTTTATTTTTCACCGTTAAGTTTTACCCGACGTTTTATTTGAAGGCTTGTATTTACTTTTATTTTTTAAAAACTAAGTTTTTAATTAATTACAATATTCTTTTTAGTGGTGATTTTGCTCTTGCACTCGCACGCTATCCAAGTTGGGGATAAAATGATAATTGAGAGACGATATTCCAATTTACTAAAAATTCAAGCTCTTAGTTATTAAAAACAATAAAACAAAACCAAAAAAAATTCCTAAAATAAATCTCCTGATGCAAGGTGAAAATAGCAATAAATTTCTACCATATAAGTTTTCTACTTTATTTTGAATACTTGTTAAAAATTATATTTAGTTATTAAGATTAATTTAGAATATTTACTTATTTTTAAATATATTTTTAGAGTAATTTATTTATTTTAGATATCAAGTTAAAAATATTTTAATGATAGAAACAATTTAGTTTTCTTATTTATTATTATTTTTTGGTAACGGGGGAAATCACCCAGTGGTTTTACCCATTGAGCTACAAATTTTCGGGAGAACTAACGCAGCAACCCACCGCCACGGCCCCCCACTTAAATCCTGTCCGCTCCAGGTGAGAATCGAACCTGAGACCTGGGTATATCACCCAAGTCTTAGGCTTAACTCCCGCTCCACTAGACCAACCAGGGGTGGGTTATATTTATTATTTAGTTTCTTATTATATTTATTATTTAGTTTCTTACTTTTTAATTAAAAATTTTCAACTTATGCATGGTAAATCTATGGATACGATGAGCTTTGATAATTAATTAAATTGAGTGTTTTTACATTTTATTTTTTATTATTTTAAGTAATTTTTGTAACCCTAAATAGTTTGCCTAACAAATGTGAGTTCTCTATTTAAAATTTCATTGTTTCTATAATAAATATTCGATCCGTACGCCCCATCATAATGTGTTGCATCATTTTGCCTAAAGTTTTTTTATTGGCAATGGAGGATAAAAACATAAAAGTGAGGAAGAGGGTTTAATCTAGAAATACTTTTATTCAACTCACTTAATTTCAAACTGATTACAAAAGACTCTATTTATAGAGTGTGAGGAGGTCTGATCATACATGAATCTATTAATGCCTTTGAAGTCTTTTCAAATTCCCAAAGAGTCGCACATACAAAATAAAGAGACAATCTTAAATACAAAAGTCTAGATACATTAAAAAAAAATGTAGAGATGAATTACTAGAACAATCATCATAAATTTGGTTTAATTTCCAATATTTTTGCTCCTTTTTGCCTTGTAAGTTAAGTTTATGGTTGTAACTTTCTATATATTGTATGCAGGAGAAAAGGTTGAAGCAGAAGGAATGGTTGCCTGATTTGCAACTGAGATTAAGCCAAAATGTGGGAGACAATGTGGAGAAGACCTGTGGAGAGAAAATGAAGGAGATTAACACTATGCTTTCTCTTTCTTTATCCCCTTATTCATCACGGAAATAAAGCCCAAGCAAGCAACAAACAGAAAGATACTCTCCAATAATCAGAAACTTAAATTAGCTTTAATCGTTTTTAGCAACATGGTCAAGATAGAGGATGAGTACGTAAGATCTAACCATGTCATAGAAAGGATAGGAGTGAGATCTTGACAGTACTTGTCTTAAACATGGCTATGATTATAGTTATAGTCAATATATATTCATATTACTTGTATATTTTTTGAAATCATTTTTAAGTATAGGTAAAAACCAACATGAAATTTATGAATGTATAGATCTAGTTGTGTTAAACAAAAAAATGGTACTATAGTTTGGTAAATGTATTGGAGCAATCTATGAACCTATGCGGCATAGATTATTGTCCTTTAAAGATATCCGATAAAATTGAAACGATACAGGGAAACTTAGCATGTTCTTGCAGAAGAATGACACGTACAAATGGAGAAATGGACTTATGTCACATTATTTTTCTAGGTGTGTTGTTGTCTAAATGAATATAGCAATTAACGTGGTGGGGATAGAATCATACACTAATTGGCTAATGAATATTTCTCTTGGACATAGGTGGTGTTTGGACTTTGAAAAAATTTAAAAAAATAAAAAGTTGGTGTAAAAAATGATACCTGACGAAATTTAATTAGAAGAAAGTTAGAAACTTTTAGAATTATTTTAAAATTTTTCAAAAAAAAAATGAAGCTGCATCAAAACTTTTGTGTATTTTTTTTTTTTTTTTGTCAATTAATCAGGCAAAGAGATTGACTTTTACTTAATTAGGAAAAGAGACCACGTAACTTGTAAAGTTTGTAAAGTTATACTGGGGGAGAGCTTGATTGCCCAACATAGGTTGTTAGTCATAGATGTGCAGTTTCAAAGGTGGATTAGAAAAAAGAAGTCATATAGATGTTCAAAGACTAAATGTTAGAACTTGAAATATGATAAGCAACTAGCATTCAAGGAGAGAGTATTAGAGGAAGACGTTTGAACGGTAAATGAGAGTGCAAATATTATGTGGGATAAGGTAGCAAAGTGTATTAGGAGGGTAGGGAAAGAAGTCTTAGGAGAATCCAAAAGGAGTGCTCTGGCACAGAAAGAGGTATGGTGGTGGAACGAGACCGTCGAAGACAAGATAAGAGTTAAAAGAGAGTGTTTTAAATCTTGGCAAAACGACCGAAATGAAGCAAACTTGGAGAGGTATAGAGAAACTAGAAGAGATACCAAAAAGGCAGTTAGTGAGGCTAAGGCAAAGATATTTGAGGATTTATATAGGCTACTTGACACTAAGGAGGGCGAAAGAGAGATATTCAAGTTTGCTAAATCCAAAGATAGACGGACCAAGGATTTAAACCAAGTTAAATGCATTAAAGATGAGGATGAAAAGATATTAGTAAAGGAAGAGGAGATAAATGAGCATTGGAAGAGCTACTTCTACAAGTTATTTAACGAAAACAGTAGTAGTAACATACAATTGGGGCAGTTTACTACTTTTATGGAAGAATTAGATCTTATGTTTTATAGGAGAATTAGTAGGAAAGAAGTATTAAAAAGGACGAAGAATAGTAAAAGTGGTTGGGCCAAATGGCACCCTATTGAGGTTTGGAAGTGCTTAGGAGAGGATGGCATAAGTTGGTTGACAAAACTTTTTAATGTAGTGTTAAAGAGTAAGAAGATGCCTGATGCATAGAGGAAAAGTATTCTCATACCCATATACAAGAATAAATGAGATATTCAGAACTGTGCGAACTACCGCATGATTAAATTGATGAGCCATACGATAAAATTATGGGAAAGAGTTATTGAGAGAAGACTAAGAAAGACAACAAACGTTTCAGAGAATCAATTTGGTTTCATGTCTGGAAGATCAACCATAAAGGCTATCTTTTTCTTGAGGAGGTTAATGGAACAGTATAGAGAAGATAAAAAAGATTTACATACGGTGTTCATTGATTTAGAGAAGGCATATGATCGGGTTCCTAGAGAGATTCTATGGAGAGTATTGGAAAAGAAATGAGCGTGTGTTGCATATATTGAGACGATAAAGGACATATATAATAGAGCCATGACATCTATACAGATGACTGGTGGAGAGACTAACGAGTTTCTATCACGGTTAGTCTACATCAAGGCCCAGCGTTAAACCTGTACTTATTTGCTTTAGTTATGGATGAGATTACAAGACATATTCAGGATGAGGTGCCGTGGTGTATGCTATTTGGAAATGATTTTGTTTTAGTAGATGAGACGAGAGAGTAAGTGAATGTTAAGCCAGAATTGTGGCGGGAAATGTTAGAGACAAAAGAGTTTAGGCTAAGTCAATGCAAGACGGAATATATGGAATGTAAGTTTAGTCAAAGTAGGATAACGGGTAGTATAGAAGTAAGTTTAGGTACACAAAAAATTGTAGAGAAAGATAAATTTATGTACCTTGGATCTATGGTGCACCAAGATGAAGGGATTGATACTGATGTAAGTCACAGGATTCAAGCCGGGTGGACCAAATGGAGGAGTGCTTTGGGGGTCTTGTGCAACTGAAAAGTTCCCCTCAAGGTGAAAGGAAAGTATTATAAGATGGCGGTTTGACCAGCTCTGCTATATGGATCAGAATGTTGAGCAGTAAAGCATAATATGGTCAGAAGATGGCAGTTGCGAAGATAAGGATGCTAAGGTGGATGTACATGATTACAAGGAAAGATATGATTAGGAACGAAGAGATTATGGGCAAAGTAAGAATAGCACCGATTGAAGATAAAATGAGAGAAAATCGATTAAGATGATTTGGTCATGTTAGAAGGCGTCTAACGGAGATACCTGTTAGAAGGTGTGAAAGTATGGATATTGCCAAGAGTAGGAGAGATAGAGAAAGACCTAAGAGAAGTTGGAAAGAAACTATTAAACATGACCTGACCCACTTAGATCTATCGGAGCACATGGCCCTAAACAGATCTAATTAGTATCGACAAATCCATATAACCGATCTCACCTAGTGGAAAAAGGCTTGGTTTGGTTTGGTTTGCCAATCAATCAGGCAATTGATGATTAGATGTAGGAACCGCAATTCATTTTTTTTTTTTTAATTATTCGTGAAGTGCGAGCAACTACTCCATCTACTCTTGTTAGATCCTAACCAGCCAGAACTTAAAACAATTAAGGGGGAAGAGAGAGAGAGAGAGAGAGAGTCGTTTTATCTGTGAGTTTGTAATGGTTTCGTGATTTTGTGGAATGAAATAATCTTCAAAGGAAACCTCTTGTCAGGTTAAAGAATTATTTGTCATCTAAATTTCAATAGGTGTAAATTATTTCAATTCAATGCATGCTTATATATATATATATATATATGAGTGTGGGAGAGAGAGAGATAGAAGTTAGTGGCATTGTATTAGAATGTAAATTTGCCATTTTAGTTGGATTAGCCCTTTTCCCTTTAGATATGTATCTTCTCAAAATGCATCAATATTTTAATTTGTTTCCTCATTTATAAATTATCATGATTGATAGGATAACATCAAGGAGAAAACACTATTTTATATGAAGGGGAAAGATGGTTGTCCCCCAAGAAGGCGCAGAGTGCTTCCAAATGCAAGTCGAAATGAGCCTTAACTATGTCATCATGATCAACCATACACTCTACCATATCTTCATTTAATTAAATATATATATGAAATAGAATATTTATTCAAACCAACCCGCAGAATCATTTTGAGGGTGTGAGTTATAATGAAAAGGACAGGTATTGAACAGGATTTCTTAATCAGCTTGAGCTACCGGCGGAAGGTTACAATCGCCTCATTATAGGAGCATTAATTAAAGTAGGTTTTGATGATTAACATCAAGCCTGCTAAAATGGTGGGTCTCTCTCCATCCATAAAACTCCCGAAAATGAAAATATCATTAAAATATATATATATATATATATATATATAACCAGAACAATGTGATTAAGGATTCGTTTGGTGTTCTAAAAAATATTATAAATTTTTAAAAAATTTTAAAAATCTCTAATACATTTTATCTAACTCATACTTCGTGAAATTAATCTAAATTTATATATATTTCTCTATCTCGTCAAATTCTTATGAACTCCAATAAAATTTTTACAAACCATACATTTTTAAAAATTTTAAAAATTTTTCAACAATTTTAAAAAAATTCTGATATAAATTTGTTTGAATGGACGAAAAATATGTTCTAATGGATTTAAGGGTGCGTTTGGAGTAATAAAAAGTGAAATAAAACGAGATAAAGTGAAATAAGTTGTGGATTCGTAATTCGTACAATGAGATAAAAGTGAATAACTTTTAGATTTTTTAGTATTTTTCACTATTTTTCAGAATTTTTTATCACCCTAAACAGAGCCTTAAAGTCAAAAATTCTAACATAAAAGTCAACAAATTTTTGCCAAAATCAGTTCGAACGGATGTAAATACGTTCGAACGGAACTATTCATCTCTAAAAAATATGATTTAATTACTGAACTCTAAACGTTAAAAAGTTTACCTTAATTATATTTTTTTTGTTATTTTTCACAGCTGCAAACACTCCTTAAGCATAAAATAAAAAATTAAAACTTATATAAAAATTACTACTGCTACGTCATTCTCGAATCGTATTTTATGACGGAGTAGCCGAACTACTTTCATCCACACTAGTATTAGCTAGTCTACGCATTTCTTCCCAATAGCTGACAGAAAACCTTTCTGCGTGAGCTTTAGGCTTGGTTTGAGGGGTAAAAAAAAGTTAATTTTTTTTTTGTAATTAGTTAGCAATTAAATCCTAAAAAAGATATCTTTTTGTATTTAGAAAAAAAAAATTAATTTTTTAGTAACTAATTTTTTAATTTATTGTTAATTTGATATTTTTACTCTTAAAAATTTTAAAAAAAATTAAAATGTAAACAAATAAATTTGATAATTTAAAAAAACTAAAAAAACTAGCAGCCGGTGAACTGATGATGGAAAGCAGGAGAGGAATCTGAAATGGAGAACAACGGGCTCCTAAATTTGTTTCCCACGCATATTAATAAAGTTCTTGTCACCATCCATTCGATAACCAAAACTTAGTTTTTAGCAATCAACTGCTTTAGAGTAGTTGGTCAGAACTCTTTGGTTTTCTTAAGAGAGATAAGGAGTCCGACTCCAAGACCCAATAAGTCTTGGAGGTACCCACACAAGGTGTGAGTCTTAAATTTAACCGGTTCGAGTGGTTTGTGAGGTATTGCGCAAGTCTCCGGTTTACTCATTGATTACGCTCTCTCTCGTTGAGAGCTGCAATAAATCGGTAGAGTTCCGGATCACAAAAAAAAAAAAAAACTTAGTTTTTAGCCGTCAGTTATTTTTCGTGTTATTTAATTATTATTTAATTAGATAAAAAAATAAATAAATTATGAGAAGTTTGACAAAACTTTGGGTTGTCCGTTTTTAATTTTTGTTTTCATTTTTTTTAAATTGAGGATGAAAACTCATTTGTTAAATTTATTTCTACTTTTTAATTTTAAAACAAATAAAAATTATTTTTAATATTTTTAAAAATTATGGAAACATGAAAAGTATTTTCTCAAATTTTTTTCAATTTTTATTTTGCTCCGCAAAGATCTTCACCAACAGTCACAATCATCACCTACTATTGATCATCATCCAGCGCTAACCGTCGTAGACCACCACCATCTCCGACCACTACCACCACCGCTACCACCGCCATCGTCATTGTCACTCACTTCCGACCACTACTACTATCACCTATCTCCCACGGCCATCGGCTAATCATCACACACTTCTGATAATTATCGACTGGTCATCATTTCTATCGCTAGCCGATGGTCACACCTCTACTATTGGTCGCCACCCAATATATATTGTTATTAAACACATTTTAAATTTTTTTCTACTATAAAAATAAAATTAAAAATTGAATACAAAAATTAAAATTAACAATTTTTTCAAACACATTCTTAGGGAGAGTTTGGTTAATAAAAGTTTGGTCAAAATTACAGTAAAAATATAAAAATTTGATGTAAAAATGATATGTAATAAAAATTATAGTAAAAATATAAAAATTTGATATAAAAGTGATATGTAATAAAAATTACAGTAAAAATATAAAAATTTGATGTAAAAGTGATATGTGATAAAATTTAATTAAAAAAATAAAAAATTAGTAGATTGTAATTGATTTTGGCCAATCAATTACTCCCCTAATGTCCAACAAATGAGTTGTGAAGCTTCAAATGACAATGAATTTTCCATTAAAAATTTCAATCAGTTGAGTACGGGCCACGGCCCCACTAATAATAGCGGCTGAAGTTTTCAACTTTCGTTTTTATTTTATTTGGCGTTTTTCTTTTTTCCTAGCGCTATGTTTTTGGTTTAAAAAACAAAAAAAAAAAAAAAAAAAGAAAAGATAAAAGTGAAAAAATTGTAATAGGAGTTCAACACATTTTTTTATTCTTAATTTCTCCTCACCTTCTCTTCCTTTTGACTCTTTTTTTTTTTTTTTTTTTTTTTCACACAGAGGTTCCAAATACAGAAGGTTCCAAATATAGCCTAGCATACATAAAATTTGAGGTTTAAATTGGAAAGTGTAAGTGTGTGACCCGAATTTAATTTTGGTCCGGCCTGAAGAGGTCGTAGTGCGACTTTAAAATAGGAATTTTTTGGGGCTCTGTAGTGAACCCCAATAAAATTCAATTTTGGTCCAGGTCAACCGATAGGCCCGATCCCAGAGCCCACCACTGAGCCCCCGCGATATGGACTGGCTGACTTGGTTATGACCCGAATCTAATCCGTTTATGGTCTTGTATGCGAAATTAGGGTTTTTGTATATCTTTATCTTCTCCACCGTACAGTCTTGTATTCATCACATTCTGTACCAATCTTTTGACATAGCAGATTTCTTCTTCTCTGCCCGTGGTTTTTCCCGTCTTGGATTTTTCACGTAAAATCTCATGTGCAATATTTTTTTTTTTTGGTTGCTTAATTGCGTGAATTTCTAACAAAAAGGAATTGTCCTTTCTACTTGTTGCTGGGCAGCCAGCCATACACAAAGCGATGTGCCATAGTGCCAGGCCAGCAAAAAGTCATTTGGTAGCTAACATCACTATGATGTTAGTCTCATAAAATTCAAGTTATAAGTCATACAATCAAAATCAAACAATTTATAATAAAAATAAATTTAAAATTTCTCGTTTAAAATTTTTAAATTTATTTTTATTGTAAATCATCCAATTTTAATCGGATGACTTACAACTCTAATGTTATGGGACTAACATTACAGTGATATTAGTTATCCAAATGACTTTTTAGATTGGACGGTTCACACGCCTGATGTCATGGGGCTAACATCATCCCTTGACTACAATGTACAAGAGAAACTAACATAAGGTAAAGGTATTGTAAACAAAATGAGAATATTATTTATTAAAATATCATTATACCAACAAGTTAATTAAGTTCCTATTTGAAACACAAAAAATTATAAAAAAAAAAATTAAATCTCTAACTTTCTTCAAATTTAGAATACACGACTCTAATAAATTTTTTATGATAGACAAAAACTATATCAGGAATATATATCAATCAAGGTGTATGTACTCGTAAGATATTTTAATTTTGTTTTTTTTTTTAAAAAAAAACTTTTATAGTATTTTACACTTATCGTATGATAAATCAATAACTTCATATCCTCCAAAAGCCCAAACCAAGCCCGGAATGCGCTAAATACACCGATTGATACCTACCAAAGAGTTCCGATGCTTTAAGTTAGTAAATAGAGTTGGAAAAATATATTGACAAAGTTTTTGTAAGACAAGAGCATTGTACCTAAATGCTTATGAGGAGGTGATATATGTAGAAGTTTGGAACCTGCATCAATAGGATATACAGGGGCCACACATTATCATGCCCTCTTCTTCAATCAGATAATGTCACTTGTATTATAGATCCCAACATTGATTATTCCAATTGGTTATCAAAATCATTAAGTGGCAAGCAGCACCTTTACAGGTGCATATCTCAGAATATATCAGGGGATGGTTGTACATATGACGTGTGATGTTAGCTGTTTTATCTTTATGGTAACGGTCGTTCAGTTCGAGATCCATATCGGTCAGTCAGTCCATATTGATTGATCAGTTCGGATCATTGAATAGATCGGTCAAAATGTTCTGCTTGGTCGATAACCACCCTATCAGATGCTCTCGATTCCCCTAATCACCTAAGTGGGCTGAGAGGAATCTGACGGTGTGTCCTTAGAAATATGTGCGCATTTGTAGTGTGGCAGGTGCGCATGCATACTTTGAAATGACATAGCCCTTTCACCTCTTTGCCATGCATTAAGTATATGTTGGCCGTGATGTCAGAGTTATCAGTTCGTCATTTTTGAGCCGTTAGATCAATTTTTCCCACCTTCAATCATGACCGTCAATTTTGAAAAAACAATCAAAAAAAATATAAGTACTAGGAAAGGCTGTTGGACTCCATTTATGCAAATCAACTTTTGTATCTCCCTTCCTGCGACTAAAACTGAACTCATTCCTCACTGCTAAAGCTATCATCTGTCTTAAATTTTGTAGGGTTTGCTCTTATATTTTTAGTTTTAGTTTTTGCTTCTCTTTTATGCTCTAGCTTTTGGTTTGTAGGGCTTATTTTTACGAAAGGTGCCATAGGCTCCCAAATCCCCTAGGGTTTGTAGAAAACCTTAGATATATAAAATCTATCATTAGTGGTTTTATTTTTTTGTCGTACACCTTTGTTTGTCCTAGTTGTTTTTGTCTATTGCCATGGGTGATCCTGAATGAGTCAATCATGTTGGTGGTGAAAAATCTGATGACGACAATTATGTCTTTGTTAAACATAGAGTTTCTAATGCTCCCAGTACTAGTGGGCATTGGGCAGATGATATTGGGTATATCGTTGAAGCCTTTAAACCTGGCATTGGAACCAAACGCTCTAATATTACCATTACGGGTGATAATGATACCAGATTTGAGGCAGAAGGCATCAAAACTACCATTACCGTCAAAAGTATCTCAAATATTATTGCCAACTTCCAATTTCTCTCAGACCTTACTTATCGAATCCCAAGAAATAAGGATTCTGCCTACTCGTTGAGAGAGTGTGAGATTATGGTGTATGAAGCCGCTTTGATCGGTGGCCTTCGGCTTCCCTTGCTGAATTTATCCGGGAGGTGTTGTCTCACCTCAATCTGTCCCCGGGCCAAATCCCGCCAAATAGCTGAGGAATTCTTGTAGGGTATGCAGTTTTCTGGGAGCCGCCACTAGGCATGAACTATCAGCGACTGAGTTCCTACACTTTTACAATGTCACTGAGAATAGCTCAGGGTGGTGGTATTTTTCAGTAAGGAAGCCAAGTTCAACTTTGTCACGCACGTGCCTACTTCTCTCAAAGGGTGGAAAGAGAAGTATTTCTTCGTTCGTGGGAGTAATTGAGAATTTCAATCTTAGGAGACCGACGAGAATAAGAAGATCCGGATCCCTCGGGTCTGGGTCAGCCATCACTAAGGGGTACGTTTAGATCTTTTATTTGAGTTCTCTCAAATTTCTTTAGGTCTTAGAGTTCTAATCTCTCTTTTAATTTTGATCAGCTCAGAAGCAACCTACCCTAATTTCGGAACAAAAAGGTCTTATTCGCCTTGCAAAGAAACATAAGGTTTGGGAGGCCCATTTTTTGATAATAGTAGATAATTTGACTCTCTACCTGCTCAGTCCCGATCTGACTAAAGAAGGCTTGGTAGTCGAACAGAAGCAGAGTAAGTTCATGAGTTACATTTTATGAATTCATATACTTTAGTTTTTCTCACTAAAAACTATTTTTTCTCTCTTTTAACAGATAAAACAATTCCTGAGAAAGCTGAGCAAGGAGAGGACCAAACTAAGTGATCTCAAGAAGATCAAGCCGAATGATCATAGGAGTAGGTCGAACAAACAGAGACAGATAAAATGTTTAACTTGAGTTACCTAGATAAGGTGGGTAAGAACCACCCTCTCAAGAGACATCCGAGCAACGAGCCCCTAAAAAAGCGAGAACAACTAAGTCTTCTCCTCCACCTGTTCGTCCACGCAATGATACTCCTAACCCCCCGCATCAAAGGAAAGTCATCACTATTCCTTCCTCTCCTTCGAGGGGATCTGCTTCAAGGTTAACCTCTCAAACTGGGGCATCTTCTCACTGGTACATTTTGTCTAGCTATGAGTTAGCCTAGCAGAAGTTGCTCTTAACGGTCACAGATGTTGACTTGGATCTGTTAAGGGGTTGTCCCAACACCAGCATGATGTATAATATAAACCACGACATCTTCAGGGCATGCCTCCATCTTATTTTACATTTATCTCACTATTCATCCATCATTTACTCATTTTTTTTTTTTTTTACTAAACCTAATTCTACTGTATTGTTAAGATTGTGGTCAGGTCCCTTGCTATGTATACGAGATTGGCCAATACAGAAAAGGTGTTGCTAGATGAAAGAAAGAAAATGAAGGAGACTCTGACCGAATTAGAGGCTACCAACAACAAAGATGCAATCATTAAGGAAGAAAAAGAAAAGGTCTTGCGGCACGAACATAAGGTCATTGACAAAAACAAATCATTGAAGACCGAACGTGCTAGCCTTTGGAGGATGCTTGCAGCTGAGAAGGCGCTCAAAGAAGTTACCGAAAAGAGGGTTGCTGAGCTCACCGAAGAGCTATGTGATACGAAGAGCACAGCTAATGCAAACTTTAAGGATACAGATGAAATTAGGAGTTACTCTACCCGGTCTTCATGCAAGGTTTTAACCATGCTAAAGATAAATTTTCCATCTCTTTCCTTGATCTGGATGTCCCTGGAATTAAACTAGGCAATGCCTCAGCCGATAAAGGGCAAGAAAACCAAGGCGATCAAGAGGCAAAAGGTCAAATTGAAGAAAGGCCTGCTAAAAACATCGAGCAAACCGAGGATGCTACCACAAACGCTGTTGGTAGTGCAGAACATGTTGTGAAGAACATCAATATGGAAAATGTCGATGGCACTCCGCGAAATGTTAATGGCTTTGACGTTGCTTGAGCATTTTTTTCTCGCTCCTTTTTATTCTTAAATATGAATATTGAACCATGTAACCTTTTAAGCTATGTTTAATTCAGACCTGCATTTTCGCTTGGATTGAATTTATGTTCTATATTTATCTTTACCTTGCATTACCTACTGATACATTTATTTTCAATTGGCTATGTTATTTTACCATGTGTGTCGTGCAACGTTCTTTTTGCCATTTTAGGCATTGGCCTCGTGAGCTATCTTTGCTTTGGTCGGTTGCGTGAACCAAGCAGGATTTTCACTTTACTCAGTTACATGAACCAAGAAAGGATTTTTCACCATTTTAAGGGATTAGTCTCGTGAGCTATCTTCGCTCTACTCGACCACGTAAGCCAAGTAGGATCTTGGCTCTGCTCGATCGTATGAACTGAGCAAGAATTCTTTGTCATTTTAGGCATTGGCCTCGTGAGCCATCTTTACTTTGCTCGGCCACATGAATCGAGCAGGATCTTTACTCTGCTCAGTTGGGTGAGCTGCGCAGGAATTTTTTGCCATTTAGGGATTGGCCTCACGAGCCATCTTTGCTCTACTCGACCACGTAAGTCGAGCAGGCCTTCGCTTTGCGTAGTCGTGTGAATCGAGCAAAAATTCTTTACCATTTTAGATATTAGCCTCGCGAGCCATTTTTGCTCTGCTCGGCCACATGAGTTGAGTAATATTTTCACTTTACTCAGTTATGTGAACTGAGCAAGAATTCTTTGTCATTTTAGACATTGACCTCGTGAGCCATTTTTATTCTGCTCGGCCACGTGAGTCATGTAAGATCTTCGCTTTGCTTGGTCACATGAAACAAGTAGGAATTCTTTGTGTAGTAGAAATTATTTATCATAGAATCTTGTTAAAATGTAGAATTTCATTCATAGTCTGATGAAAATTACAGCCACAATTTCATTCATACATAGTACTTCCGTAAGTGCTCAGCATGCCATGGTTGGGATAATTCTCTACTCTCAAGTGCTTTCAATCTATAAGTCATTTTCTAGGTAGAGCCAATCACTTTATAAGGTCTTTCCCCAATTCTGCTTGAGCATCCCTTCTTTGGAGTCCCTTGTTGATTGATTTACCCTTTTCAACACCAAATTCCAAAACTTAAACTCTCTCAAGTAAGCTTAAGAATTGTGGTACTGGCACATATTCTGTTGATAAGATGCTATTCTGACCGCAACTTGCAACCTTCTTCCTTCGAGCAGATTAATCTCCTCATTCATCATTTCGTCATTCTCCTTTAGGTCAAAATTCTATACTCTTAGGTTGCATAGCCCGATTTCAACTAAAATTGCTACTTCGACTCAAAGCGTGAGTAAGAATGATGTCTAGCCAGTTGCAACTCTTTTAGTCACTCTGTAGGCCCACAATGTGTTAGGAAGCTTGTTTGCCGACATACCTTTAGCTTTGTCCAACTTGGTTTTAATGATTTTAAGAAGAGAACAATTCGTGACTTCCACTTAGCCATTGGCCTAAAGATGCTCGGGCGATGAATAATGGAGGCTAATGCCCAACTTCTCACACAACCCATTAAATTCTTTCCTTTCAAATTGTTTGTCATTATTTGTGAACACCACTCTAGGAATACCAAACTGACATACTGTACTTTGCCAAAAAAACTTCTTTATATTTTGCTCGATGATGGTTGGTAGGGCTTCAACTCCTGCCCATTTAGTGAAATAATCAATCGCTACTATTGCAAACTTCCTTTGTCCTCTTCCTAATGAAAATGGCATGACTATGTAAGCGAACAGCTAAGGGTTTTGAATTGGCGTCAACTCTTGAGCAGGCTACCTTGGAATGTTAGCAAATCTTTGGCACTTATCACATTCAAATTCCTGAGCATCTTTTCCATTGCGAGCCAGTAGTATCCAGCTCTCAGAACCTTCTTAGTTAGAGCACTACCCCTTGAGTGATTTCCGCAAACACCCTCGTGGCTCTCCTTCATGATATAATTAGCTTCTCATTCATTCACCCATAGACGGCACCAACTGATAAATTAGTAACTTCGTATTCTCCAGAAGTCCAAACCAAGCCCGGAATACTACTAAGCACGCCAATATAATGCATGCCAAAAAGTCTCCGATGCTTAAGTTAGCAAAAGAGTTAGAAAAATATTTTGGTAGAGTTTTTTGTAAGGCAATAGTGTTGTACCTGAATGCTTATGAGAAGGTGATATATATAGTAGTTTGGACTTGCATCAATAGGATATATAGGGACCACACATTATCATGCCTTCTTCTCCAATCACATAATGCCACTTCTATTGTAAATCTCAAGATTGATCATTCCAATTGTTTAACCGTTAAGCGATAGGCAGCACCTTTACAGGCGCATATCTCAGAATATGTTAAGGGATAGTTATACATGTGACCTGTGACATAAGCTGTTTTGTTTTTAAGGTAACAGTCATTTGATCCTGATCGAAGTCCATATCGGTCAGTTAGTCCATATTGATTGATCAGTTCATAGATCGATCAGAAGGTTTTACTCGATCAGTAACCACCCTATCATCATAAATCCATGAATCTAAGTAAAATAAAAGGGTAATTATAATAATCCCTAAATTAAATCATTTGGCCTTGGCTATAAAAACCATACCCACTCAGCCGTCTAATTAAGTATTAGAATTTTTGTAATAATTAACATTGAACAAGAAAAAAAAATGTAAAATAGCATTTTTAACTTTCGTGGTCTTCAACGCTTATTCTATCACTTACACAATAAAATAAAATAAAAAAATGTAAGAACATCAACATTGTCCCTATTTGGTAAAAAATAGTGTTTCTATCCTTTTGGCCCCTCTTTAATTAATATAAGGGATCGCTTTGTACACTAAACACACACATACACACACACACACACACAATTAAAAAAGAAGTGAAAAAAAATTGTATTTAGTGATAAAGGATATTTTTAAATGAGTTTCCTTATACTCTTTGCTTTCTATATGCATAGTTAATTATTAGTTTATTGATTGTTGGTCAATTTCTTTTTATGTATACTTACCTAAAATAGGATTACAATTGTACTCTATATATACACTCTGTTGTACTTATTGAAACTAATACCATAATTTTATTCTAAATAAATTATTGAACCTACTTATGGCCAAGTTAGCAAAGGACATCGAATGGATTATAACGACCAGGTAAGGGATAAGTTAATGATGAAGTTGTCACTAAGGATTTAAGATAGACATCAATCGAGTAAATAAGCCCCAACTCGAGAAAGGCATCGACTCAATGAAGACACCTGAAGTTCAGTTGAGCTCACACGTGATAAGCTCGATGAAGAGTGCTTGAAGTAAGCAATCACTGCTCGGGAAAGTATGCACTCGACATATTCGAGGAAGTTTTAACCAAATTGAAGTCACATAAAGATGAGTTCGATCAAGATGATTCGCTCAATCTCAGATATGAGCCAATGAAGAAAAGTTAAAAGACAAGGAATCACTGAATGAGGTCCCATTCAGGGATATTGTTCGAACAAGAACCATAAATTGGTTCCACGCTCAACACCCGAGTTTTTTTTTAACCATTCAGGGATATTATTCGAGCAATAACCATAGACTGGTTCCATGCTCACTGAGTTCTTGTTTTAACCATTTAGGGATATCGTTCGAGCAAGAACCATAAATTGGTTCCATCCCTAACACCTGAGTTATTGTCTTAACGAGGTAATAAAACCACGGGTAACTTTGGACTTGGTTTGGTTAGTTGTTTTCTAAAGGGGTCCCCAATCCTAGTATTGCCTTCAGTGCTTTAATGACTTTAAAACGCATTATACTTTGTAATATTAAATATTACATATATGTCACTTCTTTACTCTATCTAAGCAGTGTGGAATAAAAGATATTGTTTCTCTACTTTGCTCTTGCTTTACTCTTCTGCAATTACTATGCCAAAACATTGTTTTGTCAATATATATTGAATCCTAAAATGTATAAGAACTAGAAAAACATCTAGAAAATTCATGCTTTCAAGAATTTAATATATACAAACGGCAGTTTGTTAACGAAGAATCAATAATCACATGAATTTCTAGCATAAGAATGGTAAATCATCCATTTAATCATTCAAAAATATAAAAACATTGAAAAACATAAAAATAAATCAATCCAAACAATAGAATCCAAACAATCCAAGGTTCTTTGTCAAAAACCAGCAAAGCATGGTCTTATTGCATCCATGATTCAATCAAATAGAAGAAATCATAGAAAAAACCTACAATAACTGTTATAACCTCTCCAAAAGAAAACCTTGAATGTTTCTCTAAACTCTAGAGCATCCCTTCCATAGCCAACACTTGAAATTACCGAAACCACCTCAGTTCTAATTATGACATATCCAAACTATCGATAATGACGTTTGTTTATAAACCAAAATGCAGTCAGATCTTGACCGTAGATCTTGGTGTCTTGACTTAAGGGTCATTTTCTATGCTTTAACTCATTCTTCCCTTTTCTCTAATCCTTCACCTCCCTTGATGTTTTGTAGCCCTTGTAATCATCATTTAACACCTGAAATGACACATTCACCGAGCAAACAAGTGAGAAATTCAAATTAGAACTAGGACCAAATTGAGAATCAATGTGCAATAAACACTTTAAAGGGGTATAAAAATACGAAATATTAAGCGTTAATCAGCTCATTTAAGGGCTTGAACTCATTTAATATGTATATATGTAATTGAAAAATACATGGAAATCCCTTTTGCAATGCTAGGGCAAATTAACTCAGTCAATCAAATATAATTCAACTACGAACACAAAGAGATGGATACAAAAATTTTTAATGAGAAAACCCTTCGCAAACACAAAGGACAAAATTTCCAAGTCCTTTATCGGAGACCAACCAAATGTTCTGCTATATGCACTTCAATTACAAAGTTTTAGACGTACTAGCACACAAAACTTATTTACCAAATCCTTAAATGCACCGATCAAGTGGAACACCTTCATCAACATTTGAAAAATATCAGCTAGCCATCGAATACCTTCGAATAGTCACACATAATTGTAGAATGATTTATTTGGTGGCTAACTAATGATAGAGAATTTGATCTCCAATCACAATATTCTTTTTAGTGTTTTCTCTAGTATTTGAATTTGATTTCCAATCACAATATTCTTTTTAGTGTTCTTTCTCTACCAAATACTAGAGACAATATTCCTTTATATGGAAAATAGAATCCTGGTCTAACCAAAAAAAATCAATTAATCCTATGTTTGGAACACAGATTTGTGGAGAGAAAAAAGAAAAATAAAGGAAAATAGTAAGAAAATAAAATGAAGTGAAAATTTCAATTTGTTTGAAATTTTTGGGTTTAGTTAGAAAAATGAAAAGTTAAATAATATATATTTTTTAAGAATTAAAATTTACTTATTTAAGTATAACAAAATAACATAAATTAGTAATTTTATTTTTTTTTTCATTTTTCTTTTTTCTTCACAAATCCATATTCCAAATGTAACCTAAAGAAATTAGGCGCTTGTTTGCTAGGATTAGTATCCAGCGAGATGCCAATGACCTCCTCTTTGTTAAAAAAAAAAAAAAAATTGCTGTATTTCCCAATGACAACAAACAACGTCCAACGAGACCAATGAAAGCCAACAACACCCGAAGAGATAGCCAACGAGATACTCTGATATAGATCACCATGCAAGTTATGCAACAATACCCAGCGAAGGCAATAACGAAGCAAGTTTGAATCTAAACTTGTTTTTGCTATAAATCACTCTACTAAGACTAAACCTAAAACACTTGGGCTATATTTAAGTGTACAATATAAACGTTATGAAACTTCTTAACAACTAACCGGACTTCCTAATACACATTAAGGCTATGTTTGGTACATATAAATAGATTGAAATGAAATAGAATGAGAGATGAGAATAAAATGCAGGTGGAAATGGAATAAAATGTTCATTCCAATCATTTTTGTTTGATTGCCAACATGAAATTATGGGAATGGAATGGACAAACAAATTTTTGATTTCATACTTTAAATATAATGAAATAAAATAAATTGTAACAAAAATTACTAATATTAAATTTTTAAAAACTATAAAAATGAATTATATTTTTAGAACTCGAATATGAGTTAAAAAAAAAAGGCCCAGGGGTAGGTAAAGTAGTTATCTTGTAGCTTGAGTTCGAATTTGGTCAAAATTTTCTTAATTATTAAGAAACATATCAATAAATATTTTTTAGTTTTTTGACAAGTCTAAAATACAAATTTGGAGCAAAAACGAGACTAGGAGCAAAATAGTCATTTTACAGTCTAAATTTATATTAGGCTGAAATTTGTTTAATTATGAAAAAATATGTCAATGGATATTTTTTAAACCTTTTGGACAGCATAGAATGTGAAATTTGGACAAAAAAATGGATCAAGGGGTAAAATCGTCATTTTACAGTTTCAGTTTGGATTAGGCTAAAATATTCTTAATTATTAGGAAACAAGTTGCAAATATTTTTTAACCTTTTAAAAAGTCCAAAATACAAATTTGGACAAATAGCAGACCTAGGGATAAAGTGGTCATTTTATAACTCGAGTTTAGATAAGACCAAAATTTGCCTAATCATTAAGAAATATGTTGATGAATTTTTATTAGCCTTTTGAGAAGCCCGGAATACAAATTTAGGGAAAAAAAATGAACTCAGGAGTAAAATAGTTATCTTATAACCTGAATTCGAAATTAGGCAAAAATAAAGTCAAGGGTTAAAATAATTATTTTATAACCTAGGAGACTAATTGAGAGAAATTTGTGATTGGAAAATAGTTGCTTTTTTTTTTTGTTATATTTTTTTCATTTTTGGATCGAATTTTGATTGAAATGAAATAATTATTCCATCACTTAAATTATGAAATGTCTTTTCCCATTTAATGTAAAAATAGCTATTATTAAGAAATAACATTCCAATTTAATTTTTTAATACTAAACACAAGAATAACTTAAAGTAGGAATGGATTCTATTCCATTCTCATGTACCAAACACAATAAATTTCCTTCTTCTCTTAATCTTAATAGCAATAGGACTCGAGTTAGCTAAAATAGGACTCTCCAATCATGACCACAAATAATAAACCAAGTCATACTGGGATCATAACTTAATATTTTCTAACAATTAAAATATAATTCTATTGATTCTAAGAGTCACAATCATGCTTGTCACATAATTTTTAACACCAAAAAAAAAAAAAAAAACATAACAATATATATAAAAATTATATATGCACTTATTCTAAAATTAAATTAATTTAAATTTTAGCTAATCCATTTTTATGTTAATAGTTACTCTTTGAACTATCATATATATCTCACAATAAAATAAAAGAAAATACATTTAAACTATCACATCATTCAATTTAATGAATTTATTTACCCAAAAAAATTAATTTTTTAAATATATTGAAAATATCGCATTGATATATTATATATATATATATATATTGATTCCATTGATTTAATATTAAAAATTAAAATATAATAAATAATGTACTTATATTTTGTTATAATTTGTATATTAAATTATGTATTAAATTAGTATTGTTATAAATGTTATATTCATAAGGATAACTAATAAAAATATACAAATCTATATTTTTGTTTTGTATTCATACCATTTCTTGTGTACTCATTTTTTAGAATCACTGTATCCACGTTCGTACTGGTATATCCATGCTTTCTAAATTCCAATGCATCAATATCTTCCATTGTTTTTCTTATAATATCCTTTCTTGAATAATCAAATAAGGGAGACGGTATATCCCATGCTAACCCAAACGTGATATGAGATATAAGATCTCATATATACATCATCCCCAATGGAGATGATCTTGGCTTTTGAAGTGCCGAAAAAGTTCAAAAAAAATCAAAAGTTGTTGAAGCAATGTAAAAGTGACGCGTGACCAAATTTTATTGGAGGAAGTTGAAAACTTCTGAAATTTTTTGAAATGTTTTGGAAAATTTTGGGGATCCAAATGCCAAAACAAACTAAAATGTAGTTCCTGAAAACAGGGGAACTCACCAAAAGTGTCTGGTTGGGATCCTCACTAATGGTAATATTTTAAAGCATAAGAAATTCAGGGAAGCCTGCTCCATGTATAATGTATCTACTTAGTGAGTTTTGGTTGAGTAACAATGATTGTATGACCTTGCAAAATAAGCCAAATTGCCTTGAGGATAACGATGATAATACAAACAGTGCAGAAAAAGGAAAATACCACAACACAGAAGATTAGTAACTCTTTTGATTCCCAAAATGCTACTACATTCTCATCATATTCCCACATAAGACAGTAATTGAACTTTGGATTGGAAAGCTTAGCACACCAAATTCCAGAAACCCAATGGAACATAAGTAACTATAAATGAAAAAAAAAAATTTATTAAAATGATGCTGAAAATTTTCAATTACCTCACATGCGAAAAAGAAGATATTCCAAAGCATACAAGTAAGTTTAACAACTTCACAGGGGATCTCTTGATGACTTCTAGGTTTTGGAATGCTGAGACGCACGAGGGACTAGTTCCTGACAAGGTGGGAATGAAAGTCAATTAGTTTAAAATCAAAGCAATAAACTATCAATCAAATGACAAAATTAGGATGAAAAGCATGATAAGATTACCTCTGAATAGCGTACATAATCATGATGCACATTGGAAGTTTTCACAATGGTTTCCCACTTGGTAGCCAAAGTGGAAGCATTGGCATGCTGCTTTTCGCTGTAGAACTGGGCACCAAGACTTGATCGCGAAAATGGACGTTGTACGGGAATGGAAGGCAAGGTGTGCCAGAGCCAAGATTCAGAAGGCGACTTTGGTAAAGGAGGGGGAAGAGGGGACAGCGAAGAACTGACATTGTTAGGACAACATTGGTCATCTGCTTTTACAATATGCGACCTTGAGCAATCTGAGGACCTCAACCGTTGATTTTGAACCCGATCAATTGTCAAGGAGTTCATCTTCTCCGGTTGGCTCCTGAGGGTGGACATTCTAGCAGAAGAAGAAGGCGTATCAGTATCAACTGATCCTGAAGTCTTGGATAGGCTCCCTTCATAAAAAATACTCACAAATCCTATATTCTGGTCAAAAGATTCTGTATTGTCTGTTTCTTCCATTCTTCTGCTATCAACTGTAGAACCAAAGTCAGCACTTGAAGAAATTGATTCTACAACTGGAAGCTCTACAGTATTTACACAATTTATATACAGAGTTTTCTCTAATGTGGGGGTGGTTGAGCCTGACACCTCCTTGTATTTTCTATGGCACAGCTCTTTCTGTAAGTTGCTATAGGCTTTAATTGCCTTAACATTCTCGATATCATTAGTTACGCCAAGAGACCTCACCCCTCCATGAGAGCGAGGCTGGGGTGCTTCATTTCGGTAAGGAGATATGCCCTCCCTGATGAGACCCCTGCAGGGAGATGGCCCTCGTCTCATTTGCAAGTTACCAGAGTAACTTATTAATTTGTGGGAATCACCAGTCCGCTTGTTTGTGACCTTATACAGCTCATGTGATCGGGTCATAAAATCTATCTTCTTATTATAAACAGCAGCACCAGCATTCTGCCACGAAAAAAAAAAAAATAATGAAACTAACAAACTGGAAATTTATACTGCCATAGAAAGAATAGAAGGAAAGGTCATAGCCTCACCTTATCAGCAACTTGAGTTAGAGGTCCACTGTATGCTGTTCTGGCCATTCTGTTGACTTCTTTAGCAGAAGTTCTCGGAGATTGGGACCTTGTTTTCATTGCTGGAACTGGATTTAGTATACACAAAGAATTCTTTAAGCAGAACCGAGAAAATAATCCACAAGCTTTTACTGATGGTTTCACAGAAGCTTCATACTCGACATCTTCATTTTCACTTTCAGTGTCCTCTCGACTGTGATTTGGTACAATGTTGGACCTGTATTGTTCAATAAGAGGTTTCCTTTGCGCACTGACCACCTTCTTAACCAGTCTAGGTTGCTCAGGTGCCACCAGTTGCTTCTTTGACACATATTGTTGAGGTGGATCTAAAGTCATAGCCTTTGCTGCAGGCAAGAAACGATTCATCATAAAATCTCGAGTTTGAGTATCAGCAAAAATGGTTTTACACGGTTTTGTATTTGAACCACCATAGCCACTACTCAAACCACTTGCACTACAATTCATGGACAATGTTTCAGTCTGCGACAGTTTGTCAAGCGCATCAGAATATTCATCACTTTCGCTTTCTGAACCACGTTGCCCCTCTGCCTTCATCCCCTCATTCAGGTTATCCAATAAAGTTGTGATATCGTTGAAAGGAGATGCTTCGATTTGGGGCTGATACGGATTCTGATCTCTGACCATTTCTTCTGATAGCAGCTTTGGGGTGTCTGATGGTGTCCTTCCCGGCAGAAGCCTCGGTGTATTTGAAGGCTCTACCGGAGATTCTGATTGTGATTGTGGCTCTGGCTCATTTCTGCCTTTTGCTCTCCCAGGAATGTGCTCCCACATAAAAGGAACTGCAACTGGTTTCGTTACCTCACCTAACTCAAAATCTGATTTGTAGAAAGGAAGAGAATGTTGTCTTTGGGGAAGTGACTTCCCAATTCTCTTCTTGTTAACTTTATCTGTCGAACCCAATGTTGATGAAGATCGCCTCACAGATAGTAGTGGAGCATTCAAATTCAATTGGTTTCTCTCCATCACTTCTTACAGCTACAAAGGATTCTCACTCCTCTTTAGCACAAAAGTCCAACAACTGGCCACAGTATATAGATCCAAACATAGTGAGTGAAGAAATTAAATATTAATCTACTTGGCAACTTTCCATGATGAGAAACATCAAAAGAGCAATGCTATACCACCAAAAACAATTGTAAGAAAAAAAACTTACAGAAAGGATGCGAAGACTTGTGAGTCTATCAATTAAAGTAAAAGCACCCATGAGGACGCACTTAATTACAAAAACGTCGTTGCCACATCATTTAGTAAATTCTTCCAGTAGAAAAGCATTTTTTCATATCAAAATAACATGAGTAATGCTATACAACCAGAATTCTTAACTAGAAAGATCTACAGGTAATCTATCACGTTAAAAAAAAAAAAAACTAAACCCCATTAAATTGTCATTTTACACAAATGTCACTGCCATATAATTCTCGTAAAACATTCTGATTAGAATTTCTAATAGAATGACATTTTCCAAATAATACTGTTCCCAACCATACATTTGTTCAAACTAGGAACAAAGCAATTCAGGGATACAAAAGACAAACGTCTGTGCACATTTTACTTCACAACAGCGAACACTGAACCAACAATTCAATTTCGGAAAGAAAGCTACACAAAATTTTAACCTTCTGTTTTACTGGCAAACCTTAACTAATAACTGGGAAAACAAAATCATTTGCTTTGGAAATCAGAAATGCATTTACTTATATAAAACTTAGCTGAGTTAAGGTGCTTCTTATACTAGATCTAGAAAAATGAATGATCAAGGATTTAGAAAATTGGTTTAATTCCTTCTCATATATCATCTCCGCAACCAAACAGAGCAACATGAAACTCCAACTGGTAATATATAAATATATATATATATATATATCAAATAAGCCAAGTTCTGTAGACACCATCTATTATTAAATAGAAGTGAAAAACAAAATTATTGAAACTATATTCCTTCTCCACCAAAAATGGGAAAACTAAGCATTAGCGCTTTTTTACTTTTTTATTTTTTTTAACCCGATATGAATTCTATGATAATTGTATTTTCTACTTATTGAAGTGCACAATTGTTACTAAACAAGTCAAAGTTCAGATCCCTACGAACAAAACAGTAAACTACATCTTACAGAAAATGGGATTCCCAAGAAATGTTCCTTGAAGTCAAGAAAATCTTGAATTGAAACCCACATTTCTCCACTGGAATGGGCACAAAAATCAAAATTTCCACGGACCCATATTCTTTTTCTACAAACAGAGCGTTATCAACGCAACAACTTCAACATACATTAATAATCAAAAAATAAAAAAATAAAAAAAGGGCAGAGATCAAGAGAAAGACAAGGTAGACGAACAAGAAATATCTCATACCTGTAACGGAGGTACTCTCTTCTCTGGGTGCTTATGGCAGAGAATGATAGCAAGAGCTCAGGAAAGAGTGAAAAGAAGGGAAAGGGCAGGACTCTGGAGAGAGAGAGAGTGGTGGGCCAAAGAAAGAAACCTTTGATTGCGCTGCTGATGATTTGTCCAAGTATAAAGTTAGGCCCCCTTGACTCTCTCTCTCTCTCTCTCTCTCTCTCTATATATATATATATACATATATATAATATCCACATGTAGATTTTCAGACGTACATGTGTTGGGACTAAGGAGAGGCAAATGGTGACGGACAAGCCGCAGATAGGCAAATGGCAGTTGAAGCCAAGCAAGGATCACGGATCCCCGGGCAGCTAGAGACAAGAATGACCACCATTCAATTGTTCATTCATTCTTTGTGCACCTCGGTAATAAAAATATCCATTTATCTTTTGTGAGGTCAAAAGAGGCAACTCAACATTATTATTTAAACAATCCTATTACGGTGGAGGGTTAAGGGAATGTAGTGAAAAAATTACTGTAGGATTTATAATAAAAAAAATTAAAATTTTTTTACACTTACTCTAATAGTTTTAATTTATTTTAATTAAATTTATTTTTAAAATAAAAATAAAAATTTTAAAAATTCGATTGAAGCACAATTAACACAGAACATCAAAGATTACATATTATTAAAGTGTAAAAAAATCTCAATTATTCATTTTTCTATCGCAATTTTTCAGTGATTTTTTTCACTGAAAAATGAAAGGTTGAACCCTACGGTGGACCCATAGAGCCTCCTCCTCACCGTTGACATTTCGATTAGTTTAATTATGGAGTGCTCATGAATTCTAATAGTGCAGATGATATTAGACAATTTTCTAATATTAATTAAAAAAATATGTTTATAAGGGAATCAATTTATTAATTTCTTTTTTTTTTGAGAAGATAAGAATTTTTTTTGTATTTTTTATTATTTTTTTAGAAAGAAAGATACTCACGCCCATATTCAAACTTAGAGATGAAGGGTGAGCATTTGAGACATCAACTTTTCCAACGAACTGTACTCTTATTAAATTATCTTAAATAAAACACTTTAGTAGTTAATTAATGTATAACTTATCAAATTTTTTTTATTTTTTTTATATTATGAAAATAGTTGAATCCATTGGCCGAGAAAATGAATATTGGAAGCAAATAGGGTCAAGACAGGGCAAAAAAAAATGTATTAGGTGGAAAGTATCTTTGTTTTTGGACTACCATTTGTATTGTAATTTTTTATCCACAATATCGGAAGGTCTTCCCTGAAAAGTTGGAACATAAGTGGGGTTGTTGGCAGGGGCGTACACACGCTTGGACTCTCTCTGTACCGTAGTTCGAATGATTTGGTCTGAAAAATTTTTTTAATTTAAAAAATATTTTTTTAGATTTAATTCAATTTAAATTTTTATAATCTAATATATTTTACTTTTAAATTTTTTATTTAACTTATATTTTTGTCATCTAATTCATTTTATTTTTAAATCTTTTATTAATAAAATTTAAATTCTGAACCCACCAAATGTTTGTGAAAATGAGTCCACCGAGCAAATACTTGAGTCTTACGGCAAAACTGCAATGAGCAGAGAGCTTCCCACGACAGCTTGCTCCTAACTCGCTGTAGCTCCTGTTCTTCGTCCTTGTCAGAGTCGGATTCAGCACCATGCACCCATCTGACACGGTTATCTCTTGAGTTGTCATCTTCTTCCCGTTGCCTTGACTCTCGGGGTTCTAAAATACTATTCTTCATTACAAAAAGTAAGGAGTTAACCACCCTAAAGAAAAAGTAAAACGTCAATGCCTTTTTGAATCATTGCATTTTTTCAAGGGACCAAGTGTTTGAGTGCATACTCAAACATCAATTCCATTTTCAAATCTTAATTTTATTTCCCAAAGCATTAATTGTCCCATCTTAGTTTGATTTGACATATATATATATATATATATATATATATGCGCGCGCGCACAGTTTGAGGTCCTAAAATTTATCAAATTTCAGTAATTTTAATTAATTTTTTATATTATCTTTAAATTAAATTTTTTTTATGTATTACTTTTATGTCATATTTTTTTATTTTTATTATATTTTTTTACTAATTTTTTATCAACTAAACACACTCGTAAACTTCCTTGGTAGGTGATTTGAAGAATTATTTTGGATAGCTCGGGAGGTTGGAGTTCAATAAATTTGATGATTTTTCTAAAATCATTTGTTAAGATTTCACCAAGTCTTAAAAATATCAGAGATAGTAGAAAATTATTTTTAAATGAAGTGTATATAGGGCCGCTTTGTGTGTTAAAAATCATTAAAAAAACTAAATTTTTTGTAATTTTTTTTAATTCACATGGAAAATCTATAACTTTGACCAATTTTTTTTTTATTTTTTAAAAAAATTTTATATTTTTAAGAAACACACTAAATGTCCAATAATGTAGAATTTAACAAAATTTAACGCTCGGAACGGCACCATAATTTTAGGTAGTTGCTGTAAACACTATCAAGTATCAACCAGTTGGGGAAATTTCCCTTCTTGAGGTGGGTCTGGGTTCATCAATTAGGCTTGCCAACTGCCTCAATCAATTCCAATACATGAGTGTCCGTTCGAGATTGGTTGATTCATTACCTACTATAATTAAAAGCTGAGAAATATTTATTGCTTTGCTAAGCTCTTACGAACCCGTGCATCACACTCTAAATTGAGAAAATCAAAAATAAAATAAATGCCTTCTCGAAGCAATTAATATATTTATTATATATATATATATATATATCGTAGTGGTTAATTAGGTTTTATTTGAGTTCCAAACTCCTAATTAATTTTCTTACAATTTTTAATTAATAAATATAAAAATACACGTGCCACAATGCAATTGACCCCTTCATAAATATGACCAATATTGTTAAAATTTCGATTTAAATTTTAAAATCTTATGATTTTATAATGTTAGAGTAGGAAAACTTGTTTAATGTTATGTAAAATCTTAGTAAGGATAAAATAAGTAAAATTTCGATTTTAAGACATAAAATCAGTAAAATCTTAATTTTATAAATGATTTTATCGATTTTACAAATCAAGCGATTTTTGTATAATTTTGTCAAATAAAATAAATCTTTATGATTTTTGTCAAGTTATATGCCATAACTACTTCACTTGTAACTTTTAATTTTAATTTTTTTTTTGTATTTTATAACATTATTATTTACTATACTACACTGGTTGAAGACTATGGGTATTGTTACACCAAATTGACTACCATAAATTAAATGTAGTAACTAGAATAAAAATCAAGAAACCTATGATAAAATATTATAAATACATCTTAATTCAAATAAAAAATTAGAATAAAATGAAATTAATATTTTAATATCGACTGTATAGATCACACAAATCATTTTAATGGTCTCAGTTGTATAGTTGAGTAAAAGGAGTACAGGAGCAAATATTAAATCTTTTGTAAATTTTGTTGAAGATTTATTTTATTAATATGAGTAAGTTTTTGTGTATGGTATTTTTCTTGATACATGTCTTTTCTCTCTTCTTTTATTAATAAAGTTATTAACTTATCAAAAAAAATAAAAGTTCTAAATGAAAAATTGTAACATAATAGACTATATTTTCATTTTATAGGCATTTGGTAAAATTTTATGATTTTATGATTTGATTTTAAACCCTCCACCGATTTTAAGTAAAATCTCGATTTTAACAACCTTGAATATAGTTATATTTTTGAATTTTTTTTCAAATTTAAATATTTTGTTTCCTAGAGTTGTATGAGATTTCATAATTGATTACTACGGCTCCGTTTGGCATACAAAAAAACACTGAAAATCTCTATAAATCTCTGTTAACTTTATATTACATCAACTTTTTTCTTTCACTGCACGCATTATGAACTCTCAATTTATCTCACTTTTTCTTACTCCAAACACACTTTATCGAACACATTGTGTGCTTGGGAGAAATTTACTTTAAGGGCCAATTGTTGAGCCCAATCATCGTGCCAAAGCATTAGCCAAGGCTCCAAGCCCAAAAGACCACCTTGGCACCCATGAGGGCAAGCCCAAGATGATAACAGCCCTAAGGCCCAAGGCCTCGCACTGCATCGCGTGCTAGCCTATGCCCAGCAGCCAAGATGGGCCAGACACGAGAGCAAGGCACTTCCAAGTTGTAAGACAGGCCCATTTTAGGCGAGACGTGGCCACTTAATAGCCCAGAAGCTGCCGGATGAACAAGTTAAGACACTGCCGCACACAGCTTCACTCGTGGGAATGAACAAATAAATAATTTTTTTGATTAAAATTGTATTTTTTATAACATATTTACTATTAAATAATCTATATAATACAATAGATCAGCTGGCGTGACTTTTTCCCTACGTGGACGCTCCGCGTCCCCCAGGGGAGGGGGTGTGTTCGCGGCCTGAGGGATGTGACTTTCAATGGTCTGTGCTTGTTCTTATATTATCTTATTTGACATTTGATAGTATAATTATATAAATTTGATTCAATTAATCGATCATTCAAACCGTAAATTAAATTGAATTGCTCAACCTTTTAAATTATCTAAACTATAATGTGAGGACAAAAAATAATTTGTTCCCTAACCATCAATGATATCCTTGATCAGAGATTATATTCTAATTAAATTAAAATTAAATAATTTAATAATTATTTGATTCGCCACACTGATCTATCAACGAATAGGATCAGAAAAATATATATAAAAAAGATTACTTTAAGATCATTCCTTCACATATTTACATCATAACTAGCATTTAATATTACCTATTACCGTTAATAGTTAAATCAAGACATTATACATTTATAAATATTAGAGACATATGCAAATAAGGGGCTCTCTCTTTATATGAAATTATCATTATTATGATATGCTTCTAACTTAAATATCGGAGTGCCTCTGATCGATAACCTCTCCAATAACTTTATTTGACTATTTTCTTACATATAGATCCGCATTAAATGGAACGAGACATAAGAAAAATGAGGCAAATAGGTTAAAATTTTTTCATATACATAACAAAATCATTGGTTTAAAAAGTTAAACCAAATCGAATTAAACGAAGCCTAAAAATTAAAAATCTAGTTTGATTAACTGGCTTTGACAATTAGCTGAAAACCCATCTAAGACGCCAATTGTTTCTCCTGCAACTGTTAAAAAGTTGGGTCACATAATTCAACCGTTAAAAGTTAGGCCACATATTATTCATAAACATAGCAGGATTGATAATGTTCTCCTGCAATTAATCGTTAAAAGTTATGTCACATTCTAAATATAGTGCTAATGTTCTCCTGCAATCGTTAAAAGTTACGTCACATTCGTAAGTATAGTGGGGTTGATAGTGTTAAATTTTAAAGAAATTAAGGTAAAGGTTGATGACTTTTACAAGGTATCTATTAATAATATTTAAATATTTATCTATAATATAAATACATTTTGTATAAAATAATATTTAAAATAGAATATATTTTTAATTTTTTTAACTTTAAATGTGATTAGACTATATTATTCTGTACATAAATTTTGTACAAAAATTTTATGCATAATCATTATATTTGTCAAAAAGCCATCTCAAGATTATTGGCAATGATTTAATATTTTTTTATTATCATAATATTACATGTGTTTTTTAAATAGTTGGTAAAATGAATTCATCCAATTTAAGAATTCAACCAAATGAATTCAAGAATTTCATTAAAATTAGTTTTGAATTTGCGAATTCAGAAATTAGAACGTAATTCACGACTCCATGGTGAAGATTGTGTTATTTAGGATCTGTTTGGATGTCCAATAAAGTAAAAATTTTGAAAATTTGAAGACGTTTTTGTATTTGGTAATATCTTATAACTTGAAGAAAGTTAGAAAAGTTAAAGAAATTTGAAGAAAGTTAGTAGTTTTGTGTATGTGTTTTTTTTTTTGGCATTTGACAAAAAATGTAAGGAAATTAAAAAAGAAATTAAAAATTGAAATTTCTTGACCAATGCCAAACGGGTCTTAATTAAAGGTGGCTACCAACAATTTTTCTTCTTAAAGAAACTCATTTTCAAGACCTACTATGTATTGAGAACTCACTAGCAGGACTTGAACTGAGGCATGTTAGCAGAGCCCAGATCAAGATAGAAAAGAGTTGAAGTGGGAGTTGGGACTTCTTGTTACCCGTCAACCTCATTTCACTGTAAACTTGTCGAACTGAGTTGGGTTTTAAAGTGTTTAAATTTGTTTCTTAAAATTTTTGGTGACTTTGAATCGAGCTAGTATTAAAATTAAAATATTATATTGAAACTTAGGCTGGGTTTGGAAAAGAAAATACATTAGTTAAAAAAAAAAGTCACCTTTTTGTGTTTGGAAAGAAAAAAATACGGCTTTTTTTTAGGTGACTTTTTAATTTGGGTTAATTTAACATTTTTACTCTTGAAAGTTTAAAAGAAGATTAAAATGTAAGAAGACAAATTTGTTCATTTTATAAATAAACAAATATACCAATTAGTCCTAAACCAATTAGCCGGAACTTTCCAAACGATTCCTTATTTAGTAAGATTTTAATAAAGTCAAGCTTGAGCTAAAATTTTATTGAATTTGAAATCTTGTATTCAAATTTAGTGTATTAATTCATAAATAAGTTTGAGCTCGACAACAAATGAGCCTATTTGTGAGTTTTTATTTAGTCTATTTGTTAAATTTTATAAAGTCGATTTGTAAATTAAGTATTATTGTCTAATCTACTATAACCCACATACAAATAGAATTATATATACTAACTTCTGGGATCGGGAAGAAACCCGCAGCCGTTATTCGAGGATGCGCACTGGGTGAAACTCGTCCCGTCCACGCTGGCAATAGCCCACGAGATGGTAAACCAGCCTAAGTAAGCCCTGCCTGACCGGCTCGACCTAAATACTAACTTAATTATGAATCATTTTAAACTTTAAGTGAATTTATAAGGTTTCTTAATGGATTTAAATAAAGAAAAATTAAAATTAATAGACAAATTGAAATTATGATCTCTGTAGATAATTAATTACTCCAGCAATATTCGCACCTATGACATTGGGGGTGAGAGAGGGAGAGGGGGAGAGAAAGAGGGGTCAGCACTCACGGTGAGAATTCTTCTGATGGGCAAAAAACCAGGCTTTGCAGTGGATGTATGATCATAGGATTGTCAGGTAACCTCCCTTTTCGTTAGTACAATGAAATTTTTTTATCTAACTTACCAAAAAAAAAATGAAATTTTTTATCATGAAATTGAGGAGACCCACAATCACAAGATATATGTATATATATAAACATATGTATTTGGGAATAATTGAACACAAATCAAACGGTCCAAAATTCATCTCCGTTACCAGCCATACATATATATATATATATATATATACACATTCTTTCTCTGATCTAAACCGCTTAAAAAATAAATAAATAAATAAAAATAATCAACCTAGCTAGTTTAGCTCTATTTTTTATGATAAGGTTCAAATATGATGCCATTCCCCCAGCATGGACCCTCCCCCTACATACATCACATGTTGCCCACTAACATCTACACCTGAACCATTTAATGCGCGGGCCACCTCTTTTCGATTGGACATGACCAAGCAATTCAATCCTATTTTACAGATTTTAACTAACTGACATTATTAATTATTAATTTTTTAGTTTGATTAATGCTTACACTGAGTTTAAAAAGAATAAAAAATTAAGGTTTTAACGGATGAAAAGTTACTTTTTCCTTTTTATTAAAAAGGAAAAAAAATTAATTTTTTAATAGTTATCTTTTTCTTAATTTAATAATTTTACCTTTCAAGGTTCAGAACAAATTTGAAATGTAAGAATATAAATTTAATCATTTTAAAAGAAGTCATAAAATTAAAATAGAATTTGGTTTACTTTTCTATTTTTTGTTTTTTATTTTTGTTTTGTGTTAAAAACCTCAAAATAAAGAAATAGAAAATATTATATTTCTTTTATTTTGAGATTTTTTTTCTTTTTAAAAAAAATTTTCAAAACGACTTTTTATCATTTTTCATTTCATGTGTAAATTCATTTTTTGTTTTTGAAGACAAATTTTGAAAATACAAGTAACCAAATGAGTTTTGAATTATTTTTTTATTTTTAAAAATACAAAATAAAAATGAACTCCTTTAAAAATAAAAAAACAACTCAAAACAGAAAATATAAAACAAAAACAGAAAATAGAAAATAAATTAAATGACATATAATAGTCAAATTTTGAACTACTAGCTTCTTTTGTCTTTTTTTTTTTTTCAAACGCACCCTTAGTTTGGAATAAAAAATAATTTATGATTTTTTTGAGGAGCTACTAGCTAGTTAAAAAGTTAATTTATTTTGTGTTTAAGAAAAAAATTAATATTTTAGTAATTAATTTTTAAATTTTTGTTAATTTGATATTATTATTTTGATAATTTAAAAGAATTTAAAAAATAAATTTAATTATTTAAAAAAAATTAAATAATCAAAGTTCGAGAAGTTGATTAACTTCCTCCAAAGTAACCCAATATAATTATGACCCACTTACCAAATAGTCCAGGTGAATATGAATGAGACATCAAATCAATCATAGAGCAAGTTCTATGAATGGATGCGAGGCACTAATTTCTTTCCTTCGTGATCTTTGCTTTTTGAATTATGTTTGGCTCACCAAGGATTTTCGCGCTGTTGATCAAGATCACCCATCTTAAATTGGTTGCGTCAGCAAGATTGACCTCAAATAATTGTGAATTTTCTTGCATGAATGAATATGTGTTTCGGTACAGAAAAGATATACATATATAATTATGTGATAGAACTAAAAAATATATTAATTTAAAAAAATCTATATTATCATTCTATTTTAGAATTTTGTTTTTACATTAGAAAAATACCACATCGCATTTTGCTCATGCAGACAGGTCCATGTGCCCTAGAGGGGCAATTGGCCTAGGTTTTTCACTTTGGTAAATAGGACAAACCAACTTCACTCAAGTCAAAGCACTTCACAGCCCAAAAATCCACTGGAGATAAAAGTGAAGGAATTATCAATCAAACCTCACTTTCCAATATTGAAAGCCACAACCCACATGATCTTGCTTGGGGAAATTGAAAGATCTCTCACACCCCTCTCAAAAAAAGATCTCTCCACCCCCCATTTCCAACTCCATCGCCCATAACAAGCCAAACAAAACCATTGCCATCTCTCTCTCTCCCCCTCTCTCTCTCTTTCTAGGTCCCTCCTCTAATTGCCTTCTTACCTACTCTAAAGCTAGCCAGACAGTTGACAAGTGTCACATTGCAATTCATACACGTGTAGCAACTCTGGGTCCCATGCCACTTGGCAATTCCAATCATGCATTAACAAATGTCACCTATGAATTTCTAATTTGTCATTAGGGAACTTAAAATGTATGTTATATTACTTACCAAAATTTTTATCCAAAAAAAAAAAAAATTGATCATCAAAATGGTGCAGCATACAATGAGTTTATGCACTTTCAAAAGTATAATACAATAAAAATACATTTATTACATAAATATTATTATCACATTATTATTTAAATGTTCTTCACAAAAGATATTCAAAAAGAATATCTTTTCCCAAACCGAAATTATTGAACTCAGTGAAGGGCTAGGGGGGGAGGAGAATAAGGGTCCCCCAATGATAGATCCAAAAGGCAAAGTACTGAAAGAGGTGCAATTATTCATGCCATGGATTTCATCCTAAGCAAACCAGGCGAAAAAAAAAAAAAAAAAAAAAATTCCCCACACAAAAGCAGAAAATAAGGAAATCCCCGAAAAGCTACTAATAAAAAGCATCGCTTTGTTACATTACCTTGTAAACTAATCGATAACTCTCTTTTCAATCTCTCTCTCTCAATGAGATAGGCAAAAAGAGAAGAGAGACTTCCCTTTACTCTCTTTTAACCCTCCCCCCTCCCTCTTTCTCTCCTCTCCTCTTCTCTCCTCTCCTCTTTTCTTATATTTTTCTCTTTCATCCACCCTCTCCTCCCATCTTCTCTCTCTACTAAGAGAGAGAAAGAGAGAAAAAAAAAAGAGAGAAGAAAGATAAAGGAGGCAGCTAGCTAGCAAGCCATGAAGAACACCATAAGATGCTGCATCTCTTGCATTCTTCCATGCGGAGCACTCGACGTAATCCGGATAGTTCACGCAAACGGCCGGGTCGAAGAGATAAGTGGAACGATCCGTGCCGCCGACGTCATGAAGGCCTACCCAAAGCACGTGTTGAAGAAGCCCTCGTCGCCGTCCTCCGGCGAGGGCTGTTGTCCTAAGATCGTCATCGTCCCTCCCGACGCCGAGCTTCAGCGCGGCAAGATTTACTTCCTCATGCCGGTCCCTTCCTCCTCCACCCCGGAGAAAACCCGGTCCAGGTCGTCCAACAAGAAGAAAAAGAGAGAATTAGCACAGAGTAATAATGTCAACAACAGCAACAACAGCAGCAACAACAATAACATTTCCGTGACGAACCTTCTCGTCTCGGATCGGTACTTGAGCGAAATCCTATCGGAGAAGCTCTCGACACAGAGGGAGAGAAGACGAGGGCGTGCCGGAGTTTGGAGACCTCATTTAGAGAGCATATCGGAGACACCAAGCGAGGTTTAATCGTGGGCCGGCCGGGGGCCATGTTATGTGTGTTTCTTCTTCTTTTATCTTTTCATTCATTTTCTGCAAAGATTACCCAATTAGGGTTCAAAGTTGTTTAATCCCTATTGAGCTCTCTTGCTTTCTTTTTCTTTTTTTTCTTTTTGTATATATAATTAAGCATAGAGATAAAGAGAGAAATAATAAATATATGTCCGAATTTGCGTCATGCTTTGAATATGTTTTCTATGACTCTGAACAGTCCTGGTAGGATCTCCGGCGCCGGAACGGTCAAAAAAATGGGTGTGACAGTCACCGGATTAATTAACTGTCCTTTTAGAGCACATTGGCTGAAGTTTTGTAAACTGGATGTGGAGAGAGAGAGAGAGAGAGAGATGAGTTTTTCTTTTTTCTTTTTTTATTTACTTTTTTGTGTTCCATTAATGAGATTGAGATGAAGGAGAGTTATCTGAGGGGGGAGATTGGTATTGAGAAAGATCCCACCTGCACTGTTCACTGTTATACAATGTATTATTATAATTGTTATTATTTTTTGCTGGTTTGGAATAAGATTGAATGAGATTGTGAATCTAAAATGATCATATTGCCCGTAGTTTGAATAAGAAAAAATGATTAAAGTATTATGCTAATTGGGTATCCCCATTACGTGATTTGACATATTTCATATGTCATAAATATACCTATACTTTCTTTTATAATTTTTCTAGACTAATAACATTATATATATATATATATATTTTTTAATTTAAGAGTAAAAAAGAGTCCTATTTGACAATAAAAAAAATATTACTGGCCTCACTCACTATGTTAACCAGAAAAATAAAAATTAAGTCTATAGAGTAAAAAAAATCAAAGAAAGTGGTCAAAGAGGACTCCTGATCAAAAATCTTTCGATAGTAAAGTCAAAATTGACTCGAGAGAATTGTAATGAAAATAGTGAAATAAACAGTTTACAATAGTGAGTGTATATGAATTTTGGAACTAAATCTTATATTTATAGTAAGATAGAACAACTAAATTAATATGTAAATAATTGAATTATATGTATTTTATACATATATATCAGAGTATATAACGGTCTTCGCTTTTTTAATTGCCTCCCATCTTATATTTAATGCTTGCCATTCAGTATTAAATGTGTGTGAGAGAAATTATTGTAATAGACAAAATACAATCTTAAGAAGCGTCCAGATGTTACATCTGTCTATCACTTGTAAAAAAATAAACTAATCAGGTTAATTATGAGGTAATAAATTCAGTTTATTTATTATCGTCTTCCATTTATGGTTAGAATCACACCAACACAATTTTACAAAGTGGTCGGATCCAACTATGGTGGTTTATTGATTATTAAACCAACGCCAAGCACATTTCTATACTGCACTCTTGTACTCAGAAAATGTTGCGCATCCCTGGTTATTTTCGTACTTATATTATGCCCCTACTTTGGTTCGGGTAAATTATTACCCAAGCAAAATATGAAATGTCTGAGACCATGCATACTATATTTGTTTATACAAAATCTCTTCATATCTCTAAGTACAGCTTTATTTTTGATGTGCCTTTCTTTGATTGGTTACCTTTTTTACTCATTTATGGGGCGTGAGAACCTTTTCATATTCCAGCGCGTAATATACCAAACGCTGCACACAAACCCTAAAAAGGAGCCTGCCATCCATTGCCTTCATATCAATTCAAACAGTGACATTCAATGAAAATTTTGTCGCCAGTCACTTTATTCCTATTTTATTTAAATACACATACATGTATATATATTCCGAGCTTCTGCCATAGTTACCTTCTTCCGCACTTCTATAATTTTCTCGGGTATATCTGCAATCTTTAAGTTCTCTCTTACGATTTGTTCTCGATTTGAAATTTTTCTTCGGTAAGTTCTCGTAGTTTTTTTGTTTCTTCTTTAATCTTTTGCTTTTCTATTTTATTTGGGATCAAAATGGGTAGATTACTGAGGAACTGAAAACTAGTGAACGGGTTGCTCCTTTTAAGGAGAGATACAACATCCCCGATAATGTAAATATTAGACTCACTTAAGAAGATGAGTAAGAATTAGGGATGTTTCCCATTGTAGCTATTACAGATGGTAGTTTTAGATTCCCTGTTTCTCTTTTCCTTCGTAAGGTACTCTATAGGCTCAATTCCTCTCCTCATTATGTAACTCATAACTTTTATAGAATGGTTAACAGGTAGATACAATTAATCGTCGATATGGGTTTCACATATCCAAATGGGATCTATTGTATTGTTACAATCTCTAAAAAGTTAGAAGAAATGAAAATAAATGATACTTGAAATCCCGCTCTGATAAAACCCTTGTCCACATACTCTCAGATAACATCAAAGGGCTAGAGGACAATGTTTATGTTGTAATGGGACTATAAATGCACAGTCCCGACGAGGACCCCTTTCTCCCAATTACTGCAGTATCACATGGTGCAAGTTGGGTAGCTTTAGTGTTTTTATTTTATGTCTGTGCTAACTTTGATAGTTAATTTCTCACTAATTATTTGATGTTTCTGTGTGCAGACGATCGAACAAGAAAAGCTTGGGCAAAAGGGAACCTTGCTGACCATCCCCACTTAGAGAACGTGTCCAAATTCTTGTGTGGACCGAATACTTTCCCTTTTGTAAGGTCAGCAACCATCCTGTTCAACTTCTAGTCCAATTATTGCTTATTTGTCATTCCTCCACAAAGATTTGCTATCGGATCCATATCTGAAACTCTTCAGCAATGGTTCAGTCAGACCACAGAGAGGAAGCTTGAATTCTACAGTATCAACCACCCAGCTTAGCATGCACCTCCAAGTAGTGCTCTTCCCCTTGAAGAGCCAACTCCAACCAACTAACCAATCTTGGAAGCAATTCCAATCGTGGACCCACATATTCGCAAAGTATTGGAAACAGAAAAAGAGGAAGAAGCCACTTTCACTCCAATCGACACCTCGAACAAGAGATGGCCCCTAAGCATGATGTTACGAAGACCTCTGAGGAGATGGCCAAGAAAAGAAAGGTTGAAATTGCCAAAAAGAGGGCTGCAGCTGCAGCTGCAGAAGTAATAAAGGCCCTACAGGGACAAAAAAATAAAAGACGAACAACTTGAGGCAAACAAGAATGACTCAGGGGTAATGATAAAGGAGCCCATTAAAACTTATAGGAAAACCTCACGAGCAGATGAGAAGGATCCAAAGGCCAAGAAGAAGCAAAATAAGTGAATCAACTATCTTGATTATTTTGGAGGACCTTCTTGCCTCTGACGTGCCTTCAGCCTCTTCGCAAGCATTAGGGGATGCCCCCAACCACCATCTCCTCAACGGCCATTCTCACCTTCGATTGAGGAGAAAAAGTACAAGCTGTTGCCTCTTCAAACTATCTATCCGAGGAACCCAATCCACAATACCCCACCTTTCACTTCTCAAATAATAGTTCCTTGCTTGAGATCCTCAAATGGTCAGCCTATTACCATTCGAGACTCTATTTTTGTTTAACCCATAGAGTATGCCATTGGAGTGACCTCTTCTCATTACCAACAAAAAATACAAAGGAACCGACCTGAGGACCTACACCAGAATTTTCTCAAAATTGTTATAACAGTAAGTTCTTTTTCCTTTTTATCATATTTCATTTATTTACATTATATAACTTCTAATATCTTGACTTAATTCTTCTTCTAGTACTACAATTTTCTTTATATTCCCTCGAAATCATTTTCTGAAATTAGACCATGCACAGAAAGATTGAAGATGATGAAAGTTTGATCTGTGGCCTTAAAAGCAAGATTGTTGAGCTCGAGGAGGGTCAGAGACAGATGAAGCTACAAGTGGAGGCAGCTAAGTTTGAAGTTATAGTTGCAAAGGAGAAGCCCGAGGCCAGTGAGAGAAAGTTCAATGTGGTTGATAAACTTCTGGCCTCCAAAGATGAGGAGCTATTGCTGAAAGGTCAGGTGCTAGCAGAGACGAATGCGAAGCTATCTTTGTTAAGAGCGGAACAAAAGAGGATCAACGTTGAACTGACAAAGGCTAGATTAGAACACTTAAACCAAAAAGAAATTAATATCGAACTGAAGGTCGAGCTCAAGGGCAAGAATGAAGCCTTGCAACAAAAAAAAAAAAAAAAAAAAAAAACTAGAGTTGAAGGCAATTGAGAAAAGGCTATCCAAGAAATTGAGGCAAGCTTCCAATACTTTGCCTAGCAGGTTACAGATGTACGCAATGAGTACTTCTTGGATGGGTAGGAAGCTGCCATAAAGAAGATGTCCATTAAGCTGACCTTAGAGATCTATAAAGAGTTCCTTAGCTATATCCTGATGAGAAGATCCCTCAATTTAGCTTTAACCGACCCCCTCAAACTCCAAAAGTCGAGACTTTGGGAGGTGAAGAGTTAGAAAAAGGTAAAGTGGAGGTCCAGAGTGACTCTAAGGCCACTAAAGTTTAGGAAGCCTCCACTTCAAACCCAAAGGATCTTTCCAAAGAAGTTGCTGCACAAGATTCAATTGACACAATCACTGAAGTAACAAAAGCAGTAGCAGCAAAATTGTCCAAGGATCCCCTAAGCAAAGATGCCAATAAATGAATACCTTCTCCTTCTCATTGGGGAGGGGGGCTAATGTAATGCCGGACCTTTGAATTTAACAGAAAGTAAAATTAGAATTTTTTTTCTTCTTTTTAGTCGATATTATTGTATTTGCAAGTTGTGATTGTTTTTGTTAATACATCACTAATCACTTTACCTCATCCTCAAGATAAAGCCTAAAACTTGTTTGTATGAATCTTACGTATTATAAGTTCAACGCTTAAACAATTGATATGTTTTCGAAATTGGCCTAAGCACACCATATCTGTGATATGATAATTTATAAACAACAGAACTCATAAAATGATAAGTGTAAAACATATGTGCAATACTCACACATATGAAATTAATATGACAGTTTAGTCAAGTATATAGACTTAAATTGCCACAAATTAAGTTGAAATAACCTCTCATATATTGCCAACCTCATTTAATGTGGTCGGGGACCTTTGTGCTTTAATTAAATTTCATCATCATTGTTTTTCAATAATTTTTCTTATATACTATGGTTAGGATACCAATTTTTCCTTTAATTATGTTCCTACAAGTCGAATAATGCCCCAATTTAGTGGAGGGAATCTTGATTTGTACATAGATCAAGTTCATTTTTCTAGCTTAAGATTTAACATGAACTGAACAAATCTTTCTTGTAATCAAAATGAATCAGGTCATTTTTTAGTTATTCACTAAAATGAAACAATGAGTTCAGTCCTGTTTGAGTTAACTACTGGGATAAACCAATAGGCCTATCTCTCTTCGAGTCTACAACTGGGATAATTCAGTGAGACTTTTCTTTTTTGAGTCAATTATTGGGATAAACCAGTGGGACTATTTTTTTCAAGTTAACCATTAGGATAAACCAATGGGACTATTCTTTTTTTTTTTTTGTCAACCATTGAGATTAACTACTAGTATTATTCTTTTTTAAGTTAACCACTGGGATGAACTAGTGAGACTATTCTTTTTTGATTGTCACAACTGGAAAACCTAGATGGATGTTCCTTTAATTTTGTATATGTCTTTGAAATTGCTCATTTGAATTGTTGCTTTATCAACAAGTACAAATGCATTAAGTTCTTACCCATTGAATAACCTTAAATGGGCTACATTCTAGGGTCTCTTCACAGGTTTCCCTTTCATGTCAGCCAAGCGATAAGCTCCATTGCCGAGTACTTCAATAACTCAAATTGAACCTTCCTAATTAATGCTAAGCTTGCCTTCTGTTGGGTCTCTCCTTGCTCCCATCAATTTTCTTAAAACAAAATCATCAATTTTGAATTCCCTTGGCTTCACATTCTTGTTAAACTTTTTTTTTTCATTTCTTGTTAATAGGATACTAGCCTTATTATAGCTAATTTCTTCTTCTCATCAAGCAAATCCAAGCTGACACCCAATGTTTTATCATTCTTTTCTTGATTAAAGGTTGTTGTACGAATATAGTGGGCATGCAGACCTCCAATGGAATGACTACTTTTGTCCCATAAGTAAAGAAAAATGGTAACTCACCCATGGATCTCCTCGGGGTAGTTTTGCATGTCTAGAGTATGGTTGGAAGCTCTTCAACCCATTTGCCTTTAGCTGCCTCCAGGTTCTTCTTAGTGCCATTAAGAATAACTTTGTTGGAAAGCTCAGCTTATCCATTGCTTTAAGGGTAGGTAGGTGATGAGTAGACATTCTTGATTCCATACCTAGAACAGTATTTCCTAAATAGAGAACTATTGAACTATGTTTCATTGTTAGAAATAAGTGTTTTAGGGATGCCATATCTTATAATAATGTTCTTTCACACAAAACGAATGGTATCTATATCTTTGATATGAGCCAAGGGCTCTGCCTCTACCCGCTTAATGAAATAATTTGTACCGACCACCAGCTACGTCCTGTTTCTAGTAGCAATAAATAGTGGCCCCACTATATCAAGACCCGATTGGAAGAATAGCCATGAACTTGTAAGAAGACTAAGCTCCTGAGCAGGTTAATGAAGAACTAGTGAATTTTTGACACTTCTTACGCTTTGAACATAAACATATGTATCCCCTCCCATTCTTGGCCACCAATAACCTTTGTGATCGTCCTGTGAGCTAAAGGCTAGCCTCTAGTATGTGCCCCATAGACCCCTTCATGTATTTCATAAAGAAAATTCCGTACCTTGTCATGATGAACACAAAGAAGATAAGGAACTGTGAAGGACTTCTTGTATACCTTATGGTCGGGGGACAGCCAAAACCTTACAACTTTAACTCTCAGCTTCCTTGTTTATATTTTATCCTCGAGAAGAGTCCCTTTGTTCAAGTAAGAGACAATTGGATACATCCAAGATGGACCCAACTCAATATAGATCACTTCTTCTACTTTAGACATGCTTGGCCTTTTCAACACTTCAAAAAAAACTGTGTCAATTAGCCTAGTCCTTGGGAATACAGCTAAAGTTACCAAAGTATCAGTATGAGTATTATGATCTCTTCCAATCAACTTGATTCCAATAACATTGAAACCCTCCAGCTTCTTTCTTGATAGATCTAAATACTCTGCCATCCTTTCATTTCTTACTGCATGCTCACTCTTCAACTGATTTGCCACAAACTGAGAATCTATCTTGATCAACACATTCTGAGCAAACAAGCACCAACCAATGTCAAATCTAGCTAAAAGACCCTCATACTTGGCCTCCTTGTTAGTTGTTTTGAAACCCAGCTTAATGGCATATTCAATGGTTACCCCCTCAGGAGTTGTTAAAATTACACCTACCTCAGCTCTCTTTTTGGATGAGAACCCATCTACTTCAATTTATCATGTCGGTGCAACCACTTCTACTTATGAATTGATCTCTAGTTGCCACACCTCATGTATCTGCTCGAGAATTGGTATAGTGAACTTTACCACAAAATCTGCTAAGACTTGTACCTTTATTATTATCCTCAATATGAATCTAATGTTGAACACTTCAAGAGCTACTGCTAATTTTGGCATCCTTTCTGTGATATTTGTCTTCTTGAAAAGCTGGCCAATTGATTGATCAGTGACCACCTGAATGGTATGAGCATGAAAATAATTGGTTAATTTTTGATGCCACCACCAATGCCAGAGTGAACTTCTTTAGAGGAAAATATCTAGTCTTTACCTTTTGTAGAGTCTTGCTTGTGTAGTAAATGAGTTTCTGTTTTCCATCTTCCTTCTTTAAAAAGACAACATTAATCGCATAATCTGACATTACCAAGTAAAGCTGCAGAACATCACCTAGGTAGGAACTTGATAGAATAGGAGCAGTTGTCAAGTATTTTTTCAACTTCTCTAGTGCTGGGTCGGCTTTTTCATGTCATACCTTCTTATTTGCCCCCTTCAATAACTTAAAAAATAAACGGCACTTATCTGATACTTGGTTGATAAATCTATTAAATGTCGCCACCATTCTTGTAAGTTTTTTAATATCTTTTTTCATACGAGGTGGGATCACTACTCGAATGGCCCGAATTTGGTCAAGATCCGTTTCAATTCCTTTTCTAGTGACCAAGTGGTGTAAAAACTTTCCTGAGCTCACTCTAAAAGCATATTTGGCAGCATTGAGATTCAATCCATACTCATCAAAGGTAGAGAACACCTGCTGTAAGTGTTGAATATGAGTCTCAGACTCTTTACTTTTAACCACGTCATCTATATACACCTCTATCATCTTGTCGAGGTCATCTTTGAACATCTTTATTACCAAACGTTGGTCAAGACACTAGCTTTCTTAAGTCCAAATGGCATAACCTTATAGCAGTAAATTCCCCTCGAGGTGATGAATTAAGTTTTCTCCTCATTAGGCAGAAGCATTGGAATCTGATGGTATCACTTGTATATATCTGGAAATAATATCCTTCTACTTCTATCTATTGAATCCACCAGTTGATCAATCTTCGACAATGGGAAAAGATCCTTACGACATGTTTTGTTTTAATCTGTATAATCAACATAGACCCTCCATTTCATATGCTTCTTTTTAACCACTAATGTATTTGCCAGCCACTCGAGGTACGAGACTTCTCTGATAACTTCAGCATCAAGCAGCCTGCTAACCTCTTCAATCATTATTTCAGCATGTTGTATGGAAATTCTTCTTGCTTTCTAAATTACAGGTTTAACTCCTGGATTGACATTTAAATTATGGCTCATGACATCAAGAGAAATACCTAGCATCTCTTGAGGCGTCCAAGCACAAACATTCTTCAACAGCATCTCCGTCTACACTAATTTCTTCTCGACTACTAAATTGGACCCAATTAGGAAGCACTTATCATTCTCACCTAGGCTAATCTGGACTTTCTCTAATCTTTCAACAGCTTTTTTCTCAAGATCTCAACTAACATCATTAATCTTGAAGGTATCCTTAAGCATCTATATAAGTTGAACCTACTCGGGCAAGGACTTAGACTTCAAAGCAACAATAAAACACTTTTTTGATGTATCTTGATCCTCTCTAATCTTTATCACTTCATCGCTGTATAAGAACTTCAACACTTGGTGGTTAGTAGAGGGGATTGCCTTTAACGTATGAATTTAAGATCTTCCTACTATTGCATTGTAAGAAAATAGTGCATCTACTACTGTGAACTCTACCTTGTACTTCATTGGTCTAGCCCGAACAAGAATAATTACCTTCTCTAGTGGTCAAACTAGAGCAAAATTGAAACCAATAAGTGGACATTCAACTGGTTCCAAATTTTTTTCTATAAGTCCTAGTTTCTTAAATAAACTAAGAAACATGATTTCAATTGAACTGCCTGCATTAACCAGGATCCTTTTCACATATGATTCAAACATCTTCAGTGTGACCACCAGTGTATCATTGTGTGGTTGCTGTACTTCTTTGCTTTTATTTTCAAAAATGACATTCCCCGAGCACTTTCTCTCCTTGGACGTTTACTCGAGGAACTAATAACTTTAAGCACTTTCCCTGTCGTTCTTACATGTTGTTCTTCTACTTAGGGATAGGCAACAATGCTCTCGGGGTAATTTTCCATATAAATAACATAGATAACTGTTGGTATTTGCACCTCTTTCCTCGGCCTAGCCCTTGGTGGAGATTGTGCTTCCCTTACATTATCTTCTTCCTCTTCATTTGGTTTCCCTATCTTTCTCCTTTAATCTCCTCATGGAGGACGGGGCTAATCACCTGCCACCCATATCTTTATTTCATCAATGTACTCTTTTAATTAGCCCCCTTTCACATAAGGATCAACATACTCTTGTACAGTACCCCCTTGTCCTGATGGTACAAATAGTAATCTTTGTGATTCTCCTTACCTGGAAAGTCAAACAATTTCCTTGCCCACCTAAAATATGGCTTATCCTTGATTTGGGGAAGAATTTTAAAGATCGACTCCTTGAAAATTGTGTTAATTGCTTCAAAAATATACTTCTTATGATTGATGAACTCACTTTTTCCTTTTTTTTTTTTTTGTTTTTCTTCCTTTGACCTAGATGACTTAGACTCTTTCTGGTCAGTTGGCCTCGTCTCATCCTCTACTTTGGCATACTTCTCGATTCTACACATCAATCAGACTTTTCACTGCTGGCTTTTTTATCAAGGATAGCCAGAGCTTGTCTCCTTTCTGTAACCTAAACTTGAAAGAAGTCACTGACAATTGCTCAGAGCAGCCTTACATCTCATTGTATAGTTCCATGCATCTGCAGGAGTAATCCCTAAGGCTTTCGTTATTCTTCTTCATAGTAAGAAGTATGTGGCTGCTTAACATTAGCCAAAAACCTGGCAATGAACTCATCGGCAAGTTGTTTCCAGCAACTTATACTTCATGGGGGTGATTTGTAGAACCACGGGAGAGTTATATCCCCCAGGTTGGACGAGAATACTCAGCACATGAGTTGATCGCTCCAACTCCATAATGTCATGGCCTGCATGTAGTGCTAATATGTGCTAAGGAATCTGATTTCCTATTATACACTGTGAAACGGGGGTTACAAACTTCTTTGGGGGCTCAGATTCAGTTATATCACTAGTAAATGGGAAGGCAGAAATCCTTCCCAGTGCTTTCTTCGCCATCATCCGAGTAGATTGTTTTGAACCTTTCTATTCAACGTATTGTGTCTTCTCCATTTCTTTAGATTTGATAGACTTCTTCATTTTTCTCAACACCACATCATCTCTGGATGAGTTTTCTCGTTCATCTTGCTACTTCCTTTGACTTGAGTGCTTTCTCTTAGGAGTATCTTCTTTCTGTTGAGACTTAGAGGTCCTAACCCTTTATTATTGCATGGACTCCTAGCGTTAAATATGGGTTAAACGTATACTCACAGGTTCATAGGGATGGCCATCTCGGCCGATCTGTCCGAATCCGATCCATTGCCTGAGCCAAATGGATGTGGAATTTGAATTTTCTTTTGGAGATTAGATTAGATTTGGATTTGGTTTTTTTTTTTAAAAAAAAAAAAACTTGGATATTGGATTGGATATGGGGATGGGATTGCTTCCGCCTCGAATTCGATATCCAATCCGACTCTATCCCGATCTGCCTTAATCTGTCCCGATCTGTCTCGAAAAATATCCGAACAACCTCGAGCCATTTGGAACCATGATGACTACGTTGTCACCGTACCATGACAAACAATATTCACATTCATAATACTCTAGGCTTATTGAACGTCACTATTATTATCATTAAAATGAATATTGATAAATAAATTTAAAACAAAAATTATCATTGTTTTGTATTAATTAGGGTTTGTTTGGGAAAGAAATTAAAATTTTATTTTTTTTATTTTTTTTACTTTTGTGCAAATTGAAGTTTAAAAGTTCAATTTATTTCTTTCATACGCTAAAATAAAGAAAGCTTAAAGAGGTAAATTTAAAATTTTATAAGGTATACAAAATTATATAAATCCCTATAAAATTTAATTTTTTTACTCACTGCACGAATTATAAAATTGTAATTTTTACAAATTATATTAATTTATACAATTTTAAATACCATTATGGCTTGTAAACTCAATTGTTTCTAGAAAACTATCTAGATTCAAATTTTAAAAAATAATTAAAATATTTTATTTGCTATTTTATTTTATTTTTCCTATTTTTAGTACAAAAGATTACTATTTCATTAAGTAACTTCTTTTTTGACTTTTGAATAGTTTATTGTTTTCCCTATATTTTTAACATTTTCAGCTAAAAAATGTTTTTAAACTTTTCAATATTGATATTCAAAGAGTTCTTTAGAAAATAGATTTTTTAAATAGTTTAACTAAAATGTTTCATGAAACATTCAATATTTTTTTATAATGGAAATTATTTTTTTAAAAGTATATAGGGAAGGCAGCTTATTAAATTTTTCTTAAATAATTTGATTAGTGCAGATAATTATATTTTAAAATTTTAGAAAAAATTTACTTATGCAGATGAGTTGTCTTATTATGCTAAAAATTTATAATTTTATATTATTCTAAAAACTTAGTTGTTATTATAAAGTAATTTAAAAATTTTTGGTAGTTTTTTTGTCTATATGTTAATGGTGAGAAAAAAAATTAGTTATTCTATTTTGAAATTAGGTTAATGTAAAAAGTTAGTAGGGACAAAAAATCAATTATTCTATTTTGAAATTAGATTGATATGGAACTTCGTGTGGATACTTTTCGGAGGTTCAAGAAATTGGGATAACTTCATATGGATGCTTTTTGGAGGTTCAAGAAATTGGGATTTATAATTATGTTATAAATTACCATATTTTGCATTTGTTATTTTGAGTTAGGACAATGTACTTTAAAATTATGTGTCTATTAGTTAAATGGTACTTTGGTAAAATATTGATTTTTGAGATGTTTATGTATTATTTTGATAAATTATTATTATGATGATGTTATGTATTATTTTGGATTTAGAGATGAATTATTTGGTAACAATAGGTTACATATTTAATCAAATTATGTATTAACCTAAAGGCAGATTCGGAGGTAAACGAATGGTTTGAAATTTTGAATATTCGTAGATATATCCGTTCTTCAATTGGAGTGGGGGATAGAGGTCTAAAAAAATATCTGTTTGGAGTTCGAGACAAATTTGGAGATAGGCGGAGGATTTGAAATTTGGATTTGGATAATGCCATATCCGTCTCCGATCTGCCCCGTTACCATCCCTACAGGTTCAACACTAGAAGTCACCACTAGACCAACATCAACTTCTCACCTAGAACATGGATTCCCTTGATCATGCACATCTTTTCTTTTCCTAGTACATATCTCTAGTTGATCATAAATCGTTATAACTCCCATCTGCACTTGAATCAGACTGCTTGTAGTCAAAGTGACCATGGCTTGTCCATTTTTCTTTCTTGTCACTGAGTTTTTGAATGATCTCCTCCAATTCAGCTTATTTTGCGTCAGCCTCGGGTTGCAAGTCTTACCTTTTCTTAATTGTTTCAAGATCATTAACCCTGCGTTGCCCCTTTACTGTCTGTCTTAGAGCTGTAATGGTAAGTGTGCTTCCCTTCTATCTAGGGAGTTTTGTTTCAGCTCCTCCTCATGGAGATCATGGAGGCATTGTATCACCACCTGAAGTTATGGTTGGTGAGATTTAAAAGAACATAAAATTCGCAAGAGCACAAAGATGTGGAAAACAAAGAAATGAGCCCCATGGTGGGCGCCAAATGTTTGGTAAATAAAAATATCGCTGGACTTGCTTACCACGTCAACCGGAAAAACAAAAGTCAAGCCTGCAGAGCAAAGAAAGTCAAAGGAATTGATTAAAGAGGGTTCCTAACCAAAAACCCTCTGATGATAAAATGAAAATAGGCTTGAGAGAATTGTAATGAAAAGAATGAAATAAACAGTTGACAATAATAAGCATACCTAAATTTTAAGGCTAAGTTTTGTATTTATGGTAAGAAAGAACAAATAAATTAATGTGTAAATAATTAAATTGTAATGATTATGTATTTTACACATATATATTAGAGTATACGATGGTTTCTTTTTCTTTAAATGCCTCTCATTTCACATTTAATACTTTTCACTCAGCATTAAATGCGCGTGAGAGAAATTATTGTAATAGGCGGAATATAAACTTGAAAAGCATTCAAATGTCATATCTATCTGCAACTTGTAAAGCAATAAACTAATCATGTTAACTACGAGATAATAAATTCGGTTCATTTATTACCATTTTACTTTTATGATTAAAATCACATCAATACAATTTTACAAAATGGTAGAGACTTAACTGTGGTGATTTATTGATTATTAAACGAACGCTGAACACATTTCTATGCTGCGCTCTCGTACTCATGCGTCCCTGGTTAATTTTCGTACCTACTGGTCCTATTCTACAGACAATTAAATTAGATTAAAATTTCTTTCAACCAAGACAATTATGGATTAAGAAAGGAACCATTAATTTCGACACTTTTTGGTATATATGAATTACCATTCATAGTTTGACCCCAGATTTTGATTCTTAAACCATGGGAGTCCTTTGGTGATGATACATACGACAATCCCATGCCGTAGTTCCCCAAATTATTTTATTTTTTAAAAATAAAGAAACTTTATTATAAATTAATAAATTATTGTTTAGATGATATATATGGAACAAAGTCACTTTGAGGATGGAAGGAATTGTCCCCACCTTTCTTTTCAACCATAGAATAATGCACACCTCTACCTTGCACTAACAAGTGGGTATATGTCTTTAAGCATTTTGTTCTCTCCTAAAGATTGTTAGTAGATGATGCCAATAGCATCCTGTAAAAGTGTGTTACAGTGGGGATTAAACCCTTTTCCATTGGCAGCAATTGTTGGCTAGCCCTTATTCTAGCTAATCCAATGCAGGTTCTTGCCTATCTCCTCCTCCCCCCCCCCAACCCCATTATTTGGGTCCACTGAAAGGTGGCCATAATCATTGGAATCTAATCCAATAGATAATGGATAATATTTCACATATATATATATATATATATATGAAAATAAAAGTCATATAATAGGACAATGCTTTTATTTATTTCAAATATTTATTAACTAGTGTCACACGCTTGACAACTTTCTTAAAATGATAAATTTTTTTTTCCAACACCTGATGACAGATCCGCGACTTGGGTATTAGTATATTCAAACTCATGTTTTCTAAACATGAGAAATCCTAGAGATAGATTAGAAAGAATATTTTATGACAAAAGATTATCTTGTTTCAATATTTTCATGATAGACGTATAATATATATATATTTTTTGTACAAAATAATTCTATTACTGTATACCTTTTTATAGTATGCTATTTATTGTGATGGATTTGTGACAATAACATGTATCACTAAATAATTTTAAAATTCTTGTATTATATATGCAAATTCGTAATAGTATTCATGTATAATTAAACAATTAGTAAAATTTATTGAATGTGTGATCCATAACATGAAATTGCCTACAGTTATTTTAAATTCTAATACAAAATGGGAAGAAAAAAAGAAAGAAAGAAAGAAAGAGAGAGAGAGAGAGAAAAAAAAAAAAAAAAGGAACACAAACAAAACATAAAAAAACCCTAGACCTACTAGAATTTTATGCAATTACAGGGAACTTTAGTTCATATGTCCGATTCAACTTCGTCTGTGAAATATCCTTATTTATTTTATCCAACGGCCAGATATATTTTGTTTGTTAACTATTTTTTTTCCCTCGTGGAGTGATAGATGATATATATATATATATATATATTTAAAAAAATGTATAAGGAAATCCAAATCAATAATTCAAACGGCGCCTCTAGCTTTATTAAATGGATTGAAAAGATCATCATCTCCCCCTTTTGCTTTATTTATTTATTTATTATTTTTTTAATTAAGCTTATCTTTTTCATATGGCTTTATTTAATCAATCTCTAAGTTGCTGCACCCATATGTTATGCATAGATTAACAACAACAGAAGTTGAAATGGTAGACACCTCGGAGAAAATAATTATTTGTCGGTTCGGCTGTGACCCCATTTCGAAACCTAGCATTTTAAGTAGTTGCTGGCCCACTAAATTAACCTATTCTGCCTTGTCATTTTTGTAGAAAAAAATAAAAAATAGAATAAATAATATATTTTTCCAGTTTTTATATCCTTTTTTTCCCCTTTATTTTATAAGCTGCCTCTTTGGTAGCTGTACAAGTATATTTAATAATATATATAATACTTGGCTTTAACTGAAGGACTTGGGAAGAAGTTCAAGGAAGAAAAAAAAATTAAAAATTATGCATATTTCTAACATATTATTATAGTGAGAAATTAACCTTTTTTTAAGGTGAGAGTGAGAAATTAAATGGAACACCAATTTTATATATCTATTCTAATCGAATTCTCACTAGTGGAAAGAGAGGTATTAGCGACCGCCACAAACAGTCGCTAAAAGTAAAATAGCGGCCGCTAAAAGTATTAATAACGGTTTAGTGACCGTGTCAAGCGAGTCGCATTTGGGTCATCGCTAAAAAGTATTAGTGAGGCGGTCGCTAAATTTTTTACGACTGCGCCTGCGACCGCTTGAGTTAAAAAAGTCAGACAATTAGCGATCACTAGAAGCGGTCGCTAATACATAAAAAAATTAAAAAAAAAACAGAGAAAATAAAAAAACAACAACAAACAAAAATTTAAAAAAATACATAAAAAATTACATTACACGGTAAAAAAAAAAAATTCAACATCCACATTTCAACAATTAATATTACATTTTACAACCAACAATTCAAAAAAAAAAACATTCCAATCAAACAACCAACATCCAACATTAACAGCATATATATGAAACTAATAAATTAATGAGTAAGTAGAATAAAAAAAAAAAACACAATAATATATACATGTATGCATAGATGAATCAGCAAACCCCAACCACAAAAACATAAAAAAAATTATTTACATTCATCCAATAATAAACAAAAAAATTAGAAAATAAAAAAAATAATTCAAACTAAAAAAAAAAATCAAACCTGGTGATGTGGTAGTGAGGCCTCCAAATAACTCTAATACACGAAAAAAAAAATTTGTTAGTGAGAGAGAGCAAGAGAGAGGGAGAGAAACAAAGAACAAGAGAAAACAAGAGAGAGAGAGAGAGAGAGAGAGGGAGAACTTACCGGTGGCGGGAGCGGCCGGTGTCCGACTACGGTAGTGACGGCAAAAGGAGGAGGGCAGGGAGGAGAGAGGGGCAGGGGGGAGACAGGAGAGAGCGCGGGGGAGGGAGAGGAAAAAGAGGGAGGCAAAGAGAGGAAAAAGAGAGGGGCATTTTGCCCGATATAATTAGAGTATTAGCGACCGCCTAAAGCGGTCGCTAATGCTGTCACCTAAAAGATATTAACGACCGTCATGAGCGGTCGTCTGAATTTTTCCGTCGCCTTTCCTTGTGCGCACTTGATTAGCGACGCCCAATATAGCGACCCTTTAAGCGGTCGCTAATAACGTTATAGCGACTGCCAAAAGTGGTCGTTCGAATTTTTCACTCGCCGATTGACCAATTTCTAGTAGTGTCTATAGCTAATGTAAAGATATATTATAATTATATTATATGTATATTAACAGTTACAAGTTTACTTACTTTTACATACCTTTTTCATGAAGGTAAAGTTGAGCCATATATGTTCACAATTAACATAGAAGTAAGTTTGCCTGCTAGCTGCTGCAGATGCGTGCATATCCCTCCGTGTCCAAATATACGTTTTGCACACTAAAAAATGATAAAATATTATTTATTTTTTATTTTATTGTACAAATTATAAATCTATAAATTATTTAATTTTATTTCACTTCTTTGACACTCCAAATGCCTCCTAAGTTACATTAAAATAAGTGCCATGGTCACTTACTGGAATGAGAATAGTCCAGCTTGCAAGTAAGTGATCATGTGTATACTTTTGATAGTTATTTATGTTAATGAGGAAAAACTTTTTGGAGACAAGATGGCATTACAATTACCTTCAACTTCAAAGAACAGACCTGGAGTCGTGAATCTAATAAAGGGGCGTTTGAAATTTTAAAAAAATTAAAAAAAGAATTAAAAGTTGGGATTGATGTGATATAAAAATGATAGATGACAAAATTTGATTGGAGGAATTTGAAAACTTTTAAAGTTTTTTTGAAATTTTTTGAGTTTTTTTGGGGTTCCAAACGTAAATTTCTTTACCTGCTTAGAAGTCTTTTGAGCGCACTAAAAAATTGTAATTTTACACTTTTTTTTTGTGACACATGGCATTTTAGTAAAAATTTGTATAACTTAGAGAAAATTAAAAACATTTAATAAAAGGTAGAGAAAATTTAAGAAAGTTTGGTAAAAATTAATTTTATGTTTGATGAAAAAATTAAAGAAAAAGGTTGAAAAATAGTTGAAGTTAATTTATATATATATATATATATTGGTGAGCGAAACGTCGCCTTAGTCAAACTTGAATCTAAAATTATTAGGTCTCGTCTTTACTCGGCCCTGCCACTTTGAACTTGAGCTGGCTCTTGGATTTTTTATCTTTTATTTTTATGGGACAGAAATCCCGTATAATTTCCCCCTAAATTTGGGCATGGGCTAAGGTTGGGTGGGACCAAGTTCTAAACAGCTTGAGCCTAGTCTGAGTGACTGAAATGATATTAATTTAATCTCCTTCTAAAAGACATGTTCCATCATTTCGAGGCACAGGAATGCTAAAATGCATGAAAATAATTACATTGATGTGGTAAAAATAACTAAAAAAGTCATTAATAATGTACAATTTAGAGGTTGGACTTGGGAGATTTCTAATTCTTTTGATAAAGATCGATCTCTTTGTCCAAAATGGAGAATTTTCACTAGAATATATTAGTCTATTTTTGTATAGGAAACTAGCAAGTCTTTGCCATCATTTTGTATAGTTTTGTTGACTAGAGATCTCTTGTCTGAGCCTGTTTGGGTAAGATATGTCCTGGTATATTTTGTATTTTTTTATTTTGATTAATTTAATTTTTCTTACCTAACCCCCCCCCCCCCCCCCCAAAAAAAGGACATGTTCCATCTTACATGCCCATCCAAAGATCAAGTGGGTTAAATTTAATTCCTAAATAAATAGGTAAACAAACAAAAGCAAATTAAGTAACGAGGAGAGAAAGAGGTTTAATTTAGAGACCCTTGTTGAATACTTCCATTTCTTGGGTGTTCTGTTTGGAATGATAAATTTAATGAAATTTAATTTTATTTAGTGAGAATTCCTATATATCAACTTTTATGTTTGGCATTAAAATAAGATTTTATAAATCGAATTCAATTTCAGTTTATAATTTAAATTTTAGAGTTTCTATATCATTTAAAATCCAATTTAAAACAATAAAATTTAAAGACAATTTATTTTTTTCTTAAGCTACCAAAGTAAATAGAAAAATGTACCCTATTTTCTTTTTTCTAATAATATGGTTAAATTTAATATTTCTCTTAATTAGATTAGTTCAATTTAATTCTTAAATTTAAACATACATTCTAAATATAAAATTTCATTTATCAAATCAAATCAAATTAATAGTTTACTTTAAAATCAAATCAATTCTAGGAGGAATGTTTCCATGGAATGTTAATATAGGAGGTAGAATATGTTGAATACCAAAGTTGTTGCAGACTTGCTAAAGGTGCATTGAGCTAGCTAGAAGAAAGATTTGTGTAGGGAAAAAAAATAACGAAGGAAGGAAAATGAAATAAAATAATTTAAATTTATTTTATTTTTTGATAGAGTTAAGAAAATAAATAGATATTTATAAAAATAATTTTTATTTAATTAATTATAAAATATAAGCATAAATAACTAACTTCATTTCCCTCCACTTTCATTTTTTTCTCCATAAATCTTTACTCCAAACATACCTTAAATCTTGGTAGGTAAACATAAGAATCAAATTATAATTACAAAAAGTATTAAGGGTTTGTTTGGATACCAAGACTAACTTTTTTGTTTTTTAAGCATATTTTCGTCTTTTATATTGCTTCAATCAAAATTTAATTTTTTTTTAAGTTGCTATTTTTTTTTTATGTTTTATCAAAAAAATTTTCATGTCGGGTCTTAAAAAAAAAAAACTAAAAGTAAAAATTTATAAAAGATGAAAATAAGCTTAAAAATTAAAAATAACTTTTATATCCAAACCAATCTAGATAAAATTTCACTAGCTAGAAACAAGTCAAACGTCAAGTCTATGCTAGGGTTAGCCCATAATTACTCAAAGATGATAGTGTATTGAATCTAGACACTATCATTTTTGGAGACAGATTTAGAATTTTTGTCAATAATACATGTAAAATCATGCACAAATTTTGACTATTTATTTTGATCAAGAAATGAGAGAAGACGTCAGAATGAGAGTAGAATAGAGGTCACATTAATTATTGATTAGATAGAAATAGCGCACCACATTGAAAAAAAATAAATAACTAAAATAAAAGATAAAAACTAAAAAAGGAGAAGTTTGAAAACAATGGCCATTAGCATTAAAACTAAATTACCCTATCGAAAAATAAGAACAAATGACTCCTTTCATTTTTTATTATGTCTACCACTAATCCTCCTCAAAAGTAAATATTGGCTCCATTTAGAATTTTAAATTTTTTTACGAAATTCAAAAAATTTTCAACTTATTCTAATCAAATTAAGTTACGTTCGCTTTTACGTCACTTCAATATCAATTTTTAAATTTTTTTTAAATTTTTCAGGACTCTAAACACCTTCATTAATATCGATATATCAAATCAAGTATCAGTTTGACACGTATAACGAATCAACCAAATTAATTACGTCATTGTTACTTCAAACTAAGATATACACTAGCTTATTAATTAATAATCTTGATTTTTTTTAAAAGATTAATTCTCAACCAAAGAAACAGTCATGCGACCTACTTTTTAACATAATTATGTGACTCCATTTAATGGACCCCATAATTGTACCAAAACAGTTTTATTCCCCAATTGTAAATCCACATTAACTCGATCACATCAAAGAAAGATTCAATGTACATGATTCATCCCGTTTTGAAATTTCAAGAACTAAAAAAAAAAATATCTAAAAAATTTAAAAAAATTATAATTTTTTTCAATTAAATTTTATCATGTCTTATTTTTATACTAATTTTTTATTTTGTTATTTTTTTTAGAACTCCAAACACTAAATCTTGATGAATTTACACTATTTTTATCAATTATCTTAAAAGTACAACTGAAAAAAAAAAAAAAAAAAAAAAGAAAGAAAGAAAAAAAAGTGGAACCACCGTAGCTTTTTGAACGATCTTCGCATCCTTTTTAGATGGACCACGTGGAGTGACCATTAATTAATTTGGACACGAAATCACTACCGTTAGGCTAGCTAATTCATATGAATGGATCTCTCCCTCTCTATCCTTTAATTATCGAATTTGACTTTGAGAACAGTTGATGTGAAATCCCCTCATGAGAGTTAGGCTTTTTTGCTCTCTCAATTCTATCCTCATAATTAAAACGATTTTATCTTGGGTCGTACTCGAAATGCCCTCATTGGTTGGACCAAAGACGCGACCTTCCCATTTTGGTGAAAGAGACTCTTAAATGGTGCCTTTCTTAGCTTGATTCATGCATGTGTATTATTCACTTGAACTCTCTTTTATAAATCCTTGTACATTTTTTCAATAATATATCACTATTGTTCTTCCAAGTAATAAAGAATTAATTAAAGAATTATCATTTAAATAACTACCACACGAGACTTATCCGACAACAGTGTTTTTTATATAATTATAACTCAGTATATCTAAATAACGAGTCATATACGTCGATATTATCTCAAATAAAACATAAAATAAGTTTAAGTCTCCCACACTTTGAGTCGCACCAATAAATATATAAACATTAATTAAAATTATAATTTTTGATAAAACTTAACAATCTCATTTAAATTTCTGATGACTATTTCCGACACTGGAAGAGTCGTCCAAATAAATAAAATAAAGGAGTCTTTGCATGTGATCTAATTGTCTGTGGCTCAGCTATGGAAGAAGACACTAGGTGAAAAAGTCCCATACGATGGCTGCATACAAGTAGTTGAACATGCCAGGGAAGGGAAATTCAAGTATGAGAACCAAATTGGTTTAATGGGTTTACGCTAAATGGGTAATTGGATTAGGGTCAGGTTAGTCACGGGTTTAGGTTCAATGCAACAGGTTTAAGTCACTATTAAAAAATTAGTGGGCTCCAAGCCCAACGTTTTCAAGCCCAATAAAAACAAATAAAAATCAAATCAAATCAAATCAATTTAAGTCTAATTTATTAGTCCAAACTAATCAAACAAATTTGATTTATGAAGTAAATTAATGATTCCGGAAGTTAAGTTCTCTTATTTTTCCAGAATAAATTCATATTTTGACATTCATGATTTTTGTTCTGAAAAAAAAAAAAAAAAAACTTGTGAAAATGTAATGGTTGAAAGTATAAATTAATGTAATGATTGAAAGTATAAATATATTTTGTAAGGAACCGTCTGGTAATTAAATTTTGTTACTGTGTTGTCTATTGATTTATTCATTCATTTATTAATTAATTTATTTATTTCAAACTCTTGGATTTGATATGCATTAGAGGAGATTCTCCCATAATAAAATTTTATTATCATGTTATACATTAACTTGTTAATTTATTTCTGTACTCTTGGAATGGATAAACATTATAAGAGACATCCTAATTATTATTGGCATTATCTATGGGGACTAAATAAATATTATAAATTATTTAAATTTTTGGTTTTTCAAGTATTGAAAGGAAAATGATAAGATTACTTATTAAAAAAATAAAAAAATGATAAGATTAAATAAAATTGAATGGCAATGAGATTTAGACATTCCATTGTAAAGTTATTATAGGAGATTAACAGCTATAATCGATCATCTTTTGGATAAAATAAACTTCAAAACTATTTAATTTTTGAGGTATTTTCTAAACTATTATGGATTGCATATTAAAATTTTTTAAAAATTAATTCTAAGTTGCCTAATGATTGAGCTGACTTCGCTACAATTCAAATTCCCTACAATTCAAATGTAGATTAGTTTAGCTTAATTTAGTGTATGATTAGGAGCCACCTACTACTATAAGAGATAGAACTGAGTGTCATCAAGTCTGTTTTAATGATTAGGAGCCATTTATTAGTATAAGATGGAGAATTGAGTGCCACCAAACCTGTTTTTGTGCACAGAATAATCCAGTTCTCGTCAATTTTGTATTGCAGTGGTCGTTTGCCCTTCAATGAACTCAAGAAGATACAAGCAGGTAAAGAATCCTTGCATATTTGTTTATTTATTGTTTTGGATTGCAAGAGCTTACGACTTCAAATCACCTGATGCTTTGCTATTAATGGTTCTTTGTACATGATTTAGTCTCAGTTTGGTACATTTTGCTTTCTTTGGTGTTATGCCATAAATTTATTGAAAAAGTAAATTTTGTGCAAATAATCAATATAAAAAAAATTATGACGAATAACTCACGCTCAAATCTATAAATCTTACTTTGAGAAATAAATGCTAGAGTTTGTAGATCTAGCGCCAAAAAATATGCAAACAATCCATATGCAAACAACTCACAAAGACTCTTACGAGCATTGTTTACTAGTGAAATTCCTTAAGTAAGAAGAAAAACTCACGATGAACTTAATTTAAAAACTTTACTATGAATCAAATGTTCAATGATAATGTTCAATGATCTCACTCTGAAAAAATAAGCTAGTTTCTCTAATCAACACTCTTGTTGATATATTTGATTTAGATCTCCTCATCCTTTCTTACTCGACGCCCACAATACATCTCTTATGTGAAGTTTAAACTGCTCCAAGTGCTACAAAAATGCTCTCCCAATCTAAACATCAACCTTAGATTTGAAATTCAAGAACAAAAATGATTTTCTAAAGAAATTTGAGAAATGAGGCTTGGATAATTAAAAATTTGATGATTTTTTTTTTTTTTTTGTGTTTTTTTCTCCGAGGGGAATGATAGATTAGGTTTAAGATAAGAGTTTAAAGTTTAGCAAATGACTGAAAATATATATAGGTGGAGAAAATGCTCAAAAATAACAAAAATTCACTGTATAGAAAAATAGGGGAGAAATCTTTTTTCTTTTTCGTAATTAATAGGGGAGAAATCTTATCATACCTCGCGAGCAGTTCGATGACGTAACTTGCTAGCGACTTGTCAATAGTACACTAGTTTTTGATATTTCTTTATTACCAAACTTGGCTGTACATTAGTTTTTGATATTTCTTTACTAACAAACTTGGCTGTACACTAGTTTTTGATATTTCTTTGTTGCCAAACTTGGTTGACAGTTGGCGAGCGTGATTTTCTTGCAAAGTACACTGGACAATAGATTCTAAACTGTCTTTTCCTCCGTGAAATTTCTAAAATTCTTACACCTTTCATCGTTGAAATCTTGAAAATGTCTTTATGACTAACATATTAACTGAGTTAAAAGCTAAACTAACACAATCAAGAGTCAAACCAAAGGAAGAGGGTTAGGGTAAAAAATTTTTCAAAGACAAAAGAGATAAGTAATTTGTAAATGTTAAAAGATGATAAATATAATTATTTAAATATTTAATAGACAATGGCATGGAAAGAAACTATCAGTAACCGCCTAATAGTGGTTGGTTTTAGAAGTCTCAAAAATATTTTCTTCAAATATATGTAAGCGTTCGCTGGTCGTTTGTTCTATATATCTTGGAAGACAGCGACTCTACTGGTGAATTTGGTTGCCACAAAATCAAGTAGCAAGAATGATGCCTTCTTAAGGCGAAAGACCTCAACCATGGCCAGCTGTTATTCCTATGAAGCTTGGTTTAGCTAAAAACGACTTGAGCATGACGAGTCCCTCGTTAATGACAATGCTATAAGGGCTTCACTAGTCCTACATAACGGAGGTTGACAAAGGGATTTGAGTTGCGACACATGATACCCCATGACATTTTTACCCTTGTTGAATGCATCATTTAATATTTAGGCTCTATTTGGAGTTCTAAATTTTATCAAAAGTTATTAAATTTTAAGTTTTTCTATTGTTGTACGAATCATAAGATTCTAATTTTATTAATTTTTATTAACTTTCGACACCTCGAATGCATCCTTATATTTGATTTTACTTGTATACTGAGGGTTCGTCTGGTAATACGTAAAAAATTTTCAACTTTCTATTTTTTTAATTTTTTCACCAAGGTTTGAAGTGTAAAAAAATTAATATAAATTGGTAAACATTATAGTCTCATAATTCACATTGTGTATAAAAAAAAATTAAAATTTTATGAAAATTTTTTGTGTTTTATTGAGTTCCAAACGGAGCATACATAATTTTCTTTCCACACATAAAACTACTAACTTTTTTTGACTTTTATTAATTTTCTTCAAATTTTCTTTAACTTTTATAAACTTTTATCCAACACATAATTAAAAGGACATGCACGTGTTAACTTTTAACTAAAAATATCGAAATTAATTGACAAAAATTTATCATCCAAACATACCTTAAGACAAACTTAATAATTGCTTTTCCTAATAAACAATTGAGCTCACATCTATAATACATATTATAGATTGTTCATTTTAAAAATAAACTAATTATCCTAAATCGAATTATTTTGAATTCTATTTTTTTGTGATTTCTTGATCTTATATTCTTATAAATTCTTTCTCTTATAAAAGTAATAATAATACTATCTAACTTGAAATCTTTACTCTTTTAATTCTTTTAGTTCAACTCAAATAGTATAACAACGTTGAGTATTTATTAATTTAAAATAAAAAATTATCAATAAAAAATGTCATTTTATGGTTATAATTTGGGTAAAAATTAGAAATTAATTTTTTCGGTAATTTTTTTCATCTTATGAATATTTTAAACAAAAATATTATTATTTTTTTGATAAATTTTAAGTATGTTGTTAACACATTAAAAAAGAATTACATAAAAAATACCCAAAAATAGAAAAAGAAACAATTGGATTAAAAAAAACTGACCGCTTGTAGTTTCTTTTCTTTTTTTTTAAGCATTTCTTTTACACTTTTTATAAAAATATACGAATATATAACATATCAAAAAAATATCAATACAAAAATAAAAATTAAATTTTATTTAAAATACTAGATAGCACAAATAAAAAATATATTAAAGTTTGACGTTTGGTTTGTTTACCAAATAAACTTTAGTGCAATATTCTCCAAAGAAAATCGACTCCGTCTCCACCGCTCGAGCAATTAGGGTGCATTGGAGAGAGAAAAAAAATGAAAAAGAAATATAAAAATAAAAGAGAGGACTTTCTAGCAGTTTTTGTTTTTTATTTCTTTTTTCTTTTTTTTTTTAATGTTTGACAGCATTTTAAAAGTTATTAAAAATTATTAAAAATTTCTTCAATTTTTTTTTTACTAAACAACTAAAATTTAAAAATTATCACATTTTTACCAAATATTCAAAAATTACTAAAATTTTCTATTTATTTTACCAAACAAATAAAAATTACCACGAATAACTTTTATTAAAAAATTATAAACGTTCAATTTGAAAAGATTTCTCTTGTAAAATTAATTTATTTTTTAAAATAAGGAATTGATTTCATTTAATATATGAAATTTTGTAAAAAATAGAAAATATGATAAATATAATATATGAAGGCAAATTTATCAATTTACTCAAATGGCTTAATAAAATAATAAAATATCATTAAATTATATTATTTAAGGTTAAATTTCAAATAATAAAAAAATTTTAAAATTTAAATTAAAAAATAAAATAAAATCTAATTCATAAAAATTTATAAAAAAATTTTATTAAATGAAATTGATTTCCAACAAATTTAATATTCTAAACAAAGTATAAAAATTCTTAAAAAATTTATTTCCAAAAGCACTCTTATATAGACTCTGTTTGGTTTGCTATAAATATTTAAAAATCTTCAAAAAATATTTATTTTTTTATCTCACTTCAGGAATTACGAATTTATAATTTGGCATTGTTTAGAGTTAAAAAAATACAAATCTCTACAAATCTCTGTAAATACGAATTACGAAAGAGTAAAATTTAACTGCACAAAGTACGAGATACTAACTTTTATAAATTTATACAAATTTATATAACTTCAAACAAACCCTTTTATCTCAGTTTATTTCATTTTTTATCACTCTAAACACAATTATCACTCTATTTGATTTGCTATAATTCTTTGAAATTTTTAAAAATTTTTAAAATTTATTTATTTTTTATCTCATTACATAAATTATAAATTTACAATTTATCTTATTTTATCTTAATTTATCTTATTTTTTACTACTTCAAACACACCTTATCATATAATTTTCCTCACCCCCGCCCCGCAAACCGCGGAAAACGACAATCGATCGAACTGGAAACCCTCTTTGGAGCTTCCGTTCCGTCGCGCCTCTCTCGCTCTCTCTCCCTCTCTATCTCTCTCTGGCCACGGAAATCCCCATATCCACCAAAGGTAGGGAAAAATAATATATATATATATATATATACAGATGGTGTATTTAGTGTAGTAAAAAATATTAAAAGAATATTATAAATTTTTTAAAATTATTTATTTTTTTATTTGTTACACAATCTATAAATTAACTTAAACTACCTCGTTTTATCTCAGTTTTTTTTTTTTTTTTTTTTTACTTGAGACACAAATAGAAAGAAGAACAGCGACGTAACTAGGGGTAGAAACGAGCCGAGCTTTAACATGCTCGAGCTCAGTTCGAGTTTTTTATACTGATCTCGAGCTCGAGCTCGATTCGAGTTTTTATATAGGCTCGAGCTCGGCTCGATAAAGAAGAAGTTAGGCTCGATTAGACTCGCGAATAATTTGATTAAACCAAAACGACGTCGTTTTGATTTAAAATATAATATATTTAAAAAATATAATAAAAATATAATTAAAAATATAAAAATATTATTAAAAAATATATATTATTTTAACCGAGCCTGCTCGCGAACTTTCGAGCCGAGCTTCTTTAGGTTCGAGCTCGAGCTCAAATCCAAAATGAGTAAAAAATCGAGCTCGGTTCGAGCTTGTTTAACTCACGAATCGAGCTCGAACCGAACTTTTTTCGAGCCAAGCTCGAGTAACTCGCGAACGGCCCGGTTCGTTACCACTCCTAGACGTAACGTAACCAAACCGAACCGGGTCCATGACGCAAGAGCCGCACTGCTGGCGCATTCGTCGCCCCACGCGCTGGTTCGTCCCGTTTCCGATGGATAATTAATTGGATGCATGAGTGAAAACACGTCATCATTAATCATTAATATATAATATAATTTAACAAATTTATTAAATTACCAAAAAAACAAATTTATTAAGACACGTGTTAATTTTAAATCTTAGCCAGTAGAATACTGATGAGAATTAAATTTTTTTTACTTAAAATAAACCGAGAGTAATCTTAGTATTAAAATGTAAATATTTTTTTATTAATTTATTAAATACCATTTTGTAAATGACGTGGCAATACATTACACAGAATATTTCTCGTCCCGGCGACCTAACCCAATCAGCCAGAAAGTCTCTCTCTCTCTCTCTCTCTCTCTCTCTATCTCTTTCTCTCACCGTACTTACACACACCCACATCATGCGCCTCACGCGTCTGTCGACAACCGGCGCTTCATCGCCGCTCATCCCTACACCAACACGCATCTACTTCTCTTCTTCTTCTTCTTCTCCGTCTACAAGAACTCTTACCCTTTTTCTTCGCCCACCAAAGCATAGCCACCTCCGATAACATCTCCGATCGAATCACTCCGCTGCCACCGTTGTTCTCTTCATCTCTGGTGTTATTTGATGGGTGATTTGACCGAATTGTCCGCCCCTCAGGCGGCGCCGTCGCGGCCTCTGCCGTTCCGGGAGGACTGCTGGAGCGAGGAGGCGACCTCCACCCTGGTTGATGCGTGGGGTCGCCGGTATCTGGAGCTGAACCGGGGGAATCTCCGGCAGAAGGACTGGCAGGAGGTAGCGGAAGCCGTTAACGCCCGCCACGGCCATAACAAGAAGGCCCGGCGCACCGATGTTCAGTGTAAGAACCGGATCGATACCCTTAAGAAGAAGTACAAGGTTGAGAAGGCTAGGGTTTCGGATTCCAACGGGACGGTCTCGAGCTCTTGGCCCTTCTACGATCGCGTCGATTTGTTGATCGGATCTGCCGTGACGGCGAAGAAGCTTCCGCCGCCTTCGAGTTCGCCGCCTCTGGCGCTTCCCTTTAACTACCGGAAGCCGCCTGTTACGGTGGTCCAACCCGTTGTGCTTCCTCAGAAACGGCCGTCTCCGGCGGTGGATGATTCTTATTTTAGGAGGAATTACTCGGCGGTTGCTGCGGCAGCGGCGAAGGATGAGGAAGTGGTGTCGGAGGATGAAGATGGGTCAGAGGATTTGGGGTTGAGCGATGAGAGTGGAGAGCAAAGGGACGGGGACGCCGGGGCGATGAGACGTCTGGCTAGGGCGATCGAGAGGTTTGGAGAAACATACGAGAGGGTTGAGGGAGAGAAGCAAAGGCAGATGATTGAGTTGGAGAAGCAAAGGATGCAATTCGCCAAGGATTTGGAGGTTCAGAGGATGCAACTATTCATGGACACACAGGTTCAGCTCGAGAAGATCAAGCAAGCAAAGAGGTCTGGTTCGAATGGTGAGAGACCTATTGCCTCTGAATTAGTCTCTTTCTGTGTTCAATTTCAAGGTAATAGTTGATTTGTAATTATTATTTTGCAATGGATGATGGATAAACAAAGGGGTATTTATGAAATATTCATAATAGTTAATCAAGTGGATAAAGTTTAGATTTTTATGCTGAAGGATCTTTTTCTTCTGTGTTAAGCACTAACTAATAGAATAATTTTAAAAAGGTTGTGAATTGAGGTTTAATTGGTGGATGAGTAGTTAAAAAGTGGCTAAGTAATTATATAGTGCAATGTTACGGTTTTACAATAACCATGAGTAAGAGAATACTTTCTCAACTTTACAGGATGTTACTGAGTTGTCATTTCTTTTAAACTGTAATGAGAGAAAAACTGTTTGTAGTTCATTCAGACACTTCTTCTTCTTGTTTATGTAATGCTGTTGTTGCTTACAGAATGGTAGGCTAAACCAACCCCCATTTGCCCCTTGGCACACATTATCGACTGTGTAATACTTTGGGCATTAGATGGCAGTAAAGCGAGGAGCTTTTATTTTAGTATTCGTATTTAATTTGTGGACTCGACATCACCAGGTGTGTAACTTTTTAAGCTATGGATATCCTTATCTATGAAGGGCTTAAAGTGAGTCCACTGGATGCATTTTAAAGTTTTTGTACTTTGTAACAATATTGTCACCTTAACAGTACTACGAAATGAGGCTACACATATGTCATATGTGTTGAGCACGAGGTTGAGTTACTCTAGATTGATTGTATTCTTGGTGGTATCTTTGTCCTTTGATTATTTGAGTTTGACATCTTTGGACCATTGTTGAAATATCCTAGGAAGGAAGTTTTGATTGATTTATGAATCGAATTCTAAAAGTAAAGGTATCCTATGTGGAAATGTTCTTCGTTCCGGGATAATGTTCTATTTTGTCGACTTGCTTGCTATTTTTGAGATGAAGTGATGCTGTTTACGTACATTAAGATCTTTTACCTCTTTGCTACATTTATTTCATAAATATCATTACATATGATCGAGGGGGAAAGTTAAATTGATTTATTATGCTTTGGGTTGAATTATAATGCAAGATACACATTCTCTTCGAATATCTGGAGCTGCATTGCTTGGTATATAACACTCCAATTCAAAGGCTAAGGTGCATTTGAGGAGTAAAGATTTTCTAGTTAAGGTTATGGTAAAGATTTTATTTTTCTTTTCCATAGTTTCTTTAGTTACTGACACAGTCATTCATCTGCCAACATTCGATGGGCTGATCTAAGGAAACACACAAAAAATTAAAGTACCTCATGCCTCTCATTTCTCTTCAACCAAATTCAAATTTTTGGCACCTTAATTGTCATACAACTTTTATTTTTATCAGTCTTAATGATCAAACAAATTATTGTTAAACATAGCTTACCAAAATATAAAGAAGTCAGTGTGCTTGTTACAGAACATTAGAATTGAAACCAATTAAGATGTGAGACAGGTTAACAAATCACTGCATTAAAATTTAAAACACAAGGCTTGCTTTCGTAGTGATATTAGAAGGTTGTTGATCATGGTTTTGGCATGATACGTACTATGGACACTAGCTGCTGAAGGAGGTAATTACTAGTACTCTTTGGATAGATGTGGATAGAGTGGGATTTTAGGAGCCTATCTGTTCTTTCCTTTAGACTGGTTGGGGATGATTGGGAGGTCAGTCTGTTGCTGCCTTGCCATATGATCATCCTGTTCAAGGTTGGAGTGTAACCATACAAGGGAAGACTGCCTTGGACAACATCAAGGAATGAAAAATTTTCACCTGTACATGAATGTTTGTATTTTTAATCATTTTTTTTTTTGGCATTTTTTTATAGATGTGAATAATATGCCTAAAAGCCACCCCCCCAAAAAAAAAAATTCAAAATTTGGTTAAAAAAATTTATATAAGACAAAAAAAAAATTATATAGCCTTGAATAGCAATTATTTTTGGGGGTAGTCAGAGATTAGGGTTCTTCGTAGCCTGTGAAAGGTCATGAACTTTAACTGCTTATGTTCTTTTCCCTCTAAAGAGTGTTTTAGTTGAAGATGAGGAATTTTGCCAAGGTAAGGGAGATATTGGTTTCCTTAAATCCCTTTGCCTCTTGCAGGAGCTCTTTTGGGCAAATGCACATTGGTAATGTCTGAGGTTTACATCTTTCTTTAGGAATTTTTGTCGCTGGCTGTTCATTGATTGTATCCTTAATTTTCTAATACTGTGGAAGAACAGCTTTTGATAGTATCTAAATCTGTTGGGGAGTTGGATAATCTGCTTCACTTCCTAGCATAATAGCATATATGTGGCATTTAATACTAATGGTTGACTTTTAAGTTCACATCTGAAGAGATTGATTGTTAACTTGTGGGCTGCTAGTATGAATTTGGTCGTTTTTCATTACTTTTCCTGCATGTAGCTTTATTTTTATTTTTATGCTGGAAGAAATCCCAAGCCTTTGATAGTGTTCCAATTGTTTCATGAATAAACTTTACTGGCTTGATTAAATTGGACTACAGTCAAATATATATAAATTTAGAGGGGATTACGTTCTCTGCCCTTGCACTTAACCTCAAGTTGCACTTTAAAATTTAGCAATTAAGCTTTTTCATGTCTAATTTGTTGCAATGTGCCCATCTCTGAAAAATGTGGACCTTTTCTGAACTTTTATTTGGTAATTTTCCATTAATTTGGTCATGTGGCTATTTGTTAAGGTGTATAAAATTAAAAAACACTTGTTTTGTTATATATTTGCGTCAAAAGACTCCCATTCACTGCATATACTTCATCTGCAAAGTTACAAACATCACTTGTGAAAATAACTTGTCATAATGTGAACATATCAGTTACCCAATGTAAACACACCGTGAGTGTGAGTGAGTATTTTTATTTGACCTTTCAAAAAAAAAAAGGGTATTTTTATTTGAATGTGGAAAAAATAGATAAATTTACATTTTTACTTCTTGAAAATGGCTGTGGCCAGTTATTGAAAATTTATCCCCCCCCCCCCCCAAAAAAAAAACCCATAAAATGTCAACATTGTATCAAATTAGAAAGTGAAGTGCTTTATTGTTACAATTGAAAGTGCAAGTCCAAAAGTTAGATTTGCGAGAAAGTGCAAGAATGCAAAGCAAATTAGTCATAAATTTATTTAGGCATGTTTCAGAATAAGGCGAGAGTGGATGATGTCCAGTGTCATGCGGCTAAACCATCATTTGTGAATTAGAGACCCTTTTCTTTCGTCCATAATGTGTATTGAATTATTGATCATTAGAAGGGTTAATGCTCAAAGCGTGAAAATTTTGTGAGTAAATAAAAAGCGCAAAGTTGGCATGCGTTACCAGAGTACACTTATGGCATGAGATAATTGCATAAAAGAGGTAAAATTGAGTGTGTAACTTCTGAATGGGGTAACTGGAATCCCTTGTTGGCTGTAGTCACTTCTATTTTGCATTGTTTGCAATAGCAGAGAGTTCATTTTCTAAAGCATTTCTGTTATTCTGTCTTTCAGACATCCGTAGCTAGCTTTTTCTAAAGCAGTTCTGTTGTTATTCTGTCTTACAGACATCAATAGTTAGCTTTTCTAAAGCAGTTCTGTTATTCTGTATTACAGACATCTTTAGCTAGCCATGCAAGAGAGGATTTTGAGGGTTGTCCTAATTGCGATTCAGAAGGTTTCTGGCTCTCATGTTAAGCCTGTAGAGCACATGTGGTCCCGGTCGTCTTTGGCTTGGAGGATGTAGGTTACTGGAAGATTGAACTGTTTCAGCAAATCATGGACGGATGAGGGTTGAAGTTTTCTACTGAATTATATGCATTTGCTATGTATTGACTTGTTTTTTTTACCGTTTACTTTTTTTTTTGGGGGGGGGGGGGGGGGTGGTTAGATATTATTGGTAAATTTAAAGGGGCTATTCCACTTGTTAGCTGCATTGCTCATAGTTATAGCAATGCCCATGTTTGCCCCGGTGTCAAACGATTTGAGGTACTCGACAAGAACAAATTTATTTCTCTTTTCTTTTTTATTTTTCTATATTATTATTATTATATTATTCTCTTTTTGCTTGGAATAGAAGGTTAGGTTTATTCTCATTCAATGTCATCAACAAGCTTATTATGTGAACATATAGTATATTTTCTCTTGCAGAAGTTCTGCTGGTTCTTGTGCCTACTACAGCCTACTTTGTCTCTGAATACTATGAGTGTCGTGTATTTGAATTATGAAGGTGAAGGGCTCAAATCCTAGAATCAACTTTTTTTAGTTAGGGTCCGTAACAGCGCAGCTCATCGGTCCGGTTCATATCTGGGCAGTCATAATCTTCCATAACCCGTGCGTTAGAATGTGTATTTTGTATTTTTGTACTTAAAAAGACTCATTTGATTGTTTCCCTAGGTGACATTGGGCTGTAATCTTGGTAAGGGGTACCCCACTTTATCCTTTATTTAACCTTTGTAAGGAAAGCTAGAGGAAAATATAATATCTTAAATATAAATTTTGAGTAAATTTTAAATTGTTAGGTGTTTAGTGTGTTCCTTGAAAAATGTAAAAGGCTTTGAGAGTGTAGGAGATTTTTTTTGCAAAAATTAGAGAGGTTTTGTGTCAAAAAAGTCGAAGAAAATTAAAAAAATTAAAAAAAAAATCAGAGATTTTCTTTTTTTAAATTTAACTTTCCAAAGGTAAACCAAAGATATTTTATAATAAATTAATTTTTTTATATTTTTTATTTATCAAATTCAGTACGCTTCTTCATAATTTCTTATTAGAATTAAAAAGTAAAAAGTTAAATTATACCTAGTAATTTTTACTAACTTTAGATCTACCTTTGTCAGTTATATTTTAAATTGTAACACTTCGTCTTCACATCATTAATTCAGTTTCATTTTGCTTCTTTTGTGAATAAATAAAAATAATAAAAAATATCACGTGTCTAGCACATGTAAAAGATACATGAGATTTTTGGTCACTTTTTTATTTAATAAAAATTGATGAAAAAGAATTTCAGATTATTAGAAGACTTACCTAGTCGTTAATTCCAGAATTCTAAAGATAACTTAAAGGGCATGTAAATTGATCTGAATTTCTTGAGTATTAAAAAAATTAAAAAAATTAAAAGTACAGAGGGTAAAATGTTACGAGGTAGAATACAAATGACAAACTGAAAATGGGTTTAAATTGTAAGGATTTTACGTTTAATTTATTGATTTAAAAAAATATTTTCTTTCCTTTTACACAGACAAGATTTTTCAGTCCAAATACACCTTCCTGCCTTTCTAAAATGGACAGCAGGCACGGAGTAGGGCTGGACAATGGGCTAGTCATCTTTGGACTAATTTTGTTGCTTATTCGGGGCGGGTCAGGTATAAAAAAAAATTGGGTGTAAGTTTAATTCCTAAGCAAGGCTATGCAAGCTCATTTACTTTTTTAAAAAAATTTAAATGTTATTTTCAAATAAAATAATTTTAAAAATTAATAATAAAGTAGTTTAATACTGAAATAGGTATATAATTTTTTTTTAAATTTGATATCAAAATTTAATTCATATGAGAAAATATAAATGAAATATATATATTCATGAAAAATATGTTTTTAAAATGTTACAGTAGTTTGGCGTATTCAATCCTAAATTCGACCTGAACAATTAAGGTGGTATTTAGTTTACTTTTGTATTTTTTAATTTTTATTTTTTTATGTATTAAAAATCACAAAACGAGAAAACAGAAAATGCTTTATTTTTTTTATTTGGAGACTTTCCTTATTTTTTGTTAAAAACTCTTAAAACAACTTTTTATCATTTTTTTATTTCATGTGTAAACTCATTTTCAGTTTTTGAGAATAAATTTTAAAAACACAAGTAACCAAATGAATTTTTAACTGTTTTCCTTATTTTCAACAGCGCAAAATAAAAAATAAACTCAAAACATAAAATAAAAAATAAAAACAGAAAACAGAAAATCGAAAAATAAACCAAATGACCCCTAAATTGTTGTGTGAAATACCAGATACCTCCATGCAACATATTAACAATAATGGCAAAATACAAACAAATAAAAGAAAAACTTACATAATGAAAGAGTACAAAATTTAAGTGGTTTAGTAATTTCACTACATCCATAAGAACAATTAAATCACGATTTTCATTATGTAACCTCCAATAATGGTAAGGATTAACAAAAAAAGAATGTGAAAAAATATTAAAAAATCCTTAAATAAATCTCTCATCTCGTTCTTCATCTTTTCTTTCAATCTTATTATTGAAAGAACCTTAAAATTGAATTTCTACTGTATGAAAGATGTACAATACATCTTAAATCTATTGACATCTCAAATCCTATGTGAATTTAGTTTCCGAAATGTAGTTTGAAATTTGTCAAGCCAACACTCCCGAAAGTAACCTTCTTGCGCGGTAAGGGGGGCCTGCAGTCGCCCATTATAACTGTAGCAGCTGCAGTTCAAGAAACGGCGTCGTTTTGCCTAAAAAATTCATTAACTTGGTGGGTTTTGTTGGACGGAATGGCTAAGTGTAGAGTAAAAAAATTATAAATAAAAATAATTAATTTTTTATTTGATTAGATTAGAAAATAAAATAAAATAAAAAATATTTTTAATATGATTAAGTAATTTTTAAAATTTTTTTGGTATTTTGTAAAATAAATATAAATTTTTAGTAACGTTTGACAATTTTTTGTGTGTTGGGTAAAAATTTTTGAAACTTTTGAATGGAGTTAAAGTGAAATAATTATTATACTCCTCGCCAACTCATCAAAAAAAATTGATGTATTGACAACTTGTCACATAGGATTATTAAATTTTGTACCAAAAGTTTATGTTTATTATTTTTATTTTTTTTTATCCTGCAAATGAAGTTTAAGTGAAATTACAAATTTCTATTCTTATGTTTTCAATTAAAAAAAAAAATTCTTATATACTTATATATAATTTGAATAAACATAAATATCTTTCATAAATTAACTTTTAAAATTTTAACAAAAACACTTAAGTTTAGTTTGATGCAAGAAAATATGTTATAAATTAAATTAAATTAGAATTTATTTATATTTATATTGTTAACAAGCATATTAAAAATTAATTATTTATAAAAATTAACTATTTTTATTTTTATTTATTTCTATTTGTTTTACTACATACTTAAAATTTGCTAAAAGTTACGTAAGTATATTAAAAGTATTTTTTATTTTATATTGTTAATAATCTTATATGGTAAGTTGCCAACTCATCAATTTTTTTTGATGAGTTGGTGAGGAGTATAGTCATTATTTCACTTTAACTCAATTTAAAAGTTTCAAAAATTTTTACCTAACACACAAAAAATTATCAAACATTACAAAAAATTTATATTTGTTTTACCAAATACTAAAAAATTATTAAAAGTTACTTAATCATATTAAAAATATTTTTTATTTTATTTTCTAACCTAATCAAATAAAAAATTAATTATTTTTATTTATAATTTTTTTTTTTTACTATCCAATCAGCCTTTCCGTTTAACAAAATCCACCAAGTTAAGGAATTTTTGTACAAAATGACGCCGTTCCTGGGACTGCAGCCGCTGCAGTTAATGGGCGACTGCAGCCCCCTCCGGAACAATAAAAGACCCAAATAATACACAGACTGTAAAAGGAAAAAAAAAAAATTATAGTAGAAGGATACGAGGATCCACATGTAAAAACTGCTGCGCCTTATGGAATATTCTAGTTAGCTACTCAAAACTGCGTACACATTTTTCTTTCCATATATGCATGGTAGATTAACAGGCCTCATTCATCAGACCTTGAACTTATGAAATGGAAAACCCTATGAATTTTCATAGGCTAATTCTTTCAAAGGTGAGACGGAAACTTTTGGGGTGCTCTAATTAAGGAGTGCACAAAAAAATTGAATAACTCAAAAATCGAACTAATTTGATTACTTTAGTTCGGATTGGTTCAAGTTTATATCATTTTCAATTCGATTCTGGGTTAAAAAAGTAATAAATTGATATTTTCGGTTTAGTTCTCGAATTAATAGGTATTCATCTTGAATCGAACCGAACTGAACCTAAATAAAAAATAATCCAAGCTAAACCAACCCGAATTAACCTGAAAAAATATAATATATAAATTTATATAATATTATAAAAGCAAATATTAGGTTGGCCACTCAGTCAGTATTGTTTGCTTCTATGTAATTTTATTATTATTATTATGTTGACTGGTAAGCGAATTAAAAGGGTAATAGTCTCCTCTTGAAGTTCAGGAAGTACAAATCATTTGTTCTTGCAATTTCATTTTGCTTTATATGTTGAACAGGTTCCAGATGGCTTTCCTCTTCAAAATTCAAGATGACCCAAGGTCGACAGACAAAATATCATTGAGCATTGAATATCAGGATAAAACCATTACAGTTTAAATTCACACACATGACCTAAACCGATTCAATTCGAACCGAACTAACTCGATATTTTTTGCTCGATTCTGTTCGTTTTCAATTCAAAATCAGTTTAGTTTCAGATTTAAATTTTAAGAATTAAAAAAAATAAGTTTAATTTTAGATTAATTGTAAAACTGAATCGAACTGACTTGTGCACACCCCTACTCTAATTTACGATCAACAATGTTTCACATGCCAAAATTATTTATTAATATTCGCTTTATAGGCATAACAAAATGACAATACCTTACAGTAAAAAATATATTGCAATTAATATTTTAATACTAGATTAAGAACATTTACAGTTAAAAAAAAAATTAGAAGTGACAATCATACTGTGTCATATGTGTTATATTCGGATTTATACTTCATGTTTATTCGTATTTATATTATACAAATATCTTAAGAATTTTAAAAATATATTAAATAATAAATTTATTTTAAACTCGAATTAAATTATGTAACTTTGAGTCAACGCACCTGTATAATTTTTTTGTTTTTCTTAATGATTGTATGTCTGTATTGACGGTACTTTCAATTTTTTAAACTGTTTCTAATGTTATTATCATTAACAACAAATAATTGTTAATTAATTAAGGTATTAAATTAGAAATATAATCAAGCTATCCAACAAACAAGTCCTCTTTTGTCTCGTACATGGAAGGACATGCCAAGCCATCAAAATCCGTCGGCATCCTTAATTTACTTCTTACTTCTGACGCCAATGTTATCTATGCATGACAATTATTCCCACAAGTTTCATGTTCATTTTTTTATATATGTGTGCGTATATATATATATATATCTAAATTATAGTTTGTATTTATGAATTTTAAATTAGAAATTTTGATGTTAGTTATTTATGAAAAATTATTTAAATATAACTTTATTATTCTAGATCTGGGTTTTATCGTAAATTTGAATGGTTAAATAACCAAAATGCTAATAAATGCCATTACATGAGGTCCAGATCAGCCAGAGTGGAATAAAAGACCTTCAAAATCCTGATAATATGATTAACCACGGGAATTTGTCTTTATTTATTTATTTATTTGAAGGTAAAATGTTTTTCAATTATATATAATCTTCGAGAAATTAATTAGCCAAATTACTTCCTGCATGTAAACATAAATATGATCGGGCCGGATATATTTGAATTAAGTTGAACAAAAGATTTAAATTAAAAAAAAAAAGTAAATTAAGCTACAAAAATTTAGACTGAATAAAGAGTTTAAAAAAAAAAACAAAATGAAGAGAGTTATAAAAATTTAGGATAAACTAATTTTGAAAAAATATATTTTTTAAATTAAAAAAAAAAATTGGACCAAGTTATCTGTGCTAGAAACAGCCTTATATGACTGTCTACTAACGTGAATATATATATATACGCGCACACATATACAACAGCAATCCAAACTATAATGAAAGTTGGTCATCACAAATCCAAAAGAGAATACGGAGTACATGTTGAGCAACAACATAATGGGATTACATTACTGGAATAAAGTAAAAATTCATGTATCCGTGCTAAGAGAAATGACAATCTACTAGGTAAATTGAGTAGCTAGCTAGTAATATAGTGTTCCAGTTTTCTGGAAAAGTATACAATATATGCATACGACTAGCTAGATCCTATCTAGCTTAATATAATATATATATATATATATATGTAACAAGGATATTATTATAGCAGATACTAGACTTTAGAAAATTTTTCCCTTTGCTTGCAGCTCCATTGCCATCCATTGACCTGTTCCATGTTCCTGCAATGAAGATATCATATATGGATTTGAATTTAATTTTGGTTATAGCATAAATATTAATATTTTTTATTAGTAGAATTTTGAGATTCAGTCTAGCGAAATTGTGGAACAGATTGGCAAATATATGTGTGTATAGACGCAACAATCAGAACAAGGCAATTCAACCATATCTATCGAGTCATGTTGTACGGGAACAAACTCCATGAGATTCAGTAGAACAAGTAAAAAAGGATAAATCATAATCATGATTTTGATTTATTTATTTCATTTATTTAAGATTAAATAGTATGAAAATGCATTTATTTTCTATACATTATTACAATCTATGATACTTGAAACATGAAATTTAAAGAAGACCGGATGACAACAGATCGTATTAATAACAGGTAAATTCTTTATATGTATATATAAAATCTCTAAATATTTTGAAAATATACATCAACTACGAGGTCTAAGATGACTAAAAAACACTTGATCATATATATCATCAGAATCAACTTTATTGAGTATTTACTTGTAAGAATCGAAATCCTTGCTATAGATAATTGTAACTCTGGATAAAAATATGATAATTTTTTTTTTCACAGAATCATTTATAAAGAACCGAAATCTTTGCAATAGATAATTGTAATTCTGGATAAAAAATATGATAAAATATTTTTTTTTTCACAAAATCATTCATATTTCATATATATGTATGCATATATGCGCAGATATATACAGATGTACTCACCTCAGAAATTCACGACAGAAAGTTTCTGCCGTCCTTATTTGACAACCCTAAAAAGTATACAAGTAATTAGTGTGATATTGAAATTTAGGTCCCCTCCTTCTTGTATTACTTTTTTAGGTTAATAAATAGGTAGAGGTACACGCCTAACCCCTTCCCGCTAAGGAGGATTTTAATAAACAAATAATTAGTGTGATATTAAAACAATCTTGCTAGTCTAACTCATGATTAACTTTGAAACTACGCTATGTTAAGAAGAGCAGGAAGAAGAAGAAGAAAGCACCAACCTAGGCATACCTAAGATTTGTAATGGTGAGAAAGAAATTAAATAGGGCAAAAAATTGTGAAAACAATGGTGGGCAAAAGAAAAATTTCTAAATAAATGAACGTAAAAATAATAAATATTTTTAAACATAATTTTTTAGATGAGTAAGAACAATAGAATCTAATATGAACCTATGATTGAATCCAATGCATAATTGTAGAATTTGTAGTGGATCACCTTGACATTTACATAAGTATTGTTTCATGGATCAAAAATCAGCATAAATAGACCAATTTTTGACAAATAGGTATTTGGCAAAACATTAAGTTTTAGAGTTAATGCCTTTACACCCCCTGTACTTAGACCTATTTTCACTTGTACCCTTCCACTTCATAAATATACACTAATACCCACTATACTACACGCAAAAGTGCAAAAGTTGACGGTGTCATATTTACATGTAAAACGATAAAATTACCCTCCACTCATGCCTTTGCATCAACAGCTTACGTTTAGTCCTTCTCTTCTCTCCACCTGAACTAAACACTTCACCTAAAGCAAACACTTCACCCTAAGTCCAGAATCATCTCAAAAATAATCTTCAAAATTATCTGTATATTTATACATATGCACCAAAATCTCAAAATTCTAAAATTTCAAATCATCTATATATATATATATATATATATATGTATATATCTATATATATATGTATATATATATATATATGTACATGTAATATAAATTTAGTCATTTACACTGTAATTATGTATATATATATACAAGTAATACAAATTTAGTCATTTATACTATAAATTACAAATATATATATAAATATATCAAATTAATCAGTCTAAAACAATCATGATTTATATATATATATGAACATGGATGAACTCCTCAAGTACAGTTTGCCAACATAAAAAATTAGAGAAAATCTACAATTAAAAAAATTAAGTTTTGTTATCCAAAAAAAAAATCTCATCCTCAATTTACTGGATCTAAATAGATGAAACTTCGTCTCATCCACTTAAACCACAAAAGCTAATCCACAAAATTAATCCCAAACTTGGAAACGTCTCCAAATCATCTCCAAAATCATCAGTATGTATATATATATATATATATATATACACAAAAATCCTAAAATTTCTAATCATCTGGGTGTGTGTGTGTGTATATCTTGAATCAAAATCACAGCTAGATATGGGTTTATTAAGACCAGAGAAAGAGAGATCTATGATCTTTATTTCACCCCTTAACTCTTCATGCAACAACTAATGGTTAATATTTCAGGAAAGGAAAAAAAAAGTTGGAGGACAGAGAATGTGAATGGCACTGAATCTTTATAAGAGAAGAATAACGAAGGAGAAGAAGGAAGAACGTTCAAGTTTTAGCCGGCATCGGTGATTTGGGATGATGTCCCCACTTCTTTGCCTTCTCTCTGGTTCGGCGTCACTCCGATGAAGACGCTTTACAGATGAATTTACAGATGAAGAAGAATAAATACAAAGAATGTATAGCTGCTTCTTTTGGACTCTAAGGGTATTTCTGTCTGTTCACAATATTTTTTATTGTTGGATATAGGACACTTGCATTTTCCAAGCGCATGCATCTCACCGATTGTTAAGTCTAACAGTTTTGTCAAACGTTGCACTTTGAATAACAGTACAGAGGGTATTAGTGCATAATATTAAAGTTAAGGGGGTGTAAGTGATTCTTGATCTAAGTACAGGGAGTGTAAAGGCAATTAATCCTAAGTTTTATCACTTTGATGCTCAGTGACATTTGATAAATAGGTGTTTGATAAAACACTAAGTTTTGCCACTTTTATACACAGTAATAGCAACTTACTCAGCTCAAAAATTACCAAAATGTTTACCAAACATATAAACAGTTGCTAAAAATTGTTAAAAATTTACTAAACGTCCAAAAATTGCTAAAATATGATAAAAGTTGCTAGTTAATTGTTTTATCCAACACAAAAAAAAATGTCTACTAACTTTTGACCAAAAAAGCTAAAAATTATTAAAATAAGATTTCATGTGGACCCATGACACAAAAGAAAGACTGACTACCTTGATTGTAAAGGATGAATACAATAATGAACTTATAATTATTGGTAGAAGACAAGGAAAACATATGTTGATGAAGAATGCTTGTATATTGAAGATTTAAACAAAGGTAGGTCACCACCACCAAAGTATGTGCCTACCTACAAAGGGTAACATATGCTTGTGCCAATCTTTTTATTGTAAACAGAAGGAACTAAATAAGGCAAAACCAATTACACTTATATTTTGCACATCCTTATTTGAATATAAGGTTGAATAGAAAAATGATCGTCTGTAATGGTGGATATTTAGCAATAACAAACACTTACATGGTTTTAAGAATTATCTAGAAATAGACACAAGAAATCATGAAGTGTAACAAATATAAAATAATTAAACTTCAATACAATAGACAAATTTTACTATCACACATACAATCAACAATCTGTTTCAACTTTTACATCAATTGTGGAATGATCTAATGGTCACATCAGGGCTTAGTTCAAGGGTTAGGGTTTTCAATACGCATAGGTTGAGAGACAAGATAAAAACAAGTGATAAGGTTGCCAGGGCTAAGTTCAAGAGTTATGGTTTTCAATACGTATAGATTAAGAGAGAAAGTAAGAACAAGTAATAAGGTTGTTTAGAATTTTTTAGGATTGAGAGAAAAGGTAAGAACAAGTGATAAAATTACCTATGATTTTTTAAGATTCTCTCATATCTCTCTTGTAATTCCATACTCCGTCGTCGGAGTTTCTTATAATTGAAAACTAGTTTTACCTTACCCGTGGACTTAGACAAATTGCTGAATCACATAAATTTTGTATTCTTCCATTGCGTGTGATTTTCTTATATTCATTTGTGAATTTGTCATTATTTATCAAAGTGTTGCTAGAAGGTGATCTAAGATTTCCACAACAACAACCAATATCAAAGCCTAAATTTGCCATCAATCTTAGCCTGTCAGGAAGAACGAGTTGTCACTACTTTCAACCCAAGGCCTGATATGTGAAGGGAGAGACTAGTAAAGTGTCCCACATCGGTTGTGAAAGGAATTAGTGGTCAGTATATAAGTGCGAGGGAAATTCTCACCCTACAGGCTAATTTTTGGGATCGAGATAAACGCAAGACCACCCAACAGTTCTTTTAAAAAAAGGTGGTCTAAACCCAAAGATCTCAACATTGGCAGCAATATCAAAGAATTAGACTCACACCCAAAAACTGAATATGAATTTATCCAGTTAAGGAGACCCATCCTATGCGCTTGGGGGCTTTTCTCCGAAGGAAACCATAAACTCTCCCACGCAGTTGGTTTCTTTTAATAAAATCCATAATTTAATTACAACCATCTTTCATGGTCTTATGAATGTGAAGTGCCCAAGTGAAAAGGAGTGGTTCAATGCTTATCAACAGTCAAGAACAATTGGATTCATTTCTATAATCCAATTCATTTTTGTTGAAACTAGGAATGAACAAGATAAATTACCTGGTCCTAAATCATACCATCCATTAATTTCTCCTTAATAGAGAGGAATTGTTCCCTAATCCATGGCCTACCATGAAACTTTCAGTGAAAGTGTTAACAAAACACTCAATTACAACTGCAAACAAATTGAGCTATCAGCTAAATACTAGGGTATTTACAAGGTTGGTTCAAATACTAAGTAACTTTGTCTATTGCTTAAAGTTTTCCCTACTAAAAAAAATCTCAAATTTAAATACATATATATATATATATATATATATATATATATATATATATATATATATATACATATATACAACTATTTTAAATTTATCATCTCTTTAATTTCAATATTTATTTTAATCTTAAATACTTTTAAAACTTGTCTTAATTCATAGAACCAATGCATGTCTATAATAAGAATTAATTTACATGGACTTTATCTTTTTTTATTTAGGATTTTTTTCTCATTTTAAATCTTCAAGTGGCTTACACAATTAGAAAATATATTTAATGATTATTAATTCTAAATTAATTATATAGTAGTTGTCTCAAATTATTGTTTAAAGAGTTATGACTATAATGTAGTAAGTAATTCTATGTCTTAAACGGTTAGAAAAATTATTTTTAAATAAAAATTTTAAAATATTTATATTATAATAAAAATTTTAAAATATTTCAATTTTCACTTCAAGTTTTAGATAAAATTCATTTATCCAAAACTATTATTCGAAGTATTCTTACATCTTACACAGATAACCCTTACCTAAAATGATGCGAATATTTTATCATGATTAAGCTAATTAGGTTTAGTTTAGTAATAAATAGATAAGCTACTTTTATTTTGACTTCTTTTTTGTTTATTTTATATGATTTTTCATTAAAATTTTATTCTATTTCTTTCTTTTTTTTTGTAACTTTTAAGTACATTGTCTGAATTTATAAAAAAAATTTTAAGGTTCAAAATTTTAAAACACTTTTCTAGTCTAGAATATTAGTATATGGAAATTTTAAAAAATATATAAAAAAATTTTTCGATCTACATTTTTTTTGGCTTAGGCCTCTATATTGTTTGATATGGCCATTTGTATTTAAAGTTGCTTATTAAGAGTTTTTAATGAGTTTCGAACTTTTATTGAGTTTGAAATATTATTTCCAAACTTATTTGTTAAGTTTTTTGACAAGTTTTAATTGCGTTTTTTATTAAACTTGAAATCTTATGTTTGAGCTTGAACTTGGCTGGGATAAAACAAAGAAGTCTACTCACGAGCTTTTATCAAGCATGCTCCTGAGATTTTGCTGAGTTCACTTATAAGTTTTATCAAGTCTTTTTGTGTGTTGATTTAATGAATAAGTTCAATAAATAAGTTTTAAATTAATGTGTTTAATTTTTGACTCTTTAACATTTCTTGTGAATGGTATATAAGAGTTGTGAATGGTATATAAGAGTTTTCGCGAGATATTCGTGAATGTTTAAATAAGATTATTCACGACTTATAAATGAGTTTGTTCACAAATATCTAAATAAGACTGTTCACAATAAATAAACAAATTTACTTATAAATATTTAAATAAGTCTGCTCACAAGTTATAAATAAGTTTGTTTACAAATATTTAAACAAACTTACTCATGAAAGATAAATGAGCTTATTTGCGATCCTTAACGAGTCAAATTTGCTTTTATTTGAACTCAATTTGTCTATTTATTGGACTTGAAAAATACGTTTAAGCATATTTATTTAACTTATTAAACGAATATAAACAAACTCATTCGCTAGTTATTTGTTGATCCCTTAGTTTATTTGTCACACTATTGTTAATCCACTTCTCTTGAGATTATCGTTCCTTTCAATAATGATTCAACATTTGTAAGTCATTTTTTGGTTTAATTTCTGGATATAAACATATATAATATTCAATTTCTGTCGTGATCACTATCCCCAAAACAAACTATTTCAGATTTATACAAAATTATGCATTTGATTCCTTTACCAAATTTAAAATGTTGGAATGGAGAAGAGGTTGATATATCTAATTATTGAAGTGGTTGCATGATTGGGCTTGAGCAATAAAAAAGTATAAGTGGCAAACAAATAGAACAAGCTTGTGGGTTTCAAAAAAAAAGCTGATATTGCAACAACCAACATGAGAAATGAGAGCAGCTGGCGAAGCCAAGATATTTTCGAGAGCTAAATTTAAGCTTTTTTTTTTAAAGCCAAGTTTGGGTTGAAAAAAATTACAATTAATACTATAAATTATATTTAATAAATAAAAAATAAATGAATATAAAAATTTTATATATAGATATTACAAACAAAATTCAATTTCATATATATATTTTATAAATTTTATCAATTAAAGTGACAACTGATGACTTCACGCGATGAAATTAATCAATAATTAAAATTATAGTAATTTTATTTTTTTTTTTATAATTTCTCTCCCATCTTATTAGGAAATTTTATTTCAGTAACATTCATAATTAGAAATGCACGCTTCATGATACAATAGAAATTGACATTTTTTTTTAAATTTTACATAAACTATTCTTGTGGTTTTTTACTTTTCTTCTTTATTTTATTCATTTTTGGATAAAGTATAAAAATCACCCCCTACACTTTACTCTTGGTCTCACTTTAATCCTAGTGGTTTCAATTGCGACAGTCAAATCCCTACACTTTTGATCAAATAGCAATTAGGTCCCCTCAGATGACACTTTACTTGGTCTCACTTTGGTCCCTGTGGTTTCAATTGTGACAGTCAAATTCCTATACTTTCGATTAGACAGCAATCAGGTTTCTCTGTCAGTTTACCATTACTATACAAATCACCATTAAGGTGAGGGTAAAACTGTCATTTTGTAAGATGGTCAACGTGGCAGAGTGATAACGTGGCACCCTTAGATAACATGGAAAATGTTCATTATGTGTCAAATTATTAATCGTCCACGTGGCAGAATAATGATGTGGCACCCTCGGAAGACATGGAGATTGTCTGTCATGTATCAGACGCTCACTTGTTCATGTATGCTGATGTTAGCTGATATGGGTTACTGCCATGAAGTAACTTCTCTTTAAAAAAAAATAAATAAAACATTACAAATTATGCTAACTCTAGGAATTAAACCAAGAACATTAAGGATAAGAAACCAACAACGAAACCAACTTACCAAAAACTTGGTTTGTGTAAGACTCCTACCAAAAATTAATATATATTAAAAAGCTAAAGTATTTATTTATATAGAATATCTTTATATATATTTATATATATTAAAAAATGAGGGAGAATATATAATATTTATTGAAATATATAGTATTTATATATTATATATTAAAATATATAAAGAAAATGAGAGAGAATATACTTTAGCATTTGAATATATATAAATATTTTCTAATCTCATATAAAGCAAGCCCTTGGTGAGTTGATTTGGTTGTTGGCTCTCTATCATTAAGGTTCTTGGTTCGATTCCCTAAGGTAGCATAATTTTTAATGTTTTGTTTTTGTTTTTTTTTTAAGTGAAACTATTCGACGGTAGAAACCAACGTTAGTACACGTGGACGAGTAAACGTTTGACACATGGCGGATGCACGTGAACGAGTGAGCGTCTAACATATGACGGATAGTTTCCACCTCATCTAAGAGTGATGAGTACACGTGAACGAGTAAACGTTTGACATATGGCGGATACACGTGAACGAGTGAGCGTCTAACATATGGCGGACAATCTCCACCTCATCGCAGAGTGCCACATCATTTCTCTGCCAAATGCATCATCTTGCGAAATGACGATTTTACCCTCACTTTAACGATGGTTTATAATAAGTAATAAACAGGTCATAGACGAAGGGACATGATTGTTACTTAACCAAAAGTGTAGAGATTTGAGATCCGCAATTGAAACCATTAAGACTAAAGTAAGACCGAAAGTAAAGTATAGAGGCAGTTTTTGTAATTTCACCCTTCATTTTTTCTATTTTTTTAAATATTATTTAATACTGTATTATCCATAATAATTTTAAAATGTTAAGATATTTAGACTAGGAATTTTTTTATAGGCTTAAATTTCTATAGTCATTTCAATTTTAGATTATTTTTCATTTTAGTATTTTGTGTTATTTCAATTTTAGATTATTTTTCATTTTCGTATTTTGTGTTATTAATAATAAGCGGTGAGTTGAACTATGTATAGTTGGTAACATTAGTCAAGCTTTCTAATTTTTGAGTATTTATAATAAATAAATAATATTTACGTTTTAAGGAAATTTTTCATAGCCAAAATTATTTTTAAATCCAAAATTTATATGTACTAATGGTACTTTTTTGAACTGACTATATCGTAAAAAGGTTTTAATTAGTTTGAGAAAGAATCAAAAGAACCCATTGGATCCGTATTAGATTGATATATTATAAAATCTGTTAAAATCTATATAGTGTCTATATATATGCATTTATGCATAATTTCACTTTACAAGAACTCTAAATGATTCTCTTGAAGTTTATTCCCTTCGTTATAAATGATATGCTTATTTTGAAATGACCTAGGTCGATAGAAGAAAAATCTTAATTTATTCGGTCTATCAATCCAATCAAATTGAAAGCTTCAAGAACATCATATTTTAGAAGACTCAAAGTATGGGTTTTTGTTTTTTCTAAGTGAAATCTACAAATCTTTAAATTTAAGAAAAACAAAATCGTAGCATAAAAATATTTTAGTTCAAAAATTTATATGCACGAGCAACAATAACGGTCCCGATCGCCGGCTCCCATCATCACTTAGTGTACTGCAGCAAGTTTGTGAGAATGCTTGAAATAATAGAAATGTTCGGCGAATGAGAATATTTATAGTGGCTACTTTTTAAGCTTATCTTGGTAAGAGTAATATAGTGAAGGCGTAGCCTAAATATAAACCGAGAGAGTTTAATGACATAAACATCCTAGGATACTGAAGTTTCTTATTTTAATAGTTTTAGTTGGGTGTTTAAGAATTAAGTATACTTTTATATAGTTTCTATTTTGGTTAAGATTATTTTTGTTCCTTTCTTCTTCGGTTTTCAAACTGACAGCATTCACACAAAGATTAGTTTAGAGTTCTATTTTTGTTTTGCACTTGAATTCCTCTTCCTTCGCATTCGATATCAACTAATGCTGCTGTAGGAAACCAATGACATGAGAATTTCTTCATGCCGATAAATAGTTACGCTGCCTCATATGGAACTTTTTGGATCTCCAGATGCTTTTGTAATTTCAGGTTTTGATGATGGTAAATTATAAACAGCACTAGAAAGACCCAGGCGCTTTTGGGTGTGTTTGAAAGTAAAAAATTTATGAGTTTTGATCAATTTTTGAAGTAGTAATTTTTAAAGTATAAGTTATGAGATATTTATACAAATAATGTTTAAGAGTTTTTAAAAGAAGAGTTTTGAGATGTTCTTATGAGTTTGTTAAAACTTCAAAATTGATATTCTAATTTTTTGAACACCCTGATTTTAGAATTCTAATGAGTTCATAAAATTTTAAATTATAATACCCTCGTTAAAATATTAAACAAAGGAAAAAGACGTTCGAATGAAGGAAAATAACACTTTCCACCTTAATTTTCACCCATTTCTCCTAACGTGCTAGGTTTTAAAATTTCACTGAATATTTTTATACCCATTTTAGATATTTGCAAGATTTTTTCTAGTTTGATTGAAGTAAACTGAGGAATATATAAAAAAAAATACATATGTAGATACGTATACGTATAGTGATAAAACCTGCTATAGGTAAGTCATTTTTTCACCGAAGAAATCCTTGGCACAATTTTCGTTTATAAGAAAAGTTAAGTAGAAGATAATATATAAGAGCAAAAATCGTCAGCTGTTCTTGTTGAGGTTTTTTAGAATTAGCTTGTCCCAGCGTCGTGACACTATTCCAATTACTGTGGAACCACCTGCACTTACAATACTACGTATATGTCGTCAATATTGTGCCGAACATCAATTCCTCAATCCGGAACACGGTTTTCCTCGCAAAGGATAAGCATGTATAATTCCGAAATAACATGACTGAGTACCCTCAATGATTAGCAATTCCCCCTAAAACTAATCCATAGGTAGCTTACAGCTAGCTAGCTAGCATAGTATTAATCATATAAAGTGACATAGAAAGACCAAAGTCCAATAATTCCTAAGATTATAAAACTATAAATCAGAAACTTTTAACATTGAAGCTTTTAGTTTTTAATAACAATTCTCTTTAGGAATTTAAGACAATCAAGGATATGATTATTTCTAGGACTAATTAATAAATATATAAGTAAACATAGGCAACACCCCTAATAGTAGAGATACTGACAAGAAATCATGGATTTATTTAAGAAATAAAACATGAATGAGCGGCTAATTCTTCCGATAGTGCAAGTAATGGGTACGTATACTATCAATCACAAACATAATAATAATAATTGAGGATTCAAATAAACTACATATATCTAATGGAAATTTCAGTGGATGTCTCCTTAGCCTGTGAGGAAGATTCTAGTGATTTATAATGAGAAGCGAAATGTGGAGGAGCTAATGAGAATTTAGAAATGTTAATCTGCACATCAATTTGTATGTAAATCACATGCAAAGTATAACATGTAACATGGTCAGCCATGGGGGGCACAAAATCGTGCGGAATCCCAAAAGAGGCAAAAACAAGAGGGGAAAAACAGGAGCCTTGTAAGCAAGAATTATTAAATCAGCAAAACCAAACAAACAGTGTTTTGCATGATATGAGAGAGAGAGAGAGAGAGAGAGAGAGAGCTGTCCCACTGCAATCGTGGACACCATTGTTTTCGTAGGAGTGAAAGATGCTTCAGGTAATCTTTATTCATAGTACAGTTCCTAATTAAACTCGTTCAGGATCTTGAAGAAAAAGAAGTCATTAGGGTTTTTGGAGGCATGTGGGTTTTAGGGTTTCTCATGAAAGGTTACTTAAGTCAGCCTAATTCATTGTTTGATCCCTTGATTGATCCTGATCACCAAGAAGACTCTCCATTTAACTGTTACTGAGTTCATAACTATTTTGTGTTCATTACCTTTTTAAACTGATTTTTTTTTTCTTTCCCCTTATCACATCTCTTTAGATGAAACTATGCAATGCAAGAAATGTTACTTTCTTAGAAAAAGAAAGAGAAAAAATTACCATTTTTGTCTGGTGAAACCAGAGAATTTAACTGGATTGTTTGGAAGACTTGACCAGTAGCTCATGATTTGCCTTGAGCTGATTATTATTCTTCTTCTTCTTTTTCTTCTTGTAAGGAATCCCTCTCGCCTTCGATTGACAATCCTTAATCTCACGTAAGTAAACCCGAATCGCTCCGTTCCCGAAAGGGTTGGTCTCCGGCGAGCCACCGTTCTCTTCGTAGGCGGCTCTGAGCCGTCCGATCAGCGCGTCGAGGCTTCCCCAGGCTTGTCTGAGAGGACAAGTGCAAGGAGCAGGCGGGTCGGGTTGTCCGAAGAAGACGCACCCGTGTAAGTGAACCTTAGTCTTCCCAAACTGATCGAGATAGCGAAGGAACTCCAGCACGTGGTTGCAGTTGCACTGTGACAAAGCAACCGGAGGCCTCTGATTCTTCAGGTACTGCCCGAAGGTGTTCCAGTCTCGGCGTTTCTGCGACTCGTATCGGCTCAACGGCGCCGGTTGTTGCTGTTGCTGCTGATGTTGATCGCCGGCCGATCGCGACGATCCTTCTGCTGGCTCTTTTGCTCTTTCGATTGACATGGTTGATTCGGAACAACTCTTTTGGGAAGAAGAGGGGGGGAAGAAATTGGAGGAAGCTAGCTAGTGCAGCGGGGGAAGAAAAAAGGAGGGGAAGGAGATGAAAATCACATCTTGATTCTAATGAGGAGACATGGGATGGGCCCCTTGGTGAGGTGCTTTTGCTATTATTCTCTATTTCCTTTCACATTTTCATTTTCAATCTCACTTTTTTAATTAATTACTTTATTAACACTAGGCCAATACACTTTTAAATATAATTTATAAATATAGTTTATGCAACCCTTCTCACTCCAATTATTGTCCATTTTCATTTGAATATTATATGCATTCAAATGAGGGATCTGAACGGGTAGTACTATTCCTTAATTTTAAAAATTTTTCAAAGAAGTAGTGTAATTTTAATAAAAATTGTAAATATACTTTTAATTTGTAAATATTTTAAAAAAAAAGTAGTCTAATCTTGTGTTCAAGTTTGACTTTAGGCAAGCCTGGAGTGAGAGTGAGAGTGAGAGTAAGAATACACTAAGGTGGCATTTAGTTTGTTTATTTATTTTTTATTTTTTGTTTTCGTTTTATGTGTTAAAAATTTCAAAACAAAGAAACAGAAATTGCTCTATTTACCTTATTTTGATATTTTTCTTATTTTGAATTAAAAATATTCAAAATGACTTTTTATCATTTTCATTTTATGTGTAAATTTATTTTCTATTTTCTAAAATAAATTTTAAAAACACAAGTGACCAAATACGTTTCAGCTGTTTTTCTTGTTTTTAAAAGCGCAAAATAGAAAATAAACTCAAAACAAAAAAATATAAAACAAAAATAAAAAACATAAAATAAGAAAATAAATCAAATGAAACCTAAATTTTTAAAAAACATAAGGGGTAATTAAGTGTTGTTAGAGCATTTATTAAAAAATATATAAACATATATTTTAGAAATATTTTGTGTAGGACAATACGGAGTCTAGGCAACTTCCTTGTCCCATAAATGTGATGGGACTATATTATTTTGCCTATAAATTGTGTACATTTCAATAATAATTATTACATCTATCCATACGTCATTTCATAAGAATTATTTGTAATAATTTGATATATATATTTTAATTGTCATTATAATTGTGTTTGGAGTTGTATAAAAGTGTATAAAATAAAATAAAATTGTAAAAGTAAATGTCTCGTAATTCGTACAGTAAGTAAAGAATTTAAATTTTACTGTCTCGTAATTCGTGTTTGTAGAGATTTGTAAGATTTTATTTTATTTTGTTTAGTTCTAAACGGAGCCTATATTAATATCCTGTTTAAAAATATTTATCTCTTATAAGTGATTTAATTTTAAAATAAAGAGTAGATTTGAATTAATTTGATAAATAAAATTGTGTATTTGAAACACATTTTAAATTTAAAAGCTAAATTAATTTAATTAAAGTGAGTATCAAATTCAACCAAGTTAACGGAAAATAAAAAAATATGATAAATATGATATATGAGGATAAATTTATCCACTTACTTAGATAAATTAAAAAAATAATAAATTATCATCAAATTTTATTATTTTGGATTAGATTTCAAATAATATGAAAATTCTAAAATTTAAGTTATGAAATGAAATCAGATTTAACTTATAAAATTTTATTTTAGTTCTGAACATAAGGATTGATAATAATTCTTATTGTTAGGGTTCTCATATCAATTGTGGAATGAAATGATGGTCAATATATAAATGCGAGGGTAACGCTTATCAAATAAAATTAAATCTCATTAAATGTACTATTTCAAACAGGGTGTAAATGTTCCGGCATAAAGTGAAGTTGTTTTCGATTTCAAGATTTGGTCAAAATTGATAAATTGAAGAATTTGAGAACACCATATATAAAGATCATTTGTGTGACTCACGAACCATCTCTCTTCGTACATAGTTTTTTAATCTCGTCCTCTCAAACGTTAAATTGTAGATCTGATCCTCCCCCGTGACCGGAGCGTCGGTGCAAGATTTGGAGAATTAATCAGTTCGTGATAGCCGATTTTGTCACGAGATCTTAGCTTTTGCTTGAAAAACTGGTACTAGGGCTGCGGATTAAAATTTTAGTCCCATTGACTTGTCCCTCTATTGTCATTGGTAGGATGTTAAATATAATTTGACTTTGCGGTTAGTGAAGCCATCGGAAAATATATATATATATATATATTAAAAAATAATTAAAAAAAAGAAAGATTCGATTCAAGGACTTCTTTGTTTGTTTTCACCCAGGAAAGGCTCAAGGGCGAAAGATTATTCCAGCCATCATTAGCACTAATAAAGTGTTAATAATCAACGATGTTGCAGGGAATAATATATATATATATATTTATATGGGTGAATTTATTTACACTTTATAGATAAATTTTTGTATTTTATTTTATATTTTTATTAAATAAAATTATACAATTATCTTTATTTTTATAAAAAATATTTATAATATTAAAATTATATAATATACCTTATTAAAAAAATAACTGTAGATCAGTAACTTCATTTAATAAAAAAATAAGATAGAGTGTAATAAGTTAATTGTGCAGTACAAATAAGCCAGTCCTTTTATATATATATATATATATATATCCTTGGCGTGGTGCCGATGTTTTAGTGGTTGATGTCTTTGTCTTACCGACTCTTCTAAATTTACTTGGAAATGGGATAAGACCTGTGCAATACCGAATGTATCCTTTAATCCTAGTTGGGAAATTTGAGGGCTTTAGGAGGGTCACCTTGAGTGTATATATATATAAGTATATATATAGGGCGTGTTTGGTTGAAAAAAAATTACTGAAAAAGTACAATAAAAGTACAAAGATTTGATTTAAAGATGATATGTGGTAAAATTTAATTAGAAGAAAGTATAAATTTTTTATAATTTTTGGTGAGTTTTGGTATTTGAAAGTTGGTCAAACAGTCCCATATATATATATATATATATTCACAGATTGATGCATGCATGCCCTAGTTATAATTTTTGTCTGCAATTAAACCGCTACTAATTGTAGGATTATTGAGTGATTTACCCTACCTTGGGTTCAAGATAAAATTTTTTAAGGAAAAAAAAAAAGGCATAAGGATATGCATTTAAAATTTCATATTTTTTTTTATATCTTTTTTCATCTTACTTTTTTTTTACACCATACAAACACACCCTTGGAACAAGGGTTCAGGCAGGGAAAAGGAAAGTGAATAAAAAAGTTAATTAAAAAAGTAAAATAAAATAATAAATGCTAAATTTATTAATTTTTATTTTTAGTCTGGTTACAAAAATATAAAAATAAAATGAACAGATATTTATAAAAAAAAAATTTGATTTAGTTAATTCAAAAAAAGTATATATTAGTAAATTTATGTCCCGCGGCTTTCATTTTTCCTCACAAATTGTTACTTTTAAGAACGCAATGAAGGGTTTGGAGAGAGAACATAAAATATAAGAGAAAATCAAAGGAAGAATAAGGAGGGAGAATGGAGAAGAAAATATAAAATTTTAAATTTTTATTTTTATTTTGAGTGAATTAAAAATATATAAAATGTATTAATTAATAAATTAATTTTCTAATATAACCACAAATTTTCAAATTTCATACAGTTTTCCTCTAGTGTTTCGTAACAAATCATAGTACTGCCAATTTTCTTTTCTTTTGTCAAATACTTCATCGAAACGCAAGGGGTACTATAATGGAAGCAAGTAACTTTTTCATTCACTGCATTTACTTATAGAGAGTGGAGGGCCCATAGATGATTTTCTAAATTGATCAAAAGTATAATTTAATCGACACAATCTAGTACCAGTGCTGGACTTGATTTGAAAATGAGAAAACGTTAACTGGGGGAAGAGAGGACATGCAACAGAGGAGGAATAATAGATGTAAGCCACATGGACGGAGCTTATGCTGATGATTGATATATTAACGAGGGTTCGTTTGGTTTGAAAAAAATTAACAAAAAGATTTTATAAATCTCTGTTAACTTTATATCACATCAATTTTTTTTTCACTGCACATATTACGAAGTCTCAATTTATCTTATTTTTTCTAACTCCAAACACACCCTAAGTCAAATAATGCCAACAATATGTCCTCTTTGTTGATAGAATTAATCTATCAAAAAAAAAAAAGATTGGAAAACAAGAAACTAAGAGAGAGAGAGAGAGAGAGAGATTTTTTCTCGGAAGAAAAAAAAAAGTAAATATTATTAGCTTCAATATTTATTTCATGTTAAGAAAATTGTTTTAGGATTTGTTTGAGTAGAGTAACTTTTTAACTACTTAACTCTTTGATTTTTGTAAAAATAATCAAATTTATTCTCTTGCATTTTAAGCACTTTTTAAACCATAAAATTTGAAACATCAAATTAATAAAAAAAATAAAAAATTAACTACTGAAAAGTTATGTTTTTTCCCTTCTGAAACACAAAAAAAAAAAAAATCAAGTATCGTTTGGTTTGTATTTCTAGTTTTTATTTTTTTTTTATTTTCTGTTTTCTATTTTCTGTATGTTTATACTTTTGAAAATCCCAAAAAGTAAGAAAAATAAAAAAAATATATTTGGTTTGATATTTTCTATTTTTGGTGTTTTGAGATTTTCTTTATTTTTAGTTGAAAATATTCAAAATAACTTTTAGCAGATTTTGAAAATATAAGTGACTAAATACGTTTCAAACTGTTTTTTTTTTTTTTTTCAAAATTGTAAAATAGAAAATGAACTTAAAACATGTATACCAAATGACACCCTACTTTTTAATAGTTAGTTGCAAAGAGCTAACTTTTTTTTTTCCAAACTAAACTTTAGTCTAATTCTACTAATCCAAAAATCTTTTTTAATATAATTTTATTTTTTAAATTATGTGATTCTATAATCTATTTCATCCTTTTAATTATTTTCTTTGAGAAAAAAAAAAGCTAATGCAATGAATATTTTTGTTTGAATGCATCAAAATGAATCGATCATCATTATATTTAATTACCATTTATGAAATTAAATTAGTTGATGATAAATGAGATCAAGTCAAATATATAATAATGATATACATATATATACACATATGAGATTTAAAAAGTAGAGATGGTTGAGAAAGATTTTAAATTTTTTTTAACCTTTTTACCTAAAAATTAATATTTGTTTCTTAGTATTTTTTGAGCTGAATCGGATTGACAACCGCCACGCATGCGCGCCCAAAAAAATAAATAAATAAATAAAACTGAATTAATTTTCTTGCACTAACATGATACAATGTATATCGATATAGTTTTGATAATTTAAATTAGAAGGCCTGTAACTCGTGTGTATATTTTATTTTTGATTAAATTTATTGCACTATATTTTTCTGAAAAAGAGGATACATGTATCTTGGAGCCTTGATTGATTCAGAGAATTGCTAGACATACTCTTTGTGCCATGGGTCCAACCATCAGGTCTTGTCTATATGCTTCATTATGATGTTAATTTATTGGAGGTTCTCAATCTTGGACAGATCTTTTACATGTTCCATTGTTTGGAATTCTTTTGGACCTCCTGCCGAGCTTCATACCCTCAGTCTGATCTTTGAAAATGGATAAATTATTTGTGTCTGCACTACATTGGCTGAAATTTTGTGCTAGTGACTCAATCACACAATCGTAATTAAGCAATCATAAATGTGTACAAATAAATGAGATAATATACGAGAATCTAAGGAAGAAAATTTTAAAATAGTTAAAAAAAGAAAAAAAAAAGTAAAGAAAAAGAAATTTTTAATCTTATAATAAAGAAACAATACTCATTCGCTATATAATTTTTATTAACAAACTTTCTTTGTCATAGTTACTCAATCGAATTCACAATTCAATTATAAAAAAACATTTTACTAGCCTTTATAATTTATTAATTTCAAACAGATGTACTACCATAAACAAATTTCATGATCTGTAATTATTGACCTTTAAATAAAGTGTGTTGATTTCGACAAGTAATTTGAAAGCAGTTTCTTTAAAGCACACCCAATGAATATATTATTGTTCTATACTATTAATTAGAACCTTAGGAGAAAGTCTGTTTGAATTAAGTACATAATGATTCAATCTTAAGTAACAGTAAATCAAATCCTATCCTTCCTTTCTGTTTCTAAATTAAGACCTAAGACATTTTAGTTTATATTTAAGTTCACAAAAACTTATAATCAAATTGGGGAATTTTCTAATTGCATAATAAACTTCTTAAGTTACCTTAATTGTAAACAAATAAAAATTAAGTTTTCTTTTCCTAAATAGAACTTCTTGATAAATAAATTAATTTAAGTTTTATTAAGATTACAATTCAATATCATAAAACAAATATGATTCAAATTCTATTGGTTATACGATTTGATAACACTTGAATTAAACTTAACAATGAGCCATAAATATTATGTGACGCTAGCTTGGAATTTTTGAGTTCAATTTCAGAAATATTGAAATTGATTAATGATGTGTTTGAAACATGAATTTATGGAAGAAAATGAAAAGTGAATGAAAATGATAAAAAAAATTCAAATTTTATTTGTTTTAGTATGAAAATGTAACATGAAATAATAATTTTATTCTCTCTCTTCACAAATGCATGTTCCCATTATAGCGTGAATGAAAAACTTTATTTAAGGTTTAAAAACTTCAAAAAACAAGTATTTATTTACACTTTGTTTCTGCAGCTTGTTTAAGCTTTAAGAATATGGGAAGGTGACTCTGCTAGCTGTGGGGTATGTTTACCAATTCAATTTTAAGGAAAACAGTGTTACTGGGACGATTTTTACAAGATCAAATGTAACCCTTCTTTTAAGAAATTACTCTCACAACATCAGTTTGTTTCATACAAGCTAAGGAATCGAGGTAATTTTGTAATTGTCCTTTTTTGGAAGAAAATATATAAAATTTTGTTCTACCACAGTTAGTGACACTTCATGAAAGTTCACTTTATCGTAAAGGTTTATATAGCTCGAAGTTGTGAAGTCATTTTTCCAAGTTCCTACCCCTAGGATCTAGTAAAATTTTTGGAGGTGCTTTAGTAAACAATTTTTTTTTTCTCTAAAAAGTTAAGATAGAAGATAAATAAAAAAATTATATTTAATTAATTTAAAAGGGAAGAGGACAATTTCTAAAATATTTTGAATAGAATAAAATCTTCCTATTCTTCTTTTGAATTTATTTTGCAAACTTAAACTTCGATTTTAGAGCTTGACAGTTTAATCTCAAGATTTGCTGGCTTGAAATTTTAATTCATGAGAGTTTTATAATTTGATTTTAAGATTGTAAACTTGAATTTTGACTCGAGAATTTAGTAGTTTGATCTCGAGAATATTGGCTTTACCTTTAACATAAGAGATTGGCAGTTTAATCTCAAGATTTGCAGGACTGAACTTCAATTTAAACTTCTTCAAAATTTGAAATTTATCCTCTCAAATATTCACATGTCAATACAAGATTTGTCATTGGGCATTCGGTAATTTGTAATTGGATTAAATTTTGCATGCCTATAAATGTCCCCTCAAGACTTGCTTACTCACAATATGTGAAAGCATGTCAAGTCAATTTTTGTTGATTCTATTCTTTCAATTGCTACCATGAAATAATTTTTCATCCCAACAATTTCGGACAATACTCTAATAATTAGTACAAAAACCATGATTGCACATTTGTAAATATAAACACAATCTAATAGTGTTTTCACAATTTGAGCCAACTATCATTATGGTTAACTTATCCTTACTTTTCATAGAGTGGTATAAATTTGATAAGATTTTATCACTGAATAGTTCTTAAAAAAAAAAAAAAGAATTGGGCAAAGTTATATTAGACAACCATCAGGAAAATTAAAGTAAAATACACAATTAGTAGTGCTTCTTCGTTGATTTGGATGTATGTTTACTAAAGTATATAGTAAAATGCATCTTTGTTGATTAAGATATTTGTGTCATTAAAAGCATGTAGCAAAATATGCTTCGAGGAAACAAGAATCCATATTAAAGGGGAATAGGAACACTCAAGACGATACGAGCAGTACATGAGTCTGACTCGAAAGCAAAGCATTATTAAGAAAAGAGATTTCAAAAAATGGAGGTCGGGTCCTCTCTGTCGGACCAATTCATTGCCCTTTCTTATGTTTCTTTCCTTTCCTTTTGTTATTCAAATTCGTTATATATGCTTGGTGCAATCAAAGAAAAGGGGGCTTTCCCAACAACCAACCAAGTGGGAGTAAATGCATTTCAGATCAATCATGTCCTAGGGGAAGACAATTTTTCGATTCCCTACTTTTGAAAGGATATCCATCATTAATTTTTATTTTTGATGAGTTTGATTTTGATATATTTTCAGTTTAATAATTTTTTATACACCGTTACTGCAATAATTTATTTACACAAATAAATTTTAAAAATTGATACATATTCATAATTAATATTTTTAAATTTAGTTTTTATTTTTCATATATTTATTAAATTATAAAATGTGTCATATCACAGTGTATCATTCGTATAGAAAACTATTACACCGATTATGTATTAAAGCTAGATTTTTATTCTATTCTCACCATTAGTTTGACAAATACAATGCTATAATATCAAAAAAAAAAAATCATCAAAAATATCAACTAAAATAATGTGAAGGGATTTTGAACCTATCACTTCAAGATATTTAGCCTATCAAAATATTTATATAATTACAATTTTTTATTGGTAAATCTTCATGACAAAGCATTCTAATTTGAGGTTTTCGGTAATATCTTCTCCCCTCCCCTCCCCCAAAATAAAAAAAGTACATTAACAAAAACTTCAACTCGATGTTTTAAAGATAGACCTATAAAATTTGTAAAGAGAAAATTCAAATCTAGCAACAGAAGGATACTTCTGCTACTGATTTGTTATTATAATTTGGGTGACATTTAGGTGGCATTTAGTTTACTTTTCTATTTTTGTTTTATTTTATGTGTTAAAACTCTCAAAACGAGGAAGCAGAAAATATTCTGTTTTCTTTATTTTGAGATTTTTTTTATTTTTTGTTAAAAACTTTCAAAATGACTTTTTGTCATTTTTCATTTTATATGTAAAGTCATTTTTTATTTTCAAAAATAATTTTAAAAACACAAGTAAACAAATGAGTTTTGATATGTTTCTTTTAATTTTAAAAAAATAAAATGAAAAATGAATTCAAAACAGAAAATAAAAAATAAAAACAGAAAATAGAAAAATAAATCAAATGAACCCTTAGAGTTTCAAAAAAATTTAAAATAAAAAACTAAAAATTGGTGTAAAAAGTGACGTATGACTAAATTTGATTGAAAAAAATTGAAAGCTTTTAAAACTTTTTAAAAATTAAAAAATCTTAAAAGTTTCTAATTTTTTTCAGGTATTTCGAAAAAAAAATTGAAGTTTCAAGCAGAGGCCACACTTTCAATACAATGAGCAGTTACTACTAGAAAATGATCCTTTAGGCAAGGGCGTGTGTGCTGAGTACCGTGCAGCACTCTACGACCATGAAATAATTTTTATAAAATTACTGTTTCTTCCCGTAAACACGCAACAACAAAGTTACATTTACTAATTTGGCAATTGCATGTGGAAATTGCAGCCGAAAACTATATATATACACTATGTTTTATTAATTAATTAGCAGCTTTTACAGCTGAATCAAGCAACGCTGATGCTAACGTTGCATGGATATGCTGTCAAAACCCGAAGGAGCTCATGATATATATATACATATATATTTCTAGTAAGGCATGTAAATCATCATCCTTTTTTTTTTTTTAATATATTGAATACCAACTTTAGTAAAAGTCATTTAGTTCCCGAAGAACTCATAACATGTATCCTTATGTTGGGAACAGGTCATATGTTCATTTGCTGGATTTTTCATGGCCTACATGCAGCTGTTTCCTTTCAAATAAGAATGTCAGATGGGTAAATGCATACATATATATATATATATAAAGAGAGAGAGAGAGAGAGAGGGGAGGGGGAGGTATATGATACGGACTGACATATCTGCTCATACAAATCAAACTTGCACATACAAATATTTTGAGATCTCAATGTGGGGGCATTTTCCGTACAGCTTTGTGATTTAACCAATCACTGCATGTGGGTTGTGGGACCAAATGTTTAATTGTTCAAAAAGGCGAAGAATCACCCCCCTCGCATTAGAGATGTTTGGTATAGCAATGGACCGTTTGGTCCTCCACCGTCTTAGAGCTCTCGTATCAGGCGATTCAAATGAACATGTTTTTCATTTAGGGTACAAATTTCGTTAAAAATTAAATATTGCATCAGGAACTTGTCAATTGTTGAGCTTGAATATTAGACAGGAAGAATGAACCAGAAAATAGAGCATTACGAAATTCAATCGCAGGTGTTCTGTCGTGTGCACGGCTACAACAGTATAATCCACGTGTGCACGCCAATTGGCATCTTGTGTGCACACCTGAGCAGGCCTCGTGCACACGATTCCCTAACACCTAGAACATTTTTTTTATGATTTTGAAATGTTTTGATTTTGATGCTATATGCTATAAATAGATGGTTGTTATGGTTGAGATTACTATCACTGGGTGATAGGCTGAGATGATAAGAAAAGATTAATGGAAATTGAACGTAACATATATGTATATATATTGAATTTGGGTTTTAGGCTTAGAGGTACTAGAAATAGTGGATAGCATTACATTAAAAATTTCAAAATCTACGCACGAATAGGGGACTCATGTCAAGTAAGTTCGTAACTTACAAAGTAAAGCAAACATTTTTTAGCGTGTATTGTCCCTGAAATTTAGCCCAGATAATAGATGTGAACACGTGTAGTTCACTCGTATATCTAAGGTCATATATATGAATTAGGCACGAAATGTGCACTTGGGTGGGGCTTTATGACCACATGTACCTTATAACCCACTATGTGTTGGTGTTGGTTTTGATTATAAAATGAGTATGGTTTAGATCATATAGTAGCATGTTAAGACATACCTTATGCTTGTTTTTTATAGTGCGCACTAGTGGTTGTGCTCCATTCCCCACATATATTGCTACAGGTTCTGGTGCTAATTCCTAAGTCATGACATCTAGCGGAGAACAATAGTTCTCTTCCACTTTATTTTACCATACTATATTCTTTTAAGAGTATTAATGTATTTTAGGAATATAAATGGGTAGGGTACCCACCCAATTAATAAATTTCATTATTGAAACTGTTTATTTTTTACTTACTGTTACCATCCCAAACTCGTTTAATTTTTTAGTTGAAATTCTAAACCTTTCTCATCTCTTCCTAAACTTGCAAAACTCAATTAAGTTTAATACATGGCTATTGGTTATATTGCCCACATACCCTTTTTTTTTTTGCCAAATCTAACGGCAAAACAATTACAAAGAAAACTAAATATAAAGAAATTTCAACATTTCCAACACAAAATTCATTATTCTATATTTAAACAAAGTAAAAATAAAAGTATTCAATAAAATTACGAATAAAAAAAGCTAAAAATAATAAAATTTTAGTGATTCTATAAAAAAGCTTGGAAAACTAAGACATTTAAAAATTTAGTGATTTAGTCCTTCGATCTATAAAATAAAATAAGACATTTATAGGAATTATATAGTGTAATCTTTTATTTTTTTTGCCCAACTAAGAACACGAATTTGGGATACTTCCTTTCCTTTTTCTTCTTTTTTGTCTTTATAAGTTATTATAAAATAAAAACATGTTTAGAAATTTTGTTTTCAAATCTATTTTCAGGTGTAACTATTATTTTTTATTTCTAAAAAATTTTAAAAATTATCAATTTGAACACAATGAAGATCAAGGATAAGGCTTAATAGATTCAAACACAATTACTTACAAAACTTTTATGGCCTCAAAGTTTAATAGATTTAATTAAACTTGAAAATAAAAAATGGGTATGCAAACAACAGTACGTAACTCTACACACCAGAGTATCGGCCGCGTAGTTCATTGATGGTTACAATAAACTGATGAGAGTTTTGGGTTATTAAAAAAAAATCTCTACACCCACCCACCCACACCCACACTCACACACACACACACACATAGAGATTTGAGTACTGATAGATTTGTATTATACAACGATAACCAAGCAATAAGGACAACAATAGACTACAGAACAAAATACAATTTCATAGAAGAGAGTTCAGTAGTTTCATCCAAGGAATGAGAATATGAGAAAAGAGTTTGAATCATATTTGGAGGTTATGGCAACAAAATGAAAACTGATAAATATCCATAGGATAAAAGAGAACAAAATTCTATAAGTGACCCTATTATAAGAATACAAGTAATTTTATTTTAGGAATAAAATTGTAAATATATAAATATATATTATATTATATTATATTAAACAGGTACTTAGCAGATATCATACAGGTTTCGGATACTCTATAAGCAGTATAAATAGGTATCGGGTACTGGGTATTTTATAGGCAAATTCCAAATCATCTCAAACCCGCGCGAGTATTAAATTTCAATTCTAAACCCGTCCCAATCCTATTATGGTATTTTGTAATGAATTTTTATCGGGTTCAATTGAGTCAAATACTCTCATGTACCCATTCTATTGACATATCTAATACATTTTTTTGATATTTCTATGGATTAAGATTTATCGTGATTATATTATTTTAATTTCAATTAGGTTGTACGTATCAAGTTAAGTCCTAGTGATATATTATTGATCTTTTGTAGCACGGTTGCTTGGTTGATGACTTAAGCTTGTTATGTATATTTAATTTTATTGATATTTTGTTTATTTTATTTTGCTAATTGTAAGACTCTTAACTGGTTGTTGGTATTGATTATGTGTTATGATTATATGATTAAATATCCTTTATTTGAATCGTGAAATTTGAAATGTGACAGAAAATGTCAAATGATAATTATAGTTCAATTTATATAACTATAAATTAATTAACATTGTGTACTGATTGCTTTTTAGGTGAAAAATGTGATCATTGTAGAATTCAAATATCGAATGATAAGTATAATTTAAGTTTAATAATTGTAATATCATGATAAGTAGTATACTTAATAATTATTAATTAATTAAATTAAATACTTTAAACAACACGTATCACAATTATAATATTTAATTAGATATCATGTGACCCAATTGTATTTCTCACCATTGTCTATACAATTATATGTCATGTGATGTGGGGTAATATTAAGTAAGGTACGCTTATTATTATTTACAAAATTTCCTTTGAATTTTTAATTGTGTAGAGTTTAGCAGATTCTTTCATCGGTATATCTTCCCAACTTACTTATTGATTGTATTTTTAATTGCATGTTACTGAGAGAGAAAATTGTGAATGTGATGGCCCCTCATTGATTGTTTTCTTTAACTGCATGTTACTGAGAGAGAAAACTATGAACGGGATGACTTATTTTGTCTAGGAAGGACTTATTTTGTCCACGTATGAGAATAAGAATGTGTTTAGATTAATAAAAAGTGAGATAAGTTATAAATTTATAATTCATACGGTTAAATAAAAATAAAAAATAAATAACTTTTAAAGATTTTGGTTTCGTTTGGAGTCGTAAAAAAATAAGATAATTTGAGATAAAACGTGATTTTTTGTTACTTTTGGCGTCTTTTTTGGAAATGAATAGTAACAAACCGTGAGAATAGTTGTCGCAAAACCGTTCCCACAGATTCAAAAAATCAACACTCTATATACGCACAGCGTCAAAACCGTGAGAATGGTTTTTTAAATCCGTTCTCACGGATTCAAAAAAATTTGTATAAAATAGCGATAATGGTACTCGTTTAAAAACTTTTGACTCGAAGAATATGATTGTCAAAAAAAAAATTTATGCATTTGATTAATTTCTTTCCGAATTTTTTTTTTTTTTTAGCAAAATATTGAAATTTTTTAAAATTTGTAAAAGCGAGAATGTGTAAATGTGTAATAAAGAATTTAAGTAATTTATAAAGGTCGTTGAAAATTTATTTTATTTTATTTTATTTGTCAGAGCTCCAAACGCACACTTTCAGAAGTTTTTAAAGATTTTTTAAGTTTTTTAACAAATCAAAAGCAACCTAAATGTGGGTTTGAACTGGATTAAAAGGAGTTGAAGAACCGCGTGAATAAATGATACAGAAACTTCATTGGAATATTGCTTTAATTTCGAAACGAAAAGTCTTGTTGTACCACGTGATCGGACCCCACAAGCTTCTCAAATTGTCTCTTAAGTGCAGCCATCTGTGGATGATACTGCAAAATTCAAGATGATTAATGTCAAAAGATTTGAACCCGATACGCGTAATCAGAATTTTGGAATAACTTCACGGCCGGGTTTGGTTTCGTACAATTAACTATTTGCTATTAATCATAATTCTTGCGACTTTTACTGTTATTAAATCATAGTAAATGACATTTTTCCTTTAGTCATTGTCATAATGAATATACCAAAGTGTGCATAGCCTCGTCCCCAACCATGGATTTAGGGAGGATTTGAAATTTTTTCTAAAAACTCATAGTTAATTTAGTAAAATATTTAATTACTATTTAAGCCTCGCTTTTTTTTAATCTTCTATTTTTTTTTTCAAAATTCCTAGTAACTCTTCATTATTTATAGTTTTTCAATTTCACTCTCCAAACATCTAATCTCAATCCGCGACTGTCACACAAAAAAAAATATACATATATATATATATATATATATGCAACACATTGCACCATA